>JAPQRP010000001.1:30149491-30161251 GCA_037367295.1 Apogon hyalosoma | reverse complement strand
CCCGGAGAGAACCCACGCAGACACGGGGAGAACATGCAAATTCCACACAGAAAGGTCCCACCGACTGGTGGTGGAATCAAACCCAGGACCTTCTTGCTGTGAGGCACGAGTGTTCAGTCTTGGACAAAAATGTGAAATTGTAAAAATTAAGGATAGAATGGGTTTTGGTCCAAGGGAATGTTTGTGTCAGAGCTACCAGATCTACTTCAAAACACTGTCTGCACATTAAAATACATTCACTTTACATATTGGAACATTTATAAATCTATTAGATAAATATAAATAAGCCAATAAAACTTTATCATATACACTGATCACATCAGCTAACCAGCATGTTTATCATTTGTTTTCAGTTCATCTTACTGATGAAAGATTTAACACATTTAATCTGAGGCAGATGATTTATTAAAAAAATAAAATAAATAAAGAAGTAAATCAGTGTTGTTAGAAACAAGTGAATGGAATGGAAAATCTTCATGTAAATGCTGGTTGTAACTATTCTATCCTGAGTTCTGATTGTTTTTACCCCTCATCCAACTTCCGGTTGAAGGGGTATTGTAATCGTTTTGTCGTCTGTCCGTCCATTCAACGACATAATCGCATTATCTGTAGAATGCATTGACATATCTGCACCAAATTTATACTGTGGATGCATCTCAGCACGGAGCAGAAGCCTATTGAATATGAGTGACCTTGACCTTGGTTTTCAAGGTCCAATGTCCTTGTGCAGTTATAATATCTGATTTCTTTCAAATATAAATATGTATGTAATAAGTTTTACACAAAGACAATCTAATCTCAATTATAGGGCAGTAACTTTCAACAGAATCTTACACTATATTTGGCTAAGGAGAATTAAAAGTGCACAGCATGTTATATTTAGCCTCTTCTATCAATCACTTCCAAAGCTCAGTGTCCTCAAAATCTGTTGATGTACATTTTCTTTGTCAGATGTTTTGAAGTAAAGGAACAGAATCTTGAACTCAGTGGTTTTGCTTCAAAACCATTATTGTGGGTAAAACAAAAAACTTAAATGCTTTCCTTAACATCCATTCTTGGTGAATCTAACAAAAAATAAATATGAATTAATTCCATTAAAGGTGCACAAACCAAAACTAGAAATTAGAATATACATGCCTCCCATCTGCAACTTTCTTCTCTTAGTCCAAATGAACTCATAAAGACCCAAACAGCCACAGGTGACCAAAAGCATCTACTGATATAAACTGTTTAAGACCTGTTGATCCACTAATCCTATCCATACATGTCAATAATTGCTGTAAAATACAGTTTGTCATTTTTTCATGGTCATCAGATATGACCCATTTGGATGTTCAGAGGCTCTGTAGTTACCATGGAAACACTGTCATCTTCTACAACATTGATTCACCACTAAAACCCATGGAGTTGGATCAATGACAGTGGATGGAGACACTTGTTTGAGTTATTGATATCTTCGCTGAAAAGGTCACTTTTTCTTCAGTTTTCTCTGTTTTTGATATAAAAACCTTCAACTTTAGTAAGAGCTTTTATGAACATCTACATAATCAGTAAATTAAATATAAGACAATACCCAATTTTCACTGAAAAACCACTAAATGCAGAGGATAATATTAGAATAAATGGTGATAAATCACTTAAAAAATGTTAAATGTAGAGAAAAAACTATTTTGGAACTGCTTCAAAAGTAGTACTGGGTCATTATGGGTTAACAGAGAAAAAACATGTCCTGAGAAGAAAGACAAGAAAGTGCAAACAAACATGTGATTTCAACATGTCACTGCAAATTACAGACCACTGTACCACCACAGGTATGGTAATAACTCCTAATGATCATATTGTACAGCAATGTGTGTGTGGTGGTCATTTTAATAAGTTTTATTTAAAAATATTCGTATCAGTATATTAAGGGGATACATTTTGAGAATAATTGAATATTCTTGATTATGTATAAAATTATAGCCTTGTATAGCTGTTTATGTCTGTTAATATAGATATCAATGTGTGTCTGCCTTGAACACAGTCTAAGTTTCATCCTCACATGTGAAGCGAGACCTCAAGAATCTGAGCTACAGCTGAGGTTTGCATGAATGTGAACTCCAGGTTCTGTAAAAGAACTATGTTAAAGCCTCCAGGGCTGAAAGATGAAGCCAGTGTGGGAGAGCTAAAAACTGCTCACAGAAACTCAGAGTTTATTGGAGGTTTGTAAATCTCTAGGCTCAAGAAATTGTCAATACAGGGTTTTATGCTCAAGCACAAAGGGCAGCTCAGGGACTGAAATATGAAGCTGGAGTGGAAGCGTCAAGATCTGCAGTAGGTATCTGCAGTAGCGCTTTCACGTGTTCCAAAGAGAGTTAAACCCCCATAGACCCCCTCCCCCATGTTAACCCATAAACACCCAATGCTACTTTGGACGCAGCTCTCAAATGGGTTTTTCTCTCAATTTAACCTTTCTAAAGTGATTTACCACTAGTTATTGTTTTCCACTGTATTTTGCATTTTCAGTGAAAATCAGGTATTTTCTAAAACTTAATACTGTAGATGTTCATAAAAGCTCAAATTAAAGTTGATGGTTATTATATCAAAAACAGAGAAATCTGAGGGAAAAGTGTCTTTTTCAGTAAATATATAATCAACTAAACATAAAAACAAGTGTGTCCATCCACTGTCACTGATCCAACTCCATGGGTTTTACTGGTGGATCAATGTTGCAGAAGTTGATGGTGTTTCCACGGTAACCACGGGGCCTCTGAACATCCAAATGGGTCATATCTGATGAAAATGAAAAAATGACAAACTGCATTTTACACCAATTATTGACATGGATTGATAGGCTTTGTGGATCAACAGGTATTAAACATTTCACATCAGTAGATGCTTTTGGTCGTCGGTGCATATTTGGGTGTTTGAGAGTTAAAATGTCCAACTTTACAACAGAAATAAACATATTTACAACTCAGAATGAAAACAGTTTTGATAACTATAGCACTGGTCTATAAGTAAAAAACCTCCAGAATAAAAGTCCAAATGCTGGTTGGCTGTAGTTTCACAGATGCTGTCTTGGGTCAAAATGTGGAAAAAATGAGAATTGACGAGAGAATGAGTTTAACTCCAAAGGAATGTTTGTGTCAGTGCTACCAGATCTGCTTCAAAACACTGTCTGCACATTAAAATACATTCACTTTACAGGTTCTTTATACTGAAACATTCAGAAATCTATTGGATAAATGGACATAAACCAATGCTGAATAACACTTTATCAAAACATCAGCTGAACCGCCCTTTGGTCATCTATTTTCCAGCTCATCTGATTAAAGTACGTAAGTTTTAAGGAAGGTAATTTCTTTAAAACTGTAGTCTAATGTTCCTGTCCCCAGTATTTGGCAGTTACGTGATTAGATATGCCAAGGGACCTTTTTCTGATATTTTCCAACTTTTCTAGGTGGTATTGGGAAATGTTGCCCTCAAATGCATCAAAATTAGAGTGATAGAGTAGATACAACAAATAAAGCTTAAGTATAGATACCTGAAACCTGTAACTTGTGCAGTTACTTTCCCTGCTCATGACAACTGTACACCCTGTACCCTGTGTTACTGTTGATACAACACACCTGTTTTAATTATATCCAGGTTAAGTTGCGCTTCATTAAGACGTGGTTGCTTTGAGTGACAGGTGAGTGTCTGCATGTGGGCTTTGATTGACAGCTACCTCAGCTGCTGAGTCGAAGCTGAATAAAACATTTCCCCCTGACAGACAGCTCACCTGTAGAAGTAACACTAAGACGGCCATAAGAGGATTCTGTCCTAAGTTCACCTGTACATAATCACAATACTCAGCTTAGCATAATGTGGCATGTTAGCTAATGCTAGCTTTCTAATTAGACCAACTACATAGATACATATAACAAATGTTGCATTGACGCTGCAGTCTATGGTAACGAATGCATCACTGGAGCCACCATCTTGGTACAGGGTAGCACTCCTTTTAGACGGGGCCCAAGTGTATACGGACTTTAATCAACATAGACTGGCAAATGGGCTCTATGTATAGCCCCAGTTTAGTGTGTTTGTACATTATGTGGCTACATTAGCTAATGCTAGCTTGCGAATTAGACCAACTGCCAGTAATTTAGTGTGTTTGTACATTATGTGACGTTAATCCAGCCACTGGTTCCAGTTTTAGGCCTAGTTCTAGATTCTACCAAGCCTAAATAAATGGAGATGGTTGCATCAGGAAGGGCATCAGGAGTAAAACATCTGCCAAATTAACTATGCAGGGTAACTATATGCACAGTCGTACAGTGAGTTGAACTCCTCACTCTTCCCCAGTTCACCTTCTTTTCTAAATATAGATGCACATGTTTCCAAAAACTGAGACTGTGGCTTCAGAACAGCCAGTCCACAAGCCACTGGGTGACACCACAAAGGATTAATTTTTAACCATCTATGAAAAGCCCTAACAGATCATTCACTGTCTTTATGAAGAACAGAACACACCTTAAATGAAAATGCTTTGCATGTGTTCAAGAGAAACATTTTTCTTTCTCTGCTATGTGGGTGTGGTGGCTTCAAGCAAATCAGTACTTATTATTCTCGTTCTGTCACATTCCTCTTTAGTCCATAGTAGTCACAAGCGTGGCAGCTCTATATGCACAGCACTATCAACTATCATGTTCGATTTTGTGCATCCATGTGTTTATGTGAAATCATGTGTCTGGACTCATGAGGGTTTCGTGACTGAGTTGATCTGAACTGTGCTCAGTCAAACATATTCATTTAACTTCACACACAGATTTGTAAAAAGCCACAGAAAAGCTTCACGGTAACTGATCTGTGGTTGATGCTCGGTAAAATGTTTGAGCCTCTGACTTTTTTTTTATGTCCTATTCATCAGCACACGAGCTTGATCAGGTGACACTCAGAGTAAGTGCATAGAAATGTCTTAATATTTAATTTATTTTCCTTGAACTGCTGCAAAGCTAAGCACGCTATCCACTTATTTACTTAGTTGTAGCCCAAAACATTTGAGTGCATGCTGTTGAAGCAATTCCAAGTTACACTATATGAGTCGATGACATTTGGCTCATGGAGGGGAAACCCAGCAAGGCTGCAGGTCTATTCATAGGTGGTCTACTGTAAGTCAGTGATAGCTCAACTCAGCAATCTGACACATTCTAATACTGTAACCTCGACTTATTTGCACGTCTATTCCTCGCTGAAGCTATCTGGAACATGTGGATCATGTAATGGACAATCTTTCATGAAGTCCACCTGTTAATAATGTTGTATTTAGGTGAGACAGACTTCACTTTCTCGCAGCCTGGAAGGGTCTGAATAATGCCAGATTTTGCAAAGTAAGCATCCTACGTGTGCAAGTTATAAACATGATTTCATAGTTCTAATTATTTCAACAGTTAAAACCATGTCTTAAAACTGATTTTCCTCTCCTGTACTTCAGTTTTTTTAATCATCTGGACTTTAAACATCAGAGTCTCTTCACCTGTCCTCCAGCAGTCTTTAACTGTCAGTAAAGTCTCTTAGAGGCTGAGTCGGCATCTGAGGGGAACTATACTGGATCTTAAAAAGCTAATCCTGTTGATTTGTTGCACTTTTTGATATTTGACCTCGTTAGAAAAGGGTTTTGCAGCTTTTGGCCACCAGCATCTTGGTTCCATATGTCTTAGAAATGTTGTACCTATATTTGTGGCTGTATACGCTGTAAATAGATTCATGTATGTGAAGTTGAACATTTTGACTCAAGGGTTCATGCATAATGATCCACTTTCACAGATGTTATATAAGAAATGGACAGAATTACTGTGATTGGCCGTTGAACTGCTATTTTGAAGCCAGTGGTTTGGATTTTGTCTGTCTCAGTGTTGGCTTTTTGGATATAAAAGTGACTTGAACAAAAGGGGCGGAGCCAGAGGGTTCAGCACCATCTGAAAGAAGTCATGACTCACAAGTCATAAGAAGTCATAAATAATAAACTTCATTAACCCTTAAAGATCCAAAACTACTTTGTGGTGACTTCCACATTTATTTGTCTTTACATTTAATCTTTCTTTAGTGATTTATCACTGTTTAGTCTAATATTATCCTTTATGTATTATTATTATTATTATTATTATTATTATTATTATTATTATTATTATTAGTAGTAGTAGTAGTAGTAGTAGTAGTAGTATCATACTAATTCACTGATCATGTAGATGTTCATAAAAGCATATTGTAAATTTATAGGTTATTATATTGGAACACAGGTTAATTGGTTAATGTAAATTGCTCATAGGTGTGAATGTGAGAGTGATTGTTTGTCTCTATATGTCAGCCCTGTGATGAACTAGTGACATGTCCAGGGTGAACCCCACCTTCATCCATAAGTAGCTGGGATAGGCTCCAGTGACCCCCGCAACCTTAGTGAGGATAAAAGTGGGTTCAGAGAATGAATGAATGAATGTTGGAACTTAGAAAACTGAAGAAGTTTGCTGAAAAAGTTACTTTTTTCAGCAAAATGCAGTTATTCAAAAAGAATGAACTGATTTCATTACGCAATATTTTAATAAGGAAAGTCACATGTATTCTACTCACAATCAACTTGTATTTCCTGTCTTACAGGTGTTCAGTGTGGTCACCACCTGCAGCATGGACAACATCAGTATAATAAGAGAATTCCTCCCAGACATGTATCAGCAGATCACGATCCACTGAGTTGATCGCTGTTGTTATTCGATATGTAAGGTCATCGAGGTTAGCCATTCATAACTTAGAAAACTCCTCTTTCAAATGGTCATTGACTAATTCCATGACGATGCTTGAGAACTGAAGCAATTGAATACTCCTGTATATCACTGACTGAACATAAACCCAGTGTGTCCATCCACTGTCATTGATCCAACTCCATGGGTTTTACTGGTGAATCAATGTTGTAGAAGATGACGGTGATTCCACGTTCACTACAGAGCCTCTGAACGTCCAAATGGGTCATATCTTCTGCATTGGTTTTTCATGGAGTCCCTTCTATTTGCTCACTTTTGAACCCATCCTCAACTGAACATCCAATGAACTACAGTTTGGGCATCTACTCAATAACAGTTTTAGGGTGAAATGCAAAGGTTTTGCTGGGTTTTGGTCTCCTGTTTACACAGAAACATCATTTTAGATGACCTAAGGTGGAAACTTTTGAATATGGCCTTCAGAGTGGAATTTTTCTCAAACCTAACAGCCCTCATCACCGCCAAGTTTTCAGTGTAAACACTGACATCATGCTGACACTAAGTGCATGTGTGTTACACTTTCAGTCGAACTGACATGTGTGAACCAGGCGACAACAGTAACAGCTGGCTGTACTCCTACTGCTCTGTATCATTACAAAGATATATCGCTGTCCAGGACCAGAGTGGCTAATTGGGAGATTCTGGAGGATTCCCGATGGGCCTGCTCATGTCAGTCTGGAGTGTGAGCCGGTTGGATGGGAAAAATAATTCTGGCACTTATCTGTCACTTCTCTAATCTTTTTCTTGCATTCATTCTCCATTCATCTGACAGTGCAGCCTCTGCATCACAGTAGGTTAAATGGGTTCTACCATCAGAGGGAATTCTTCCCTCCCAAATGTTTAAGTTTAAGTGGGTCGTCTTTTCTGGAGTGGTAAAATTAATTATAGCAATAGAATCGAGCGAAGCATCAGTGGGTGGTGATGGAGGGCAGGAAGAAGCCAGGTGGAGACAAAAGGGCCAGGTTAAAGAAAAGAAAGGTGTTGGAAGAAGATGGAGCCAAATGTGAGACATGAACAGACCTGTTTTCCAGAGGACACACCCCAGTTGTAGCCGGTAAAGAGGTATAGAAAGAATTTTGTATTGTCAGTGTACAAGGCTATTGTGCAACATTTGCAATGTCAACTTAGCATAGTTCATTTTGTAGAGCCCAATACACACCATTAACCATAAATATCCAGTTTCAAACTGAAAATAATAAACATAATATAGAAAGTGTAATATATTAAATGAGTGTAAACCTAACAATAGAGCACTTCTGTTGGGAAGAAAAATGCAATTCTAATTTCAAAGTTTTTTATTTTCAACTTATTGCTCCTGTACAAAAGTAAATATGTTTTTCATCTTTATCTTTTTTTTTTTTTACCTTATAACTCTTTATCTGATTTAAATTTGAATTAAACTCATTGTTAAAGTGAAATGTTTTCTGTTAATTTACCTGAATACATACATATGAGCGGGTTATCTGTGTGTGTACATTTTCATGTCTTCTGTTTTTGTTTTTTTGTTTGTTTTTTACCTATTCTGTTTTATTTCCTGATTTTCTTGCCCTATAAAGGACTTCATAGCATATCATGAGAGGGTGTTGGTTGTATTTTCATGCTGTCTTCCCACATGCCTTCAGTCTGACCCTTCGCCCTGAGTGTCTGAGTGAATCACAGAGCTCTTCAGCCGATCGCCCCCTCAAAGGATCTGTGAGCAGCTGAGCTCATTACTCAGGTCATGAACTGCAGATTACAAAGACAGATTTACTCCCAGAAAGTGGGACAACACATTTGTTCACTGCACCTTAGGATACTTATAAGACCACATACAAACCTTGTTAAATAAAAAATATAACACTCTAAATTAAATCTAAAATGGCACGTGTATTGTATTTTGGTACTACTACTACACACATCAACTGTAATATATTTATAATAATATACTTCTTATATGAGACACTTAATATAATAGAAATATGTTACAAAGCATGATCTGCAGTAACAAGTACAATAAACAGGGTGTCCACAAAGTCTTTCTACAATTTAAAAAACTTATTACAAAAGCAATTGATGAGATATGTTAATCAGATTTTTTATATGTACTCAGTGGTTATCAAAGTTGTTAATCATGTTACATTTGTGTATTTCAGGTACGCTGTTGATGAAATAGATTCTGTTAAATAACCCCCCAAAAAACAGCTACTCCCCAAGAAAAGGCACAATGTATACGGCGGTTTATAGAAACAAAATCGAATATGCAGATTCAGTGAAACTACAGGATTAAGTATGAAAGACATCAATTCATGTATGGCACAAGAAATTTATGGAGACATGAACATGGCACCATCTTGATGTGCTTCGTGCAGCTAATGGTGCTCATTAACTGTCACATTTCCACAGATTTGTCTATTCATTTGCTTTTGTAATACATCTGTTAAATAGTAAAGAGACTTTATCCCATAAAGACCCAAACATCCACTGGTGATCAAAACCATCTACTGATCTAAACTGTTTAATACCTGTTGATCCACTAATTATATCAATACATGTCAATAATTGGTGTAAAATACAGTTTGGCATCTTTTCATGGTCATCAGATGTGACCCAAGTGGATGTTCAGAGGCTCCGTAGTTACTGTGGAAACACTGTCATCTTCTACAACATTGATTCACCAGTAAAACCAGTGGTGTCAGTGGATAGAGACACTTGTTTTTACTTTCAGTTATTAATGTCTTTGTTGAAAAAGTCACTTTTTCTTCAGTTTTCTCTGTTTCTGATATAATAACTCTCAACTTTAATCTGAGCTTTTATGAACATCTACATGATCAGTGAATTAAATATAGGAAAATACATGATTTCCACTTAAAAAAAACCACGCAAAATAAAGAGGATAATATTATAATAAACAGTGATAAATTGCTTAAGAAAAGTTAAAAAGAGAGAAGAATAATTTGGGAACTAACATAAAAGTCACAGTGGGTCTTTATGGGTGAAGGACACCCTGAATTTGTTTTATTTTAAGGAGCATGTTTCAGAAGAATGTCATCTTTTTTCTATTATTCAAGTATTTGAGCTCGAGCCCATTGAAAGCACACATGGCAGTAGTAAAGTGTTCAGAGGAGGTGGAGGCTGACATATTCTTTCCTTCAGCAGAAGTACAGCTTGTGTAAAAAAAAAAAAAAACACACATACCCTTGTAAAAGTAAAAGTACTGGTTCAACATCTCTTTACAGCAGTTAAAATGAAAAAGTAGAAACTCCTCTGAAATGGACTGAAACAAAAGCATAAATATAAGTGTAGACTTTTACACTGCCTGCTTCTGCAGTAGGAACTGCATTGTTGGTGGCTCTAGTGTTAAGATGGACTAAATCCAAATAAATAATTTAAGAAAAAAAACAAACAAAAAAACACTAAATCAAATACTACAAGCATGCTTTGTCTTGTTACATCTTCTCATGTGATTTTTGTCCTTTAAGTCTTTTGCGTTTTTATTTATTTATTTAATTATTTCGAACATGCCAAAAAACAAAATAAAACAAAACAAAGCAAAATAAGACAAAAAACAAAATAACATTTAAATGAACAAAATCTATTTTTAAGTACATGTCTGAATTTGTATGGTCGAAAAGGAGTGGGAAGAAGTTTAAAACTTATTTAATCCTACCCCTCAAGTGATTTTACACCTTTATCAACAACTTAATACATGAATCAAACAATAGATTTTTCCTGATTGAGCACTCAACCCACAACTAATACATAATGCAGTAACTGAATTATGCACAACATCACCACGGCAGTAGTCATACAAACATACATTAACAGTTCTACAATTTTCTTCAATAACTACAGCATATTTATCAATACAACATTATCCATAAACAAACAGCCCTCACTGTCATTATTAAATTCTGTATCTCACAAGAATCAATTCTTTATATCATTTTTGAAACTGAATTATGTTTGATATTTGTTTTATCTCCACACACAATTTGTTCCATAGTTTTACTCCACAGATGCTGATACAAAAACTTTTTAACGTAGTGCACACTTTATGAGTCTTTAGATTGAACTTTCCCCTTAAATCATAACCTCCCTCTCTGTCTCGTTTTCATCTTAATGTGTTTGTCGTGTATGATGTGAATAGAACTCAATAGATACACCAAGGTATCATCTTTATATGTGTTTCATCTGTTGTGGTTGAAATGCGTCTGGATGTTAAGAGGATGTGCAGTGACAAAATGTAAAATAAAACTAATCTGTAATTCCTTCAAAAGCTTTAGATGCCTGTTTTGTAAAAGTTATGAATACAAAGTGCAGTTATCTATGATAAAATTAGTAAAATGTAAAAGTTATGGAAACTCAGGTACATTATTTAAGTAACTGTACGTAGTTACCTCAGACCTCTGGATGTTGGTCAGTATCTTTGTGAGTCTTTACTGGTCACATTATAAATGATGACATTTTATCCAGCTTTTCTTTCTCAGTGAGGTGAATCTTTCAGGTTCAAGGGTGTTGTAATATTAACAATAAAGACCCAAACAGCCACTGGCAACCGAGATCGTATACTGACCTAAAATGTTTAACCCTTAAAGACCCAGTGCTACTTTTGTGTCAGTTCTCGAATGAATGTTTCTCTATATTTCAATTTTCTTAAGTGATTTATCACCATTTATTGTAATATTATTCTCCTCATTTTGTGTTTTTTCAGTGTAAATCATGAATTTTCCTATATTTAATTTATTGATCATGTTGACGTTCATTAAAGCTCAAATTAAAGTTGACTGTTATTATATCAGAAACAAAGAAAACTGAAACAAAAGTGACTTTTTCAGCAAACATATCAATAACTGAACATAAAACCAGCGTGTCCATCCATTGTCATTGATCCAACTCCATGGGTTTTACTGGTGAGTTAATGTTGTAGTAGATGATGGTGTTTCCACAGTAACTACAGAGCCTCTGAACGTCCAAATGGGTCATATCTGATGACCATGAAAAGATG
>JAPQRP010000001.1:30118039-30144332 GCA_037367295.1 Apogon hyalosoma | reverse complement strand
AACACTGTCATTTTCTACAACATTGATTCACCAGTAAAACCCATGGAGTTGGATCAATGACAGTGGATGGAGATGCTCGATTTATGCTCAGTTATTGATATATTTGCTGAAAAAGTCTCTTTTTCTTCATTTTCCTCTGTTTTTGATATAATAACCCTCAACTTTAATCTTAGCTTTCATGAACATCGACATGATCAGTAAGTTAGATATAGCAAAATGCAGAGGATAATATTATAATAAATGGTGATAAATCACTTAAATGGGTGAAATAGAGACAAACTCCTTTTGGAGCTAGCACTGGGTGTTCATGGGTTAAGATAAGAACTGTGTGGAGGATCATGTATGTGTGTTTAGTGAGTCATGGGTGTTCACAGTGGGTCAGTGGGTGGAAGCTGAGGGGAAACGTAGTGTGGAGTTTTTTTGTTTTTTTTTTTCTGAGTTGACATTCCTCAGAAAAAGGAAGTGAGCACATTTCTGAGAACATAAGCGAGAATTTGACACTCTTGACTGGAAATTCTCAAAATATACACAACATTCTAATAAGACATAACATCTTAATTTATCTGTAAAACTATGATTAGTAGCCAACATTGTAATGTTCAGTGAGTTTCTGATGTTTGTTGAGGAAGTCACCACGTTCACTCTTTTTTATTTATTTATTTATTTATTTATTTATTTTTAGCTCAACAGCACACTCTGGTGTCAGTTCTTCAAACTATAAATGTGTTTTTTCTTAACCATCAGCTTTTGTAATGAATAATTCTTGTTCATTTTCCCAATCAGTAACAGTCTCTGATTTGAGGGGAAAGTCTGCAGTAAGGAAACAAAAGTCATATACAGCTTTTTACTATCATCCACTGCTCTATCAGTTGTACTTTATACTTTGTGTTTTGTACTTCAGGTCCACATTTGCAGCTTTAAGACAAAAACAAAAGAACTAAATGAAAATATTTCTGTGTGCAGAGTTTCACCTGAGTTTAGAGCGCCGAGGACCTGAAACCACCCATTTTGTAAATATTTGACAAAAACTGTACATATTTGCATAACTTTAAACATATGTTGTAACCATCAGTGGGTTGAAAATTTCCCTACAAAACATGAAATAATCTACACAGTTTCACTTTTCGATTTGACAAAAGCCTTTTCTTTTTCAGAAAAACAGTACTTTTTCTCTTGAAAGAAACAGAAAAATCTACATATTTCTCCAACAAAAACACAAACACTTTGAGCTTAACACTTTCAATGGAATGGAATATGTTATGCATTAAACTGAAGGACGTTTAGTCTGTAATCTGCAGTAAAATGCCTTTTGTTCACATATTAGTACATGAACTCTCCTTGAAACAGGCTGTAGTTCTTTCCCAGTCCAGCAGGAGGCAGTAATGCAGATCTGAGCTGCTTCAACCACAGTCCAACACACAGAAGGAAACCAGGTCTGGTTTAGTTTGGTTCAGTTTAGTTCGGGTCTCCTCGAACTGGTGGGTCCGTGTCTCTGTGGATTTTCCTCGGATCCGACAGAAACAGGTCGGTTCTTGGTCCAGTTTTGACTTGATGCTGTTTTGCAGATTCCTCATCAGAAGGTTGGTCACAATGAAACAGAACCTCATTCACAAAACAGATGTTTACGTCCAAGACGGAGTTTAACACCATGAAACCTGCTTTTACGTCATTACTCCAACTTTAACCTGGATCTGGATGATGTGACAGAACATTATGGAGATATTTGTTATATTTATGGACACTGAGACTCTTCTGTCACATGTCTGTTACTCATTTCCGGTCAGAGGGTTTATTGTGTTGTCATTATTTATTGATCTAATTTGTCCTCACTATAAATATTCATAATTAATATAATGCTTAATGTTTTAGTTTTGGGAGAAATATAATAAAAGAAAGATTAACACAAGGGATGTTCCCTGGCCTATGTCTGTATGTATGTATTTATTTATTGAGTCACTTGTACTCAAATCACATTCTAAAAAAGTTATGACACTATAAATGTACAATAAATGTAAATAAAAACAGAACACAATGGTTTGCATATTTTAGAGCATGGAATACATTTTCAAATATAATAAATACTTTATTTTGATAATATGAAATTAAATTATTGCTCAAACTGAGAAAATGTAGCATCAATATATAAAATAAAATAAATTAAAAAAAAATTATTTTGGGTTTTACACACCAAGCAGATGATTTGCTGCGGTGATCCATAAAGGGAGCAGCCCAAAGTAGTAGTTACTGTGTGGTAGTAGTAGTGGTACACACACATACATACATATATGTGTATAAATATGTTTACATATATATATATATAACAATTTCACGTTTTTTTGACCCAATGATGTATCTTTAGAGCCACAGCCAAATAGCACCTTGGGCTCATATTTTCTTTGTTAGTGATGCCGTTTGGTAAAGTTTCTTTACTTTTATTCTGGAGGCTAGGGGTCAGCATACACCACTGTATTTTGAGTCCTGAAAAGTTCAATTTGAATATTTTTATTGAATGAAAAGATGGAAACATGTGCATAATAACCTTTACCATAACAGCATGGTAGAGTCTCACCTCAGTGAAAAATAAATCAAAGCTTTCCAGAATCAGTAAGTGAATCAAATAACAGGTCAATCTCAGATCTCACTGTCAGAAGGAAAACTCAGTAAGTCATCACAGGTCAAAGCCATCCTCTGTCCAACTGCTTTCAGCTCCTACCATCAGAACGCCGCTAACCAGGAAAAATAAACTCTTTTGTTTCCACTGCCATAAACAACCTAAACAAACCATCATTTTTCCACCTGTATTTTATTTTATTTTATTTAGTCATCTACTTAATCATTCATTAGTTTGTTTAGTATAAGGTGGATTTTCTGCTAATTTATCAAACTTATACTGTAATTCATTGGTGTAGGCTTGCTGTGTATTTTTTTTTGTTTTTTGTTTTGTTTTTTTGTCTGATTGTGAATGCACCACTTTGAAGATGATTTTGTGTCATGACAGATAATAAAGTATTCTGATTTAGGGCCAAAATGTTACAAGAAAAGACTAACAACCCAAAAACCTTTGACCTTAACTCTGTTTTCATCAGGATGTCGTCCACTCTTTCCCGTCATGTGGTCTGGGAGTCCGAGGGGCTGTTGGCCTACCTGAACCCCCGGCCCTGGACCCCAGGCTCTGTCATTGTGGAGCGCAAGGCCCCTGGTGAATCTGGACGCAGCATCTTCCACCTGGAGGAGCAGGACTACGTATCGCTGCTGCTGGGGGCGAGGGCGGTGGCAGAGCTGCTGTGTGACCGGCTGCAGGTTCAGAGATGTGCGCTGGTCAGCAGACCCCACCCACACTCACCTGCACAGGTTAGATGTCAATGGGATCCACAGCCGCAGTGCACTAAACAAGAAAAAATGGACAATGAATGCCATATTTTCACTATGTGGTACCAACTCGGCTCAACTTGACTCGGCTTGGGGTTTTTTGCATTTCCAGTATGTAAAAGAACCTAGAATCTGGTACCTGGTACTACTTTTTTAGGTTCCAAAACGGGTGAAGAGATACAAAAATGTGACATGTAGCCTGAATACTGCAGACCACTGATTGGTCAGAGAGTTGTGTCTGCTTCATTGCATCATCAATATGTGACATGCCATTTAAAAAAAAAAAAAAAACAGATTCGGAAGTTTACAGTAAATATACCAGTAGGTTAATCCATGATGACAGCCCACGAACAACACTGTGGTTGGTTGAGGAGGTTCAGACATTTCTGTCCTTGGTGGCTGATGAAAAGATTTAGTGTGAGCTCGACGGGGCAACACGCAACGAACGAGTTTATCAGCAACTCTCAGAGCAGACGTCACAGAAGTTACGTGCAATATTGCTATGACGTCCAGGTACTCTGAAGCTGGTAGTATCCTGTAATGGAAACGGTCTGCTGGAATAGTACCTGGTACTTGAGTCGAGTCGAGCCGGTTCCACATAGTGGAAACGCGGCATTAGGATATCACTGGCCCCGTTTACATGACCATGAAAATATGACAGCTAAGAGTAACCAGATAATTGTAGTAATTGGATTTGTTTACATGCACTTCAGAAATGCGATAATCGAAAAACCCTGGTTTACATGTTTCAGTCCATCATTGGATTTCTTTCGGTTAATGTAGTGGCTTTAGGAACAAACTTCCTGTTGTCTTCCACTCACACTGTGGCTACATGACTGCTGTTTTCTGTGATTTTTTTTTAACACATGCACATATAAACTTGCTGAAACACATTTATAGTTTATAAACATGTAATCCTGGATATAGTTCACAATGTTTTGAACCTTTGGTCCAGTAGTTGTTGGTGCCCTCCAGTGGCCGAGTAGTAAGGCTATACTATATGCTCCAAAAGTGGTCATTCTGGAAACATCTTACAATTTCCTGAAACACATTTCTAGTTAATAAACAAGTGCCCCCTGATGTTTTTCTGGGTGTTTTGAACCTTTATTCCAATGGTCATTCATGTTGCTGAATAATTTTATAAGGGTCAGTTAATGATCTCAGCTTGTCAGGGTATGTTTCAGTTTTAAATTTTTTTTCATATGTTGCTGTAGAACAGGGGCGTCAAACTCATTTTAGTTGAGGTGGCCACATTCATCCCAATGTGATCTCAAATGGGGTGGACCAGTAAAATAATTGGCAGAATAACCTGTAAATTATCAATTTTTTTTCTCTTTGTTTTAGTGTAAAAGTTAAATTACTTTATGAAAATGTGAATAACCTGAACGACCATGTACACCCTGCAATATCTTTTAAAAAGATAAGTGCCATTTCACCAATATTATGTTACAGCTTATTATTTACAGTTTACAGATCACAGTCAATCTACAAATACAGAAAACATTTGTAAAAGGCAGAATATTGTTAAAATTGCACTTATTTTTCAGGTTCCTCATATTTGTTCAGGTTAGTCACATTTTATTCTGACAGGATTTGTAAATGAAAATATTTTAATGAAATTTTACTTTTTTCACATTAAACTAAGGAGAAGATTTGGAGTTTCATTAGTTATAGGTTATTGTGCTATTATTTGACTTGATATCACATTAAGTTGACTGTGGCCCTGAAAGCCCGTGACCTTAATGTTTTCAGTGTCATTTTTGCACTTCTGAAATTCATCCTGGGGGCCCGATTGGACCATTTGGTGGTTGGGTTTTGGCCCACGGGCCTTATGTTTGACACCCCTGCTGTAGAAGAAGCCTTTGAAGTCTCATTTTAATGCGTTATGTTTCCCTCAGATCCGTGTCCTTCCCCTCCATGGACTGGATGCTGAGTGGCGCCCCCACCTGGCTGGAGACGAGGAGCACAACGCCACAGACCCTGGTTACTGCACCTCAAAGACCGCCCCCCAATGGAGCGACTCCAGCCTGACTGAAATCCAATCTAGGATCCGATCTGTCCTGCCCGCCCCTGACGCCCCACCTGACCTGAGTTTCCATGGCGACGACCCAACTCACCCCGGCCTCTTTTCACGTATTGTTCGTGGGGAGGAGCAACAGTGGCGGGTGTGGGAGGACGCTGGTCATGTGGCCTTTCTCACCCCTTTTCCCAACTGCCCTGGTTTTACTGTTCTGGTTCCGCGCCGACCTTTGACCTCCGACATATTCAGACTGGAGAGGGCTGATTATGAGAGTCTAGTGACGGCAGCTCGGAGAGTGTCTCAGCTTCTGGAGGAGAGTTTAGGAGCCACTGGTGTTGGGCTCATTTTTGAAGGTTTTGAGATCGACTACGCTCACGCAAAGCTCATACCTCTGCTTCCACCATTGTCATCAGAGGAGCATGGAGCTAAAGACACTGCTCCTCAGTTTTATCGCACTTATCCTGGATACGTGACCTCAGAGGATGGACCTGCAGCGAGCTTGGAAAGCCTGAATCAGCTGCACACCAGGATTACTCAATAAACTTTTGACATTTCAGACAATAAAATGAACAGATGCAACG
The DNA here is from genome assembly GCA_037367295.1 of Apogon hyalosoma. Lineage (NCBI taxonomy): Eukaryota > Metazoa > Chordata > Actinopteri > Kurtiformes > Apogonidae > Apogon > Apogon hyalosoma. The sequence goes on along the minus strand of JAPQRP010000001.1, from coordinate 30,138,362 downwards.
ATTGGTTTGTTTTGACATTTTTAGACTTTTGGGCCCTGTTTACACAACAGTTTTTGGACAAAACACAAAAGTTTTGTTGCGTTTTACACTGATTACACAGGAACTTTGAGGTGACCCAAAAAACCTTTGAATACACCCTTCTCAACGTGTCAACAGGTAAGCCGGTGCAGTGATGTTGATAGGTATGCGTCCTGCGTCCCTGACACATTAAAATCTGAAAGGACGCCGTAAACTCACTAACAATGCGTCCCGGGGACGCACCTGATTTTTCTCCCGAAAAACAATACATGAATACATGAACAACAAGAAACTTCGTTTTCAGCAGACCAGACAAGCGCTATGTCAGTGCATCTAAAGACGCGCAGATGAGATCCTTGTGCACACAATATCGCAATATGCTGGTTTAGCTGCTACCAAAACAACTAGCCAGGCATTGCGGATTTCATTTCAGCAATTAAAAATTCGAACTTGATCATAAGTAAACTCATGTTTCTACTCATTTATAGTGTGTTCATTCGTGTCGATGCTTTAATGTTTAGGGGATGTGCTATAATGAAATAAATTAAGCGTACTCCGGTGGCGGCGATGAAAAATGTACTTTGAACGGTGGTCGCCATTTTGTTACGCTCAGACAGCATCTGCGCATACATCGCACTCTGACGACATCCCTTTTTTTTTTCTTGAGCAGAGTGCTAGCAGAAAAAAGAATGCAAAAATGCCACCAAAGAAAAAATTAAACCAATTGCTGGTCAGCAGACCATTGCAGCTTTATTTTCTGCTATTTTATTTGAATTTTGTATGTCATGCCACTTTGACAGTTTTATAATAAATGATTCAGATTTGGAATTTTGTTTAATTTCATAAATATTAATATGTCTTAATTATAACCATGTCATACCACACCACCATCAAAGGAGTTTAATGCCACAATTTAGGAAATAGAAGAATATAAAAAATGGAAAGAAATACATTTTTTAAATTGAAGACCCATTGAATTTCCCACAGACCCACTCAAATTGCCACCTGTGGGTCCCCGGGACTCACTACATTGAAAACCTATCAACATCACTGCTGGTGTTTTCAGTGTAAACTGTGACATCATGCTCCACTTTGTGCATGTGCATCACACTTTCAGTCAAACTGCCATGTCCGAACCAGACAACAGTAGCAGCTGGCTGTACTTCTGGTCTGTATCACTTCAAATTTGCATCACTGGCTGCTATCTGGCATGAATACTACAGTGTTTTCAGTCCCTTCAGTTCCAGTGTAAACAGGAATTGTTGTGTAAACCCAGTAAGGCAAACAAAATACTTTGTGTTTTTGGGTAAAACGTTGTGTAAACGGGGCCTTAACTATAATGAATGTTGGTAGTTCCGTCAAGTTTTTCTGAACACTTCTGTTCATACAATAATTACATTGTGCCTTAGGTCGTGATAAGTTAGATGAAGAACAGTTTTTATTACTTTTTACAGTATTTTGTGCCAGACAAAGTTGTCAGTTTATAATCTGCTTGGCTTTTCAATAGTCAACTGATGAGTCAAGTCAAATCATTCCTACTTCTTAATTTAACCAAATAGAACTGTTGTTTATGTCATAATCAAAATATCAAATGAAAAAAAAAGATACTTTGTTCACACCGTTTTAATCAAAACAAAAACAGTTTTCCTTTAGTCTTAGAGACTGAAAATGTGTTTGTACATAAACTTGTAATCAGAGATTTGTGGTTGAATCATGTTACACACACATTTGTGTTCTACATTTAATTACTAGGTGTTGATATTAGTCAGTATAATAATCGCTCACTCATTCCGCTGCTGCTAATTGGTCCCTCAGTGCGTTTCTGATGATGAAGCTGAAGTAATTATTAGCTAAGAGTTTAATTATTGCTCCAGGTCATCATTAAAACCATTACCAGAACGTGTAATAAAAAATGTAAAAAAAAAAACACACATGGAGCTGTTTATTTAGCATTTAGTCTCTTAACTACACTGTTTACTTCAGCTTCACCTTTACTTCACCAGATTTATTCTGGTGTTTCCTCAAGGGCCTTAGAAAAGTGTTTCACATACAAGCATCACGTCCCAGTTCCCAAAAGACGGTTCTGTCTCCACTATGATATTATCCTCAACAGGTAAACCAGCCATTTCAGTCAAATGAAAATGAGATCACAACTTCACTTTGTGAATGCATTTATATTAAATGTTTAATAAATTATACAAAATTAATCCATTTAGGCAGAAGTAAGAGGCTGTGTTTTATTTCCTCTCATCAGTAAAATATGTTTTTAATGAATTATGTAGACATGTATTAGGACACATTGAACTCAGGTGTTTTAATAGTTTCACTGATGATAATAACCAGTGTTGGACCCAGCATAAATACAAGAATAAAAACAATAAATTGATGTATATGAAAATTTGATATAATGTCATAGCTATTTGTAATTTTTATTGTTAAAATTTGAGTCAAACTGATTTAGAACTGAATTTGTGTGTTGACATTTACTGTGAAATGTTTGAGATTGTTGACAACAAATAACCTGAATGTTCTGATCATGATTCTATTTTTTAAATCAACTATAGATGTGATTTTTCTCACTATTTTTGTTCATATGATGTTCTTGAATGAGAAACTGTCACTATATGTTCAGTAGTAAAACACAGTGTATCAGAATATTGTTCTCACTAGATTCAATGACCATGTTTTCATGCACAAAAACATTCTTGTTTATCTTGGATTGAGGGCATCACCTTTTAGGACATTTTTTTATATTGAAGTTTGTAATAACTACTGTTAGCTGCAGTAGGTCCAGTTAACCCTTTATTGGGCAAGCGACTATTTTTGGTCATATCCGTATACATTACAAGACAGTGACAGCAACAGTTCCAGTGAGGACAGTGAGGCAACAAATCTCAGGTCCAATGTGGTCTACAGGGTCTGTAAGGTCCACCTCTGCATGAACAGTGAGTGGACCTGCTTTGTTAGGTACCATGAAGTAATGGTACCAATGTAAGGAATGATGTTCAAAGGGATAATGTGGATGTGGACAGGGGTCTGGATCAGCACTTACGTTGGTCTAATGTTCTAAATTGCATGTTCCTTTCACATTACATGGGTTTTTCTTGGATTTTTTTTTTTCTATGGGCAAGGAACCAAATATGGTAACTTCACTGACCTTGATTTTCTACATGAAAATAAAAAAAAATGAAAAATTTCACAAAAATAATGAAGTCTTAAGTCTGAAATTCAAAATGTCAGCCTTTAGAGTATGTCTATGAGTGCCATATAAAGGGTTAATATCTGCTGATACTGACCCCAAGCTATTATGATAAGCCAGGGGTGTCAAACACATGGCCCGTGGACCAGAACCAGCCTACCAAGGAGTCCAATTCGGTCCATGGGATGAATTTGCGAAATGCTAAAATTACACGTACAATATTAACAGTAAACGCTGCTAAATCCATTTTAGTTCAGGGGCCACATATAGACCAGTTCTAAATTTTATTCTTGGTTTAATGTGAAAAAAGTAAATTAATTGTTCATATTCACCAACTATCCTTTCACAATAAAATTTGAATAACCTGAACAAATATGGACAACCTGAAATATCTTAAAAATAAGTGCAATTTGAACAATACTCTGCCTGTTAATAAATGTTTTAGGCTTTTTTGGATCCACTGTGATCTGTAGGTTGTGTAAATAATAAGCTGAGACATAATATTGTTGAAATTGCCCATATGTTTCTTTCAGGTTGTACATGGTTGTTCATGGTTATTCACATTTTCATAATGTAATTTAACTTTTTTCACACTAAAACAGAGAAAACTTGTATTACTATTTATAGGTTAATATGTATTTTTATTTATTTATTTGACCTTTATTTTATCAGGTAAAATCATTTGAGAACAGCTTCTCATTTATAATGATGATCTGGCATATATGCCTTTTATTTGACTGGCCTGGTCCATTTGAGATCCCACTGGGCTGAATGTGACCCCTGAACTAGAATGAGTAACATCCCTGTGATACACTCACCCAAGGTGGAGGTTAATGAACTGTCTACACAACTGTTGACGATAAGTCATGTGACACAGTGTATATAAAGTATTAAATATACAATATTTCCACGGAATATGAGATGTGGTTTGTTAAGATCACACACTGGGATCATGTGGTTTCTTCCTGATGCTCCCACAGCAGCCACCTTCCACACACTCCATCTTACTGATGTAGAGCAGAGGTTCGATGCTGCTGCTCAGATCCATGATGGAGTACACACTGATGCTGATCTGACAACGATACTCCACAAACGTGTAATAAGACACAAACGGCATGAGCGCCACAGGGGGCAGGTAGTTGACCACGATGATGGCCAGGATGATCAGAACCATTTTAAAGGCCTTCTTCTTCACTGGATGCATCTCCTCCTTCCCTGACATGGAGCGCCTCAGGACCCAGATGATAGAGATGTTACAGAACAGCATGACGGTGAAGGCGAACAGGATGATGGCGCTGAAGGCCTCGGTGACGTTCATGGATCCGGCGATGCACTTGGTGAGGCTGTAGGCCAGGTTGAGGCCCCAGACAACTACAGAGATGCAGATGCGAAGCTTGTTATCTCGAATACTGGCGAACAGGACGGGGTGGACCACGGCCAGGTACCGGTCCAGGCAGATACAGACCTGAGGCAGTAGAGACAGGGTCATGTCAAAGCATGTGTGAACTGAGCTCAGAAAATAAAGTACAGTTTAGAATGATGAAAAAGAAGCATTAATGATGCTTTTGAAATGTTGACAGAGTCTGCAAACAGCCCCGACTTTATTACATCCATGTCAAACATCTATATTATAAAAGCCAAGTGGCCTCTGTGTGTGTGTGTGTGTGTGTGTCCAGGGATTCACACAAAATCCAGAAAGAGCTGACTGCTGCGGTTTGTCATACTTATGTATTTTTGGTCAAGGAACAGACTAGCAAAAACGACAAGTTGATAGGACCAGTATTTAGGAAGATATTAGTAAGTTTGGAATACAATAGCCTTACAATCACGTTGCTATGGCCAGAACACTTTGGCGGTGACTGCTGGACAAATGTGGTACAGCATGCACGAATACACAACAGCATAAAAACTACCGCATCCAGAACCTGTGGATCCCCACGGGTCAACGCATAAATGTAGAATATAATCTGCAAAACATTGTCCATTTAAACCTTAGACAGCTACAACAATTTTTGCAATGACTTACAAATGAATTTTTCTTGACATTTAACCTTTTCTGAATTAATATCTCACACTTTCTCTGCATTTATTTCTAAGAAAATCAGGTATTTTTCTATATTTAATTCACTGATTGTGTAGTCATTCACTAAAGCTCAGTAAATTCAAAGAAAAAGAAGAAAAAAGTCACTTTATCAGCTAAATATGTTAACTAAATAAAAAAAACAAGGATCTACAACTACAACATTGACTTTCTAAATAGAAAAATATAAACACAGTAAGTGTTGATCATGAACACTAATACACATGAAAAATTGCACTAATATTTTCTTATTCAGGAAGAATATTGCTCATCCTTGAAAAAAAGAAAAGACACTGACATTAGTTCTTCCTCTGGAGACTAAAACATTTCCTGATAATAGATGAGATTGGACCATAAAATGCAGAATCTTTTGTAGTTTTCCTGATAATTTTGTCAAAGTCTCACACATTTGTATGGAAACCTGACTCATACTGAGACAGTGGGGTCATGTTGAACTTCAGCACTGAATAAAGTCATGTGATTAACACTTCCAAACTACTCTACACAACTGATCTAGAGGCAGCTCTTCATAAATCTATGATATCTGCCAAAAGGTGGTCTCACTAAGTACTGACTGTGTAGGGAATCACATTTCAGCCCATACCGCAACTGTGTATGTATTCATTTTCTGTTCAGTTGATGTAAGCTCTGAAGTTGCTGGTAACGCCACCCTTTTCCCATATTCTAAAGCAGGGGTGTCAAATATGTGGTCTGTGGGCCAAAACTGGCCCACCAAAGGGTTCCATCTGGCCCAATGGATAAATTTGCAAAGTGCAAAAATTACACTGAAGATATAAGAGTCAAGGGTGTCAATCTCATTTTAATTCAGGTTCTACAGACAGACCAGTTGTAAAATAACAGCATAATAACCTATAAATAATGACTCCAAATTTTCTTCTTGGTTTAATGTGAACAAAATGATATTACATTATACCTTTTAATAATGAACACTCTAATTTCTGTCTTAATTTTAATGGAATAAAAAATTGTGAAAATTAACAAACGATCCTTTAATAGTAAAATGTGAATAACCTGAACAAATATGGACAACCTGAAATGTCCAATGAAAAATAAATGCAATTCTAACAACATTCTGCCTGTTACTAAATGTTTTGTGCCTTTGTAAATCCAATTCCTCATTCACATACTGTATAAATGATAAGTTGAGGCATAATATTGTTAAAACTGAGGTTGCATGTTCTTTTTTTGCACTAAAACAAAGACAAAAATTTGGAATTGTTATTATTTATGGGCTATTATGCTATAATTTTACTGATCTGACCCACTTGAGATATAATTGGGCTGAATGTGGCCCCTGAAAGGAAATGAGTTTGATACCCTTATTCTAGACATTGTGTTCACATCTTTTCAATAAAAAAAAAAAAAAAAAAAAAAAAATCACCAAATTGTGTTATTTTTCCAGGGTCGCCTTCATCTCACATTAAACTCACCAGAAACAGTGGAGCTGCATCCTTGACCCCATATGCGAACCTTTGGAAGTACCAGACACCGCGGTCGTTCAGTACCAGGCTGTTGACCAGGTCGATGGGCGTCATGAGGCAGAAGTACGTGTCCAGCAGCGCCAGGTTGAAGATGAACGCGTCACATGTGGATCCGTCGCTCTTCTTGGTGATGATTTGCCAGATAACCAGAGCGTTACTTGGAGCTCCCACCGCCAGGTTGAACACCTTCACCCCATAGTAGAAAATGAAGCCGTAAGGGGCCACGGCACATTCTGGGAACAGGTACCACGGTGGGGGGCCACGGGGGCCGCTGGAGTTAGAGGAGTTGATGTAGAAGCTGGTTATGGGGTCCAGAGTGGAGTTGGACATGGTGGAGGAGATGCTGTGATACTGAAAAGACCAAACACACTATATGGACAAAAGTATGTGGACATGTTGAGTTCAGGTGTTCTTTTTCTAACAGGGGTCTGGGATACAAAACAATAATGACAAATGGCATAATATAATTTTATATTGGGATAAATATCATTGCATTGGTTAGTTTGGTTTAAATTATCTTTGCTTTCAAAATGCCTCAGAGATGGTTTTTACTTAATTTCTCTCAAAATTGATTTTTTGTTTGTTTGTTTTTTTTATCCATGACTATGATTTTATATGTTCTAACTCTAAATTTCTGAAATATTTTTCATGCTCTGACTGTAAATACTAATTTTCTACCATAACTGATCATCTACTTTCTTCACATCTCACTTAGGAAGAAAAATCCCATCCCATTTAACTTAAAGGAAATATTGGTGTTTTTTTTTTATCTCAAATCAGCATGAACAGGACATCTTTCAGCTGTAGACATGATGTGTCCCAATATTTTTGTCCATATAGATGCTTCTGTGAAACTGGGTTTATTTTGGTAACTAGCACTTTGCCAGCTTTTTTAGACCCGATAATAAGAGAAATATAGACATAACCTTAACCCTAACCCTTTTCCCCCAGGATGAACCTAATGATGACCTCAGATAAATGCAAAAAATTATACTCTTGCTCTGAGCCATCCCAAAATTAATGGATTTTTAATAAAATATTTGGGCCATAAATAGGACCAAAACTGGGACAGGAAAAGCTACCCAGGTGTCAGTGCATTAGAGCTGGAAACATGACTGTAAATGGTCTTATATAGCGCTAGAAATAAAGACACTGTGTTAAATTCAAGGATCCTACTGGTTTTTCTAACCCAGACATGTGGGCTTTTCATGAATTGGTAGTCTCATTCCAGGTTTTACGCATAACCCATCGTGTCTACTTGCATTACACCTGCCCATTTAAACACATTTAAATCATGAGTGATTTTGCAACAGTGGTCATTTTTATGAAACACTCTGCCTTGCATAATTAGTTCGATTCCCAAAATGTACCAGGGAGAGAATAAAAATATATTGGGAAAAATAGTATCGCGTAATTTTTGTGTCCGTTTTATCCTGTTACATGTGGATTTTTGTATAAAAATAACATAAAAACATATAAAAATGTGTTTCATCTGAAAAATAGTTTCTGTTTTATCTCAGTAAGTATCTATTTTTAAACTAGACCCAAAGTGCTTCCAAACTTGCTTCATTACATTAGTCTACATCTGGTTTGAATTTTTAGCCCCATGTCCTGTTTTTAGGACCAGTTTCATTGAAGCATCCATATAGTTTATTAACATCAATATTTCCTTTAAGTTTAATGGGACATTTTTCTTCCTAAGTGAGATGTGATGAAAGTATATGGTTAATTGTGGTAGAAAACTAGTATTTACAGTCAGAGCACGAAAAATATTTTAGAAATTTAGTTAGAACATTTAAAATCAGTCACGGATAAAAAAACAAAAAGCTTAAAAACAACGCTGAGAGAAATTAAGAAAAAACAAGGCATTTTAGAAGCAAAGATAATTTAAACCAAACTAACCAATGCTACATAATGATATTTATCCCAATACAAAACTATATTTGTCATTATTGTTTTGTATCCCAGCCCTGTTAGGAAAGAAACACCTGAATTCAACATGTCCACATACTTTTGTCCATATAGTGCGTGTACAGTAGAATCAAACCAAGAAGTTCCATCAGTATTTGTACATCTGCGTCTGCTGTGTCTTCCTATATCTACTTACAGAACAGTAACTACAGAATCTTACCGTACCAGGCGTCTGCAGTTTCCTCTGTTACTGTAAATCAGAGAAGGTTCAGCAGGTCCTGGGTCTCTGGTCCTGGTTCTATGAAGATGATGACTACTGTCACATGTGGATCAGGCCTTTTTAGAGGAACACTGACCAGCTCTCCTCATGAGCTGTGATTGGACACGAATGTAAAATACTGCTGCTGGGAGGTCTTCAGCGATTGGACAATGTGGCCAATCTGTACTTTACATGTTTGACGTGCTTCCAGCAGTCACATCATTAGACTCGTGTTCCCATCGGTTCCCTTTTGTTTTTGCTGCCGACAGTCTTACACTTTGAGGCAGATACGGGGGATTGTTTCATCCCCGTCTGCAGTTGAACATCGGACCTCACTGATGCAACTGTTCACTGCTCAGTAAACAGGTGATGCAAGGTGAGCAGAAATGAGAAATCTAATGCAAGGTGTTACCAACATGCTCAGACTGTGTTCGCTGTTTAGATTAGACACGATCTGCTGGGAATAGAAGCTTCTAAAGTCATGACAAATACTCTTACATGGTGCTGCAGCTTTTGCAATAGTTTTCATTATGTGGCACCGTCATGATTAATGGGACTGGACTTGACATGGATTTCTTGAGGTGTTTTCAGGCTTTTCTAACTTAAGACTTATGATGGTATGAAAACACTGCAGATCCAGATTTCTAAATTAATGAGAAAAAACACTTTAACACAATGACAAAAAAGATATAAAACTGACTAGTAGATAAGAAATAAATATTCTGTCCATCATTGCCTGCCAACTTACACTGACCTTCAAATATTTTTCATGAATTTCTGTGGTCTCTTTTACTTTATAAAGACACGGAAACTATTAGTTGAATTCCTTCCAAATTGGGTTTATAGGTTACCAGTGACCCAGAATAGATCTGATTACATTTTGGGAAAAGTAGGTCGAAGTTCAAATTTTTTAATGAATTTTAAAATCTTTTTTCCCATTTACTTATGATGGGCAGAATTTCAAATGTCTGTAGCAGCAAAACTTTTGCTTTAATTCATACCAAATTGGGTTTATAGGTTGCCAGTGACCAAGAATAGTTGTGATTACATTTTGGAAAAAGTAGGTCAAAGTTCAAATTCTTTATAAAAAAAAAAAAAAATCTCCTATTTACTTATAATGGGTGAAATTTGAAATGTCAATAAAAACATCAATTCTGTTTGAATTTGCTCCAAACTTGGCGCATATATAGAGGCAATTGATATGCTGACATCAGCACACGCATAGACATGATGACATCAGTTGGATCAATGTCAAAATAAACTACAATGCATGTGAAGGGCAGGGTTTGTTGTGCCTGGCACCACTTGTTTGGACATTTTACTAAGTGTCGTGATGGTCCATCTTTAAATTACTTCTCTATTAATACGGTTTAAAGTTTGATATCTCAGTCTTATCATGATTTAGATATTTTCTCCGGTAAGATTTGCAAGTTCAGTAACAAAATATGACATGTTATTGCACACAAAATCTAATGACAAAAGTATATTACAATGATTTGTTTATTAAGCAGTTTTCATGTACAAATAAGCATTGACAATCAAACAAAGACAAATATATCTGATGACACATCAGGCAGCATTTGTTGTTTGGTATGACTAAAATAAAAGGACAAAACCACATTATTGTTTTATTTAACAACATTTTTGGCAATTTGGGGAAATTATCAATGAGCTCTGTTTGCTATGTTGCTTAAAAAGGGGACATACTGTCAAAAATGTTTTCATCACTCCATTATAAAATAGGTCTGAGGGTCTAAAAATAAATCATCAAAACACTCACAACCTGTTTTCACTCTTATGTTTGCAAAGCAAATGTAGAAAAAAGTTAATTTTGCAAAATATTTCTATTAGGCTCCATTTACACGACAGTGTTTTAGGATGAAATGTAAAGGTTTTGTTGCGTTTTGGCCCCGTTTACACAGAAACGCTGCTTTAGATGACCTAAAGTGGAAACCTTTGAAAACAGCCCCCAGTCCAATTTTGTAATAAATGTAAATGTGATAGCCATAGTCACCATGGCAACGGGTAAAGATTAATTTATACACTATGTTGGATACGGATCCGCACAGCGCTGTTCGTCCATCCACTGTGATAATTTCATCCGTATTTCTGTCCGTCTCCTGGCAGCTTGTGGTTATTGACCAGAGAATACGTTGCAGTACCACTGGAAACCATGGGGGGCAGTGTCAAGATTTGAAGCAAATCCTTTCTACATTTGGCAGACCTTACCGAAGACTACTGGCATATTTATGATGTAAAGGTTGATCAGGCACAAGGACAAGTAGCTTTTACAGAAAAGATGGATGTTCTTAGAGATTCTTCTCTTCAAAAACTCTACTCTTCTTCTTGGTATTTAGTCAGGATGTTCATTCAGAGTACCACCCTCTGGTGGATTGATGCCAAGTGCTCATATAAATGCTATGGATGCATAGAAGTAGAAATACAGTGATGTTTACACTGTTTTACTCTGTTGTCGTGCATATGTAGAGCAGAAATGCTGGAGTTATTTTGTGGAAATGCTGACATCACACTCCCCTTTGTGCATGTCTATGAACAGGATGAAAACACTGACATCTGGCTGTTCTTCTGCTGGTCTGTGGAGGAACATGTAGTGGCAATGTGGGTTGTGTCACGACAACATTACATCACCGACAACAGGCCTGGCATGACTCTTACTACAGCGTTTGTAGTCCTGTCAGTGTTCCAGTGTAAACGGGGCTCATTTTCACTCCACTGTTGCATAAAACCAACAGGGCAAAGGAAATAGTTTTGTGTTTTCAGGTGAACCACTGTCGCGTAAACAGGGCCTTAGTGCCCACAGGGTGTCAGTCAGTCTTCCATGTTGGACATGATTGACCAGGGTGTCCACATGGTGGTATCCATGGGAATGACAGGAAGGAGGTGTGGCCAGCAGCAGCAGTAGCAACAGATCATTTGCATTTAAAGCAACAGATGCTTGAAAAAGCCTCAACTGAAAACTATGCAGTTTACAGACATGGTACAATGAACAGTTTGAGGTATTCTGACCTGAAACACATGTAAGAATCATGTTAACTTATTAAATATGTTCCATTTAACCCTGTAAAGCCTGAACCATTAAATCATTGACAAAAAATTCCAGTTCTTTGAAACTGGAGCTTTTATTGGTCCTTCTGAACATACAAAAAAAAAAAAAAAAGTATTTTTTTCAAATATCAATTTCCATGTATGAGTTTCAAGGACTTCAAAACTCATGTATCAAAAGTGATACGTTCGGTGTTATACTGTTAACTACCTCATAATAACAAGAATATAAAATGTAATAGGAATGACACAGGCTGCTCAAAGGTAAAGAGGAGTAAACAAATGTGTAAGATGGTTTGCAAATATCATTGAGCTTATTCTGCATTAAAGTGGAATTACACCATTCTGTAGATTCCAACAGCTTTACCTTACCACAGGTGTTACAGAACACACTTACACATGTATTAGTGCAATGGTAAAGCACATGCATAAATGTAAGGGATCAACATGTCCTGATGTGTTCATTACATGTTTTTTTAATCAACACTAGCCTCCAAATTTCAGTCAGACTCTAGTATCTTAATTAAAATAAATATAAAACATTTTAACCCATAACTTTAACACATTATCAGCATAATAAATTAAAATGATTGTATCAATATGTCCTAGTGGTTTCTAAATACAGCAAATCATAGTTAAGCATTAGCGTGACATTTAATGTATAAATATAATATGTACTTTACTGTTTCATTAATAAATGAAAGTAGTTATGAATTTGTAGAATAGAATGAGAACACTGCCAAACCCAGTATTAACTTCAGTTTTCATCAATTTAAGAACACAACGAAATGTAGAACGGTCATATTTTTACACAGGTGTACTTCTGTGCCTTCGAGAAAATAACAACTGAAATCCTCACTTTAATTCATAATAAGGAAGCGACACCAGTATTTAAAAGAACTACTGTTACTGGGTTGTGTTGAATATTTTTACAATATCAACCAAAAAGTGTACGTCATTATTTATCTTATGTTGACGCATCCTTCAATATGAACCATAAATGGAAAGTATGCAAATTCAGCTTTACTTCACTGAAAAAGAAATCTAAAATATTTTATTCATTCAATCACATTTGAATGCTTTTGACTTTCTACCACTGACTTGCTTTTGCACTGAAATTATGTATCTGATTTTTTTTTTTTTGTCTGAACTGAATCATTTCTGATTTTCATCTTTTTCATTTATTACAAATTCATAATCAACAATTGAATCAAAAAATGTAAATAATATATATTTGGGCCAATTTTAGACACAAATCATCATAAAGGTATAACAAGCCTGAATCAACACCCAAAAAACAATAAATGATGAATCAGTCTCAATCTGAACCTGTGAACCACTCAAACCTATTGGTTTTGTTCACATTGTACATTTTGCAAAATTTGATAGTCCATTATTATAATTCTATCTTGCTTGTTTTATTGTATTTAACTTTACTGCATGCTTCTTACCTACTCTATATTCTATATATGCACCAAACCACTGAAGCACATTCCTAGTAATGTGAACCCTGTTTACTTACATGGCAATGAACATGATTCTGATTCTGATGCGACACCAATGCAGCGTCTATGAAAGACTGTCATGATGAAAATTTTAACCACACTGCAGTGACCTTACAAACTATTTTGTTTAGTTTTTGTTGTTTTTTTTTTTTTGTTTGTTTCACTGGCTTTCATAAGGTTCAGTAACAGGTTATAAATTATGCAGAATGTTTTATATAAATTAACAATTTTTTTTCACAATATTAATGTAGTTCGACTGAGTTTTATTGTATTATCTTCTGTCCTACTCCTGTGTGAAACAAGAAAACAATAGGAAAGATGACTCTTTGCTGAGTTCCAGAGTTCTGTTCTGTCCAATATAATGTTCATTTCTACCAACAGTTTTTAAGCCCAGCAGCAAAACAAACCACTGCACACACATTTTATGTTGAAGAATAAAAAAGAATAACTACTGAAAACAAAAGCCAACACACGTTACAGAGATCCTTCTGTTACCAAATGGTGGAACTGTGAAAGAAAAGGTGCTCTGCATTTGATGTATACTGAACGGTAAAATCATTTACAGGTTTGTAACAGATTGTAGATAAATATGGATGACGCGACGCCGTGACAGTTTCCTTCCACTGTGAAAAAATGAAGCCAAAACCCATGAGAGCCAAGGCCATGAGAGTCGCCATACAGTTTGTTACACAAACATCTGCTGCCAGCCGTCTGATTGGTTTGCAATTCTATGTTTGGACTGCAGTTGGTCCTAACAGCTGTCAATCACCCTGTTTTAAAGCATCAAATAAGTTATTAAAATATACCTGATCAAAAAGATACACATAGAGACCAAGTTCACCCAATGTACGACCTTTGAACTGCAGCCACCAGGGCCAGATCAACGTGTTCTGGCTTCACTTTTCGGATTTGACACTGTGTCCATATTTATTTACAGTCTGTGGTCTGAAATACTTTGGAAATTAACTCAAATATGACACAAGACTATCCTACAGCACAGAGACAACAACAAATTATTTCAATCAATATTTTTCTTTCACCAAATAAATAATTCTTCTTGATTGTATAATTCATGAAAAAAAAAAAAAGCTATGTACAGCAAAGCAGAAATGCAGACATCATAAGGTACCATGATGCCTCCTGAGGAGGTTAGAGGTTTTCAAGTATTCAAGTACAAAATCAAAATGGACTAAAAGCCAAAGTAAAGTGTATCACTAAGCTGCACGTGCTACTTTTTGGTAAAATTCATAATTAAATAATAATTTACTGCTGTGTAATTCCTATTTCCTGTGACATACTGTGGTAGCGGTGAAGATCAGAAAAGCACATCAGACACTTTCACGTCTAACTAGCTTAGTCTTACTAAACATCATTAAACAAAGTGCTTCACCACACAGCTGCACAAATGAAAAATAACATTATTTATCAACCCAGAGGCTGCAGGTCGGACTGTGTGGTGAACAGGGCTGGGTCCTGGGACTCCTATGATACTTTTATGGCACCGATCCAGTTGCTTGAACACATTTGAGTATTGAAAAATTCCTGATTTACAGAAATACTGTATCATTTGATGTAAAATGTGTAAACCTTGTCATGTACGGCTGCAGCTTACAACTATATTGTTACTGTTGATTAATTGTTTTTGTCTATAAATCACAAAAAATTGGTGAAGGCGTTTTCTAGAGCTAATCATGACATTATCAAATGTCTAGTTTTGACTTTTTCTTAAAAAATTAAATAAAATCTTCACAACAATCATCTATTATCAGAATAGTTGTTGATTAATCTTATAATGGACAAAAAATAAAATTATTGATTAAACTGGTTCCTTCCCACCTAATTAGTGTTAATTTTCTCCTATTTACTAAGTTCTAAAGCTTATAACTGAAGAACCACAAGGACAAAATTAATCAATGACACCTCATTTGAAAGGTAATAACCCTTTGTTTCAGAACATTTCTTTTTCCTGTTGATAAAATACAACCTGAACTACATCCACCAGTCCATTTAGCTTCGATTGCTATCCAGACAAATTTTTTCACTAATTGTTATTTGATGCTCAGGAATACTGTAAAATAAACTTAGCGACTCCATTGTGGGGAATCTAAGCTTTATACCAAGGTATAACAGGACTATATTGACAAAAGATTTGCAGTATTAACTTGTATTTAATACAAAATGGTGACTGGAATGGAGATGTTAATCACTGGAACTTATTCACTACATTATATATCATAGTAAGCAGTATTATTTTTATGTTGTAAAAATGTCTATAAAAACCAAATGGGCTAAAGAAAATAATAATACATTATTATTATTTTTTTTCCAGCCCTGCGAACTGGCAACATATCCAGGGTGTACCCCACCTTCACCCATAAGTAGCTGGGATAGGCTCCAGCGACCCTAGTGAGGATAAAGCAGGTTCAGAAAATGAATGAATGAATGTTTTGTTTGTTTTTTTTTTAATGAGGACAATTGGTATTGAATAAGTACTATTTAGGATCTTGGTCATGAAGCCAAGGTATCGGTGCCGATATAGAATATTTTAATATACCCAGCCCAAGTGGTGTATGAATGTAACGCAGTAACTACCTGAAAAAAAAAAAAACAAACAAACAATAATATATAATACATTAAAAAAATAATAATACTATATATGTAGAATGATTTTGTGGCACAAAAGCATAAAGTTGCCAGAACTTTATGCTGTCAACTCAATTGTTTGGAATTAAAGAAAAAAAATATGTAGACTTAATTCTGTACATTCTTCTGAAGTCAAGTGCACTCTTTTATTTGTGCAAAACTAACTTTTAGTTTAGTCACTTTACATTAAACATTAGAAAACACAGCAAATCCATTCCATTCCAGCTGAAACACAGTCACACAAACTTTTTCTTCAGTAGCATTTGATGCAAACACACCTCAGACGTCCACAGAAGGACATCAGCACATGGCAGAAGGTGTATACTCCACACTGATCTGGGATCTATCATGTCGCTGCCGTTGTCGACTCCTTCATTTCATGTAGAGTCCATCCTTCCATGGACACGGAACCGGTAAAGACACGTGTACTCGATATGACCCCAGTTTGACAGAACCCGTAGCTCTACACATCGATATACCACGTCACTCGGATTCTGCATTGAACATCAAAAAAGAAGAAAAAAGAAAGAGAAAAGAGAGAAAAAAATGTAGGTGAAGAGAAAAAGTGAAGAGTATCAAGACAAAAACAAGAACAGAATAAAAGTTGTCAGGTAGTATGAATTTGAAGAGGATGTCTGAGTTAAACTTGTACTGTTTCTGTAGAACAGCAAGTAAGTAACTTACACCCGGTCTTTACCTTGTTCCTTCCACCTAATTTGTGTTCATTTTCTCCTATTTACTCAGTTCTAAGCTTTAGAACTGAAGAACCACAAGGACAAAATGAATCAGTGATGCCTTATTTAAAGGAAATAACCTCTAGTTTCAGAAAGTTCATTCCTTTTAATATGTGGATAAAATATTACCTAAACTACATCAGGTTAAATTGAGCAGAAACAGTTTTTCCTTATTTTTTTCCCCCATGTTTTTGAAACGGAATATAATTAATAACGGAATGGGCCAGTCATGTGACCTCATGACACCAAACAGGTAGGAAGTCCCATTAGCTTCCATCACTATCCAGGTGATTCTTTCACTAATTATGTTTTGGAGATCAGGGTTACTGTAAAATAAACTATGCGACTCAACTGCAGAGAATCTAAGCTTTCTAACAAGGTGTATCCTGTCCATATTAACAAAGGTTTTATGGTAGAAACGTGAGTGTATTAATACAAAATGGCAACTGGATCACCTGTGATCTGATGGGAATGAATGGTTAAAAAAGTATCAACATGATAGTCAGTTTGGACTTACATGAAGCTGAAATGTCTGCGTCGACTCTCCATTCTCATTGTACGTGAATGTTCCAAGTAATGTACCTTCCTCTGTGTCATTTTTCATCCCCTGGAAAAACAGACGTTACACATGTGTTTAAGCAGATCTTCCAAACGTTTTTCATATCAAACTCAAAACAAAAATCTCACACATGCAAAAAAAATCATAATGACCTACACTGCAAAAATCTAAATCTTACCAAGTGTATTTTTCTCATTTCTAGTCAAAATATCTCATCACACTCAAAATAAGACATAATCACCTAAAGAGGAACTTTTCATTGAGATATAAGAGCTTATTTTTAGACAACAGATGTTGAAAATCTTATTTCAAGAAATCTTACCAAGATCATTTTTACTTATTCCATTGGCATTTTTTTTTTTGCTTAATTCAAGATTTTTTGGCTTAATTCAAGCTTGAAATAAGATTTTGAAGATCTATTGTCTAAAAATAAGTTCTTAAATCTCACTGAAAAGTTCCTCTTTAGGTGATTATGTCTTATTTTAAGTGTGATGAGATATTTTGACTAGAAATGACAAAAATACACTTGGTAAGATTTTGATTTTTTCCAGTGTACTGTAACATGTTGGTTTTTAATGACTTACATTTTGTTACTGTCATCAGATACTGTACACATACATATACTTCTGTATTTTTAATTGGATCACAGTCTTTGTCCGGAATGTGGTTTTCAGTCAGTGAGAAACAGATGCAGATCTATGTACGATTGGAACAACTCACATAGATTTGAAAGTCTTTGGGTGCTGAATCGATGCGACCGGTCGGGGAGTTGTATCGTGGCAGGTGGTCGATTGTCACATGTGTGATCCTGATCGGGTGAGACAGAGAGATGACAAGGGTCCCCTGAACGCCATGAAACGCCCAACATTTTCCTGGGAGCAGCACCGGGTAACCCTGGGAAAAAGGGAGGAGACGCTGATGACACCACTATACTTAGACGTGCATGACAAGGGGCACAAAGGGAAATAAATACTGTCCTGCATTGATTGATACTCCGCCCCTGAAGGGGAGGCAAGGGGCACTATTTTTGGTTTGGTTTGTTTGTTTGTTTGTTTGTTAACACTCTTGCAGCAAAACTATTCCTTGAATTCAAACCAAATTCGGTTTATAGATTGCCAGTGACCCAGAATAGATGTCATTCCATTTTGGGAAGAGTATGTCAAAGTTTCAATTTTTTATGAATTTTTTAAGCCCCCCCCTCCATTTACTTATAATGGGTGAAATTTCACGTTTGTAGCACCTGAAGCAGTTGAATTCATACCACACTGAGCTTAGAGATTCCAGTGACCAAGAATAGATGTGGTTACATTTTGGGAAAAGCAGGTTAAAGTTCAAATTCTTCATGCCTTTTTAAAATATTTTTTCTTTCTCCCATTTACTTATTTACTTATGTCAAATGTCTATAAAAACATCAATTTTGTTTCAATTTACTTCAAACTTAGCACATATATAGAGGGAATTAATATGCCGCCATCTCCACACACAGACATGATGACATCAGCTGGATCGATGCCAAAATAAGCTACAATATATGCGAGGGGCGGGGTTTGTTGTGCCTGGAACCACTTGTTTTGATTCATTTTCATTATATCTGTTAAATATATGACTAAAACACACAATAGCAGTAGTAACTGAATATAAATATAATTCACTTGTGTTGGTTATACATTAGTTTTGTGATTTTACTTTTTAATATGCACTGTCACAGCTTTCAGTCTTAAGAAAAAAGTGTGTGAAAAAGTTAACAGCCCTTGCTTGGAGTTTTAATGAAAGGGTAAAAAAAGAGAGAAATATAGACAGAGTACCTGAATAACGGTGCGTGGGCTTTCGGATGGGTACCACAGAGGAAATCCAAACAGGGTCACACACGCAGAGCGAATGCGATACGTCTCAGAACATCTGGTACTGATCACACTGGCACCTACACAGAAACACAATGGAGACAGGAGCTCAAAAGTACACTGTGAAATAATAAAAACAGCACTCAACACCCCATTATACAAAATGAAACGGAGCTAAAGTATGTTTACTAAAATAAAATCGTAAATGATTAAAAACTTGTGTCCACACTCACAGACAGGATTTTATTTCATACAGATTCTGTGGAGTTTAGAGGTGAGTTTACTCAGCTTCCTACAAGTGTTTGTTCTGCTGCAGTAACAGAAGTTTGAGGAGAAAAGAGTTCAACCTTTGAACAGCACTAGTCTTACGAGTGCCACTTCTCTCTAAGCAACCAGTCTAACTTCTAACCACTCCAAACAGATTTGTGATATGACTACTATCACTGATGGAAGAGAAGCTCACTCGCAAACCAGTTATTTAACACTAATGGATGAATGTCCATAACATCCATTATGTTGTATAGAGCTTACAGTCTGAACAGGCATCACTCAGACTAATACATATGTTTGATTCAATCAGATGACCTACTCCATGTTTCTATCAAACTAAAAGAGTATTTCTAGAAACAATGATTACGTGAAAAATAAAGCTATTTTTGCTACCTTGAGTCTCCAGGGCGAAGTCGGCCATCTTGTCAGCCATAGGGCGTCCACAGTCTGAGCTGCTGGCTTTGTCTGAAACCCTGACGGCCTCATGCTCCTGAGTCACAGACACGATGCAATTTACATGGTGTTAATTGAGGTGGGACAAGATAAGCTCTGTTTCACTGGAAAAAAAAATCACAATCTTGCCAAGTGTATTTTTGTCATTTCTAGTCAAAATATCTCATCACACTTAAAATAAGACATATTCACCTAAAGAGGAACTGTTAAGTGAGATATAAGAACTTATTTTTAGACAATAGATCTTGAAAATCTTATTTCAAGAAATCTTACCAAGATAATTTTC
>JAPQRP010000001.1:30101603-30116921 GCA_037367295.1 Apogon hyalosoma | reverse complement strand
ACAAGTGAAAATTATCTTGGTAAGATTTCTTGAAATCAGATTTTCAAGATCTATTGTCTAAAAATAAGTTCTTATATTCACTGAAAAGTTACTTACCTTGATGCGGTCTGTGAGCCACTTCTCCATGGCCTGTTGGAGCTCTGGTGTGAGCTGGTTCTGTACAGGTGCAGGATCAGGACAGGGTACAGCAACAGGAGGAGGACTCAGCTGGATGGAGGACAGCTCCTGGGACAGCTACAACAAACACGACGGATAAAAAAAAAAGTCAGGTATGAAAAGGATTTCTGTTACATCAACTTCCAGCAGTGGTCTGCCCCTGCAAAATCATTACTTCTGCAGCTTTTTTAAATGAAATGTCAGTGTGTTTTCAGGAACATTGTTTTTATATTCTCCATTTCCACTGGAGCACTGGTGATCCAGTCAACATATTGTCAGACTCAGCTTTACTGTCATTCAATCATTAGACATGATCAGAACAGTCTCAGTGTATGCAGCATGAAATAAGATAAAATAAAAAAATACAAAACCCCTCTGGCCAGAGTTGGCCAAGGGGTAATAAAATAGATAAAAGCTAATCAAATAATTGAAGTTTCTACACTAAAACTTTGTCAGTATAGACATATTATACCTTATTAGAAAGTTAAGATTCGCCACAATTGAGTCGCTAAGTTTATTTCACAGTATACCTGAGCTTCAAAATATAATAAGTGAAAGAATCATTTGGATAATTATCGTAGCTAATGGGACTAGTTCATTTGGTTCAGGTTGTATTTTAGCCACATGAGGTTATTACCTTTCAAATGACATATCACTGATTAATTTTGGTCTTGTGGTTCTTCATTTAAAAACTTTAGAACTTGTTAAAAAGGCAAAAATTAACAGGATTTAGGTGGAAGGAACAGGTTAATATATTTCAATCATTTTCTCACATATTTGTTGAACTGGTGATCGTCTACCTGTCTTTACACCTGCAGTACCAAATGTTTCCTGATGCAGCTTTGGCACCAAATCATTATAATCACATTATATTGTTATTAGGGGTGCAGAAAAAAATGATTCTTCGATGCAGTGCGATGCGAATGTTCTGGATTATGGATCGATACAGAAATGTCAAAAATTGATGTTCTGAATGTAACGTTATTTTAATAAAATTGACTGTGTAACTAAAAAGGCGGAACTACAGGCGACCATTGTGCCGACCCAAACAGTTTATGGTGACACACACACAAAACAAAAAGATGGTAGAATAGCTAATCCATGCGGCGCCTACAACTCAGTTAAAAGCAAGGATATGGAAACATTTAGGTTTCTATGAAGTTGTGGGGAAAGGAGAACTAGACAAAAGCCACAGTATTTGCATGATGTGTCGAGCGTCACAGAAGTATTTTGGGAACACGACGAACATGATTTTAAGCATGTTCATCTGTCTGTTCGGTCATGTATACCTTACTGTTGGCACATTTTTGTTGTCTCAATAAAAGACAGTGGAAGCAAATTCATCAGCTTGTTTTCATTATGGATCATTAGAAATGGACTTTGTTTTAAAAATTGCAAGTACTTGTCATACAGTGAGAAAAATATTAATTAATTGCGGGGGTGCATCCATAATTGTATATAATTGGATCATAACCCTCTGAATTGGAATCGAATTGTCAGGAACCCAGTGATGTGCACCCCTAAATGTTATGTAATTATCTGAATTATTATTAGCCCTAAATTGTCCATCTTTGACTTTTTCTTGACTGTGTCTGAATATCAGGAATGGATCCATTTCTAAATGTCAATATCACTTCTTTATTTTATAAATTTGCAGTATCTATACAGTCATATTTCCCATATTTTACAGTTTTAGTTGTATATGTCTTTGTTACCTTTGCGTTCTGAGCCTCCATGGCTTGGATCCTGAGGCTGAGGCTGGCGGCAGCAGAGCGGCTGTCGCTCTGGTAATCCTCCATCTGCCTGCCGAGCCCTGAAACCTGCTCCTCCAGACGCAGACGAGTCTGTGAGTCCAGTGCCTCAACATTTTCCCTCATCTTCTTCAGGTCAAGCTGTAGGCGCTCCTGCATCTGAGAAATTAAATAAAGTGCTGGTTATTAAACTGGGCTTATGGGGACGTTATGACTGGTGGTGGGGAATGACATTTTTGGGTAAAAAAGATGGTCGAAGTTTGTTTAAAAATAAAACAGATGTGCATTTAAAACAAAAACAAAAGTTCATAATATTGGTTGTCAATTATAAAAAGCCTTAGTGAGAACATGCATTAAGCATCTTAGAGCCTATTTTGGCAGAACATCAATATATACATTACACTGATACACACTGATCTAGTCAAGTGTTGATAAGTAATAAAAACAGGAACTGGATCAGTCTTTTCTTTATAGTTTGACAAGCACCACGACGGGTCACAGCTGTGTTTTCATCTCAGAGTGATGGTTCCCATCTTGCTTTCACCAGCTAGAAATGTTTACTGCACAGGTTTAACACAAGAGAGAAAATAATGTAAAAAAAGAGAGAAGACAGAAAACGGGGTTGTCTCACCTGGGTCAGAAGGTGGTCCTGCTTAAGCTGCAGCTCCACCTAAAACCAAATACAAATAAGCTTAAAGATGACAAAGGCATTTATGTAACATTTTAATACTTAAACAACTTAAATCTCTTTGCCTGGCTGAGGACCATATTACATTTATTACATTTTTCAAATTCTTCTTACCAGAAGATGCTGCATCCTTGCTTCAACAGCTGCAGACACAGTGGCTGGATCCTGGTATGACACAGTTAATCTCATTATTAAAAGAGTATGCAACAACGACGCTTTTGTTGTTAATGCAACTCAGATGCCTCACAGATACAGCTAAACAAAGTGATACTCATCAAATCTAATGTAATTTTTCCCATTTGTAATAAATTCTTTTGTTGTCTGATGAATTTGTTCCTTTCATTGTACCTCTGTATAAATAGTCTTTTGAGTACCAGAGTAGGGCTGCACGATTTTGTGAAAAAGTCTCATTGTGATTATTCTGAACAGTAGTGTAATTTACAGTCCTGCTTGCAAAGAATTATTTTTAAATTAGTATTTTTTCCAATAAAATATACAGTATTTATTTGCACAGGCTGGTGATTCAAGTAACTGTGCAGTTCAAGACTAAGGCTACATTCAGACTGCAGGCAAATGTGGCCCAAATCCAATATTTTTGTCCATATGTGACCTGTGCTCAACCTGTTAAAGACAGTTTGAACAGCACAAATCTGATTTTTTCAAATCCGACCCAGGCCACTTTCATATGTGGTCCTAAATCTGATACGTATCTGATATTTTGCAAAGCAACTTCAGTTTGAACGGCTAAGTCACATTTATCTGACCTCTATGTCATTTAAATGAGACAAACATCACAATTCTGTGTCCCAGGAGGAGAAGCGGCAGAAAAAACATACTTCCCTAAACACAGTACATGCTTGTGTGGTCATGTATTACATCAGGACCCCTTTTGCGCATGCAGGTCACTTCAGGGTTGCATTCAGTTCATACTCAAAATGGACGGAAGTCGCATTTAATGTGTAATATGAACAAGCACACAAAAAAAATTGGATTTCACCAAAAAATCCGAACTGTGCATTAAGACCTGCTGTCTGAACGTAGCCTAAGACAATATTATCTGTGACCATAAACTCCAGTGAAATCCTGTCTCATTTGTGTTTCCTCTACGCATTAGAGATGATGCCAACTTCTCTAAACAACAGAACTGCTTTGACAACAGATGGAAGAAATTATTGGGTTGATTCATCATTATCATTCTTCAGAGATGCAGCTGTACAAAGTAACTCATCATCATCATCAAACATCACCACCACCATTATCATCATCCATACTGTAAGAGATTAAAAATGATATCCAGTGACTTAGACTGGTGATAAAGAAAGACGTTGCTATGGAAATGACACACATCCAGGATATACGACTCTCATGACATCAGTGTAAACTAGCCGGTTTGCAGAATGCCACAGGCCATCACATTACAAATAATGTAGATCTAAGGTTTCAGCTCATCTCATCTTTGGTGAATTTTCACTCTGAACTGAACTTAAGAGTTACTTGACAACATGTGCATCCACTCACACATCTACGGCCAGTCAGTGTAGCCCAAACAGACCAGTGAGAAGTGGAATGTGTGCACTCGAGCCCTACCAGTACAGGTGTAGGCTGACTGGTGATGGGTTGAGAAGGAGGAGCTGGAGGGAGAACAGGTTCAGTCTTGGGTTTTGTCAGTGATGGGGTCTTCATGACAGTCATGCGGGAGAAGAAAGAGGTGAAGAAAGGAAGGAGGAACCAAATACCTGGAGAAAACAGGAGGGGTGAAGGATGATGACACTCTCAAACTGAAATTATGTTAAAATCGCTAGATTTCACAAACCTATAAGATCAACGATGTAACTCATCTTGAGTAACATTCTGCCACGTTAAATATATGTCATTAATATGTGATTTGAAATATATCCCAATGTGCATTTTTACTCACTACTCTGATAGGACATATATAAAATATGGTTATGTGAATCACAGATAACACAACACGGCAAAAATCTAAATCTTACCAAGTGTATTTTTCTCATTTCAAGTCAAAATATCTCATCACACTTAAAATAAGACATGATCACCTAAAGAGTAACTTTTCATTAAGATATAAGAACTTATTTTTAGACGATAGATCTTGAAACAATTATTTCAGGAAATCTTACCAGGATAATTTTCACTTGTTCCATTGGCAGACTTTTTTGCTTGAATTAGGTAAAAAAAAAAAAAAAACTCTTGAATTAAGCAAAAAAATCTGCCAATGGAACAAGTGAAAATTATCTTGGTAAGATTTCTTGAAATAAGATTTTCATGATCTATTGTCTAAAAATAAGTTATTTATATCTCACTGACAAGTTACTCTTCAGGTGATTATGTCTTATTTTGACTAGAAATGAAAAAAATACACTGGGTCAGATTTTGCAATGAAGATGATGAGTTTTCATGTTGGGATTATGCTCTTTCAGTTTTTGGACCCAGCAGAGGACTGAACTCTGAAGTCTTTCATCAACTTAGAGCAACATGGATGAGGTGACACCCACAGACCACGGTAAACCAAGCTATATTGTAAATCTATTTTTTTCCTCTCTCTTTTGTTTTAAATTAACTTCTGTTTTTTTCCTTTATCCGGTCTGTTAGTGTTCTCTTCCCCAGCCTTTCAGGATGCAGATGATAGAAACTGGTAACCTATGGATTCCACTGGGGAGAGCTGAGTTGCTATCTGGCAGCATCATGGCTGTTGGATGCAGGATGAAGGAAGACTATTTAGAACATGCAACGTGAGTGAACAGGTCCTATGTGTTTAATAACATTGGTACAGGCTATACCTAGTAGCATACTATA
Organism: Apogon hyalosoma; assembly: GCA_037367295.1. NCBI lineage: Eukaryota > Metazoa > Chordata > Actinopteri > Kurtiformes > Apogonidae > Apogon > Apogon hyalosoma. Next base: position 30,111,512 of record JAPQRP010000001.1, on the reverse strand, counting down.
CTTATAGACAACTGGTGCACAGCTTAAATGGCTTGCACTGTACAATTTTCATTCCAGGAGCTAAAGTATGTGAACACATATGTCCAAGAGTAAATGTTTGGCTCAAGGGCACACCAAACAGACATTTACACTGAAATATTTAGAACAAACACAGTCACACCACTAATGTCTGAGATTTGTTCTGTGAAGGTGAAATTGTTTAATATGGCCTAAACTGGCCGTCAGAAAAATAAAAAATGCTAGCATAAAATGACAATGTGTCAGGACCTAGCTGACTCTACCGTAATTAATAAAACACAGACACAAACAACACAGTCAAGTGAAAACAAGACAAAAAACAAGACAATACAAAAGGCAGGATTAAAGTACAGCATAACCAAACAAAGGGGCACTGAGGTCTCTACGAAACTAGTCTGAAAAACCTGCCAGGTGATCAACAATGTGATAAATGTTACTGTTACTTACAGAGGATGACCACAATAAGGAGGAGACTCAGGCCAAATGCCTTCCTCATACGACCGCTCAATGATGCACTGGCTGTAGGAAAGAGAAGAGAAGCTGAGCTGCAGGGATTTTACCAAGCCAGAGCCAAATCACATGCACAGTATGTGAAAACAAACCTACATGTGATAGCTATGTGCACTGTAAATGCACACGTGAACTCATGCTGAATAAATCCACTTAGAAAAGCTAACAAAGAAGTGTTCCAACTTGTTGAAATAAACACAAAAAACAATTTCATACCTAAAGACACCTGCTGCATTACTCTTGACTGTGCTGCTTCAGCTGTCAAACAGACCGAGTCTGCACAAAATAAAAGAAACATTAACATTGTTTTGTAGTTGTACACGGAAACAAAAACATTAATACACACAAAACCGGATATTCACCCAAGAGTCTGAAGAAGGCACTGCTGATTCTGGTCCAGTATCCAGTACTGGGGGCTCCACTTCTGCAGCAGACCCTACTTGTGCTGCTGCTGGTGGGCTTCTTGGAGGCGCCCTCAGAGGACGAATACCCTGAACTGTCCACCCCACTCTGAATCAGATTCTTGTGGTTGGGTCTGAAATGTAATTCCGGCCTGATAGAGCTGGAGAGTCCAGCATAAGGGGTCTTCTCTGGAGGGACTAAGGGGGATCGGACCGGCGTGTGGCTGCGAGACGATGGTGTCAGGGCTGGCCGAGGGGTGGCTGTGGTGGACATGTAGGGCACGGTCCTCATGGTTGTTTCAGACTGGATACTCAAAGGTGAAGGACTCGCACCTGACAGAAAAACAAATTTAGTACCCACTGCTTTTAATTTCAATTTACTGTACAAAGAGAATTCTAGAGCTGCAATTCATATTTTTTTTAAATTGTCTGAATAACAGTCAGTCACCCTTTGAACTGGTCTCAACAGACAGTTTCAAACTTAGCAAAAATGGAATGAAATTTTACTGAATGACACCAAGCGTCATACACTTCTCGTAGCTTCTTCCATATTCCAAATGATCAAAACACAAAGTGAATCTTGTAGAAATGGATTAAACATGTTTGCAGATGCCACTGGATTAAACATGGATGTGTGGAACACTGCAAGTGTGTTCCACCAATCAGTTTTTCTTCAGCACAAAGCCCCACCCCCAAGAATTCTGAGGAATCTGATAAGTCATATCCTTTGACTAAGAACTTTTTTCAGGGAAAGTTATGGGGTCAAGGGAAAGATTTTTTTATCCAGGTAATTTCCATGGAAATGCATTGAATTTTAGTTTGTGTTAAATTAAAAGAAACTGTAAAAGTCCCTGTGGTGGAAAAGGGGCAAGTGATTTTAAGAAGATGCTAACGATAGTCGTTGTGTGTCTATGTTTTACTGGAATTTTTATCTTTCAAATTTATGCTATAATATCATGTTATTTGTTCACTGGAAAACTTAACACATGTGTATTCAGTGTAGTTAAGCACTTTGAGTGACTGAGAAAAATGTCCTATACATCTGTACTGCCTGTAATTAAAAGAAAAACAAACATCAAACAAAAATCACTTCTCTCAAAAATGTTTGCATTGTCACATTATCTCTTGAAGCTTCTAAAATCTCATTGTGGACTACATTTACTAATACATCAGATCAGATTTTTCCACTGCTGAGTATGATTTGAAAATGCTATTACTACCACTTTTGGTAAGATAATGGCCTGTGTTGACGTTTGCATCGACATGTTGCTAGGTTTTTACCGTCATGCTTGTCTGCAGAGGTGACTGGATCAGCGATGGCAGGACTGTCATTGCTATTTGCTCTACTAGAGGTACGAGACCCAGCCTTACGGGGTCCAGCCTTCTTTTTGAAAACCCTAAAGAAAATAAAGAAACACGTAAGAGGCAAACACAGTACACACACAAAGTTTTTTTTTAATCATTATGTTTTGTATATGTGAGCTGTTGACTACAATCATCTTTAAAATATTCGGATACCACATGTACAAACAGGGTCACATACTTGACAGGGTTCTCGCGGTATTTGTTGGTGATGGTACTCGAGTCAGATTCTTCATCTGAATTATAGTAGCCACCTTCCACCAGTCGAGAACTCCTACGGGACATGACTGGAGACAGAAAAACAGAGAAAGAGACAAACTGTGAAATCATTAATCAATATTATACATTCATACATGAATGTTTGTACAGTGGGAAATGTCTATATGGATCAAAAAAATTAAGAGCGAATCTTTCACCTAAATGAACCAAACTGTGTAATTACAATGTTCATTTCATGAGGCTGATGGTTTATACACTTGAGAATCATTTACTTTGAACAAAAACAACAGAACGTGAATATATGTGTGTAAATGACAGACTGAACAGCAGTGACAGTGGTGGAAAAAAGTGGAGTTTTTGTTCACCCTATGCATTTGTGACATATTGCATCAAGAATCAGTCTGAAGTCATTGAACATCAAGTTCTGTTCCATTAAGGTCAAAACTGGATGTTTCAGCAAATAATGAAAAACATCCAGGAGAAGACATGTTGAAACTAACAATTTGGTTTGAGTATTTTTTCTTGTTAACAAGTGTCTGATGCAGCCACATCTTTGGAAAAAAAACAACTGATTTTTCTGCAAATATTTCTTGATACGATTTGAGATTGCGTAAAATTTTAAGGGTGTCTGAAAAGTCTTTCCACTACTGTGAAGTCTGCTGGTGTTAAGCTAAAGGCAAAGACATGGGTATTCTTGCCTTTCTGATGGTCCTTATGGAGAATATCAACTCCTGAGCCAACAAACTTCCCAACAGCTCAAATGTACCTAACAGACTGTACATAATTAGTATTTTTAGAGAAAAAGTTCAGTGTAAGTCTAAGGGACCCAGGGCTTTTTGGAGCCAACCCCTGTCAGCAGGTTACGCTTTAAAATACCACACTTATGCTTTGGCTTCATTATAGAGCTGACATTCCTTTCCCTTCGGGGTTTAGCCAGCTTTACTCCATTTCAAGTCGACTCAGGAGACTCAGGAGCAACCAGACAAATAAAAGCCTGAGGACTTTTTCTGTCTGTAAACAACAGATGTCGTAACTCCAGTCATATTACTGACAGGACATGGAACTCTTGGTCTCAGATCTTATGAAGTTCTGCCAGAGCTCTCACACGTCATCACCATTATTGTTCACATTCAACCCAGAGCAGTGGTTGCAGTGGAGTGTCACGTCACTCAGGAGACAAACATCTCAACATGACTCCCTCACCTTTACACAATTTAACTGTCCTACCAGAGAAAATAAGACACTTTATCTGTTGTATGCTAATCAAAGGAGTCAAAGAAGCTCTTCACAGCTCTAAGTTCTAACAAGTGGTGCCAGGCACAACAAACCTCGCATGTATTTCACCCATTATAAGTATATGGGAAGATTTTTAAAAATCATAATAAATTTGAACTTTGATGTACCTTTCCCAAAATGTAACAACATCTACTCTGGGTCACTGGCAATCAATAAACCCAATTTGTTATGAATTGAACCAATAGTTTAGCTGTTTAAGTGTTAACAAAGAAACAAGTGGTGCCAGGCACAACAAACCCTGCCCCTCGCACGTGTTGTAGCTTATTTTGGCATTGATCCAGCTGATGTCATCATCTCTATGCGTGTGGTGATATCAGCATTTCAATTAGCTACCTCTATATATGTGCCAAGTTTGAAGTAAACTGAAACAAAATTGATGTTTTCATAGACATTTGAAATTTTGCCCATTATAAGTAAATGAGAGAAGAAAAAAGATTTTAAAAATTCATAAAACATTTGAACTTTGACCAGCTTTTCCCAAAATGTAATGACATCTATTCTGGTTCACTAGCAATCTATAAACCCAATTTGGTATGAATTCAACCAACAGTTTTGCTGCTAGAGTGTTAACTAACAAACTAACCGAAACAAAAACAATACCCCTTGCCTCCCCTTCAGGGGGTGGGGTAATAGCATAAAGCCTATGTGCAGTACACACCAGTAGGATTAAGCATGAGGTGATTATTGGAAATGAACAGTAGGAACTCCAAGACAAAACCTGTACAAACACCACTTCTCATTCCAGCATCTACAATATCATTAGTAGATGATACCGTAGATGTAGTAGTTAAAACAGTAGTACTGGAAGTCTCTGACAGATGCTTTCTTCTTAATCTCAGCCATGTGTAATCCAGATAATCTACAGCCATCCTGCTGCTCAAAACCTCAAACACCACAAACAGTGGGTAAAATGATCAACTCATGCAAACACACCAAAAGGCACCTGAACAACAACAAGTGCAAATCTTACACTGTGTAAAGTCTAAGACAGGTTCAACTCATACATTATGTACTCGACTACAAGGAAGTAAAAACACACATATAATGCATACCTTAATGGAGCCACCATACTTAAACTGAGGACAGCTTGAGAAAATGGCTCAGTTTAAGAGGAGATGAAGCAGATAACGATAAAGGAGGGAATAACCTGATTTCAGCTGCTCTGTACTGTGGTCATTAGGAAGCATCAGACGCTAGGAAACACTGCCATTACAATCATTATGTAAGAGGCAGTTTAAGAGGAGTAATCTGATTGGTCAAAGATGTGTTCTTACATCATTGGTAATTAGCATAAAGCACAACGTTTACCGACTGACTTCTGTAGTACCAACATATTGACCCATGAATGGACTAAAAACCACTACAGAGCAAAAATACATAACTAATGAAAAGCAGAATAGAAATAGAAAACCAAAAATATATTTGCCTTTCATATCATGCTCTTCTAGTTGAACAGAATAAAACTGGCCAACCTGTACTGTCTATCTGTCAACATGCTCTACGCTATCATCCTCAATAAATGACTCCACAACATCAGAAATCCACCAACCTGCTCAGTGATGCAGTCTTCTAACTTTTTAGCAGATCTTGCAATCTGCTGTGTCTTCTACGCAACAAAAAGTAATATGTGCTCTTGATAAACTAAACTGGTAAAAGTTTACTACCAATAAGGGTCCTGGCAGCATTAGCAAGTGAGCGGGCTGAAGCACAGCTGCTACACTTGTGCTAAAATGACAGAAAGGGAAGCTGTGGCTGATAGACACAGGAAGTCACTGTGTAGATACAAACGCAAAAAGCTCTGCTCCTAAAAAGGGCGTTGACAAGGAATCGAAAGCACAAGATTCTCCTAATGTCATTATTTTAGATACTTTTTTGTACAGAATTTTCCAGTGTTTCTCTACTAAGGCTGTCCTGAGGTCAACATAGCTGTTCATTCACATCATCAAGATCTTATTCATGAATTTATCATCCTTGTGTGGTGCACATAATGTTGAACAAGATGAGGAAAATTAACAAGAATAAGAACAATAAAACAGGCAAAGTAACATCACTGTAACACGAGTGCAGCCGACTGCTGTGTGTCTGCATACAGGACGACTCTCGGTCACACTGAGAGTGAACGTTTAGTAGCAGCTGCAAGCAATCCACTCAGTGAGGTCTGATTTTCCAGCATACTTCATGTTAACAGTCTACTGTTTATCAGTTAAACTTTAAAGACTGGCAGTGAAAACAGCATAAAGGAGCCAATTCTCAGCTGCAGATGCACAATGATGTTTATCATGAGGCTGTCCTGAGCTATTTTTGTCAAAATTTTAGGGACAATACACATGAAAACTAAAAGTAAACTGTTTGAAAGTATATAATTTATTTTATGTATAATGCATAATCACAGTTCCCACTCAATTTGTCATAGTAAATATTCATTTCAGCTTATGAAAACCAGCTTATATCTGCAAAAATCTGTATCATGTGTCTTCCAAAAGAGTCTTAACACGGAGTAGGTGCATTTATTTCCTCCTATAGTATAAAAAATGTGTGAAAATATCAAATTAGATCTTATTTCATGTAAAAATAAACACTATACATGCATAAAAAGGTCTTTGTTTTCTGCTGTAACTGTGTCGAATAAGCCTATTAACTCTTGATTGAGTTGTATTGTCACTGTTTATATCAGCCTGATTAAATAAAATGTTAAGAGAAGGATGCGGCGACTGAACTGTGGAGCTTGAGCCTATTGTCAGAAAAAAACTATTACACAACAGCAAAGCAGGTATGAAACCAATATAAGACATGATGTGACATTGTTTCAGAAGTCGTATCAGTGTAAAACAACAGTGACAGGTTTTACAAATATTTTGACACCACAGCAACAGCAACTGTGCTGAGAAAACAAAAGCCTCTCCCTCAAATAATTAGCATTTCTTTTTTTCTTCCTCAACACGTCAGCAGGCTTTAGCTTAGAGTGTAGGGACAGGAGCAGTTTGTACGATAATTCCCTCAAATCCTCCCTGCACTTTTAAAGGCAGCTCAGTTCAGCCCAGCTCAGCACTATTCTATGCATGTACAAACCACCCCCCTCCTTCTTAAAGCACAAGACATCCTGCACAAAGCACAGTCCTCTCCTCACTTGGTCTTTCATTTCACTCCCTTAAAGAGTCTGACCTCTTCTAAAGCAGACCATTTCAGACTAATTATCCTGTTAAGTTACACTTTACCTAAAAACCTTACTCTTTGTCTGACTGTGTTGCATGGCAGCATTTTGATATCGAGGGCCTTGAAGGCTGCTGAGACAGCATGTTTTACCGTGGCTACTGTTAGATGCTGCTCAAGGATATGTGAACGGCCTGTAAAGGCAAGAACATGTTAAATTTACAAGAGGGCAAATGTATAAATGAATGAGAAAAATTACCCCAAAATGAAAGCACTTGAAAATGAAGCCCCATCCCAATCATTAATTCATAAGCTAGATGCACTAAACGGTAATATGCAATGACATATAAATATTCACTCAGTCCATATGTGTACAGAATATATACAATATTCATCAAAATAAAAATTTTCAAAAGGTTTTCAGTGGCAGTGTCCCAAAACCAAAGTCCTAGGTCTAGTGTCATGCTATGTGTGAAAATGAAAAGAATAATTCTAGAAATGTGACTGCTAACCCAGTGATGAGGTAGGTATCACAAAGGTGGAAGCAGAACTGATCTAAAACCACATTATCTACTTAAATTGTATGGAGCTAGCAGACCTAGATGTATAACTTTACTAATGTCTCAAAAAAATATAACTACTTTGCAGGGGGCAGTCTTGGTTACAGTCACATTTTGTTGGACCTGTGTGAGAGGTGGGACCAACACCTGACCAGCCTTAATTTTTCTTTACTATGGCCAAAGTGAACCCAAACTGTAGTCATGACTGGGAGGGTTAGACTGGCAATGGATGGAGTTTACAGAGGAAAATAGAACACAGTGAAATTCTTCAGTTACATCAGTGTAGAACTGTATCCTCTAGTGAGTTACAGTTATCAGACAGAAAGACACAGGAATCAACAATACCCTGCTCTCCCTCTGCATGCTGAGTAAATATAAAACACAGAAGGATTAATCAGTGCCAATAGGAAATTTTACAAACAAACTGTATCACCAAATTGGGTGCCAATAAATCAACATATTATATTGGCCTTTAAAAATCCATCATTAGTCGACCTTTAGCAAATATTATGGGCACAGTTACCAGGGGAACTTGTGCAGAGATAAACAGAAAGTGCTGTTCACTCAGCAAAGCAGGGTCTAATTGCCCAAAGTGCATTTAAAGCATGTGATATTAAACTTAATCACTGTGGACAAAAGGAACTGTTTCCCCACTTTTGATCAAAAAGAAACACAACAGCAGATAAAACTAAGTATCTCAGTAGCTTTGTTTTTGAAAGATTGTTTTAAGATTTCTTTGGCATATATAATACTGATTTTGGACAAATCTCTATCTTTTTTCTTAGTCAAGCATTAGAGGTTAAAGCAGTAAGTAACTTTCCCAGAGGTAGGTTCTATGTAGGTATATTATTATTAGAGTGAGTTAAGTCATCTACATTCTACCAAGTATATCTATGACATAAAGTGTTACATTCAGTAGGTTTAAAGTTTTGTAACATCAATAATATTTATTTAATATTTTGCAAAGATAAGTTGACTACACTTCACATTTTACTAAACTTTTTAAGTATATGTCAACAGCCTAATTGCATTTCTACCAACTCTGAGATTTCATGTATTATGTAATGATGCTCGGCATTAAATACTGTCAGCGCTCTGACCATAGGACGTGAATGAGAAAACTGTTCCTGCCTCAGTCGCGCCTTTAGCATTTTCCAGTCAGTTACAGAATTTATGAAGAGTGAATTAATATATTAACAAAACACATGCACAGACAGTACACACTAGAAGTCAATCAACTAAACTGATCCATCAGCAACAATACAACATTATAAACTATCAGTATCAGCTGAACACAGCTTTGGTAGCATCTGATGACTGTGCAGCTTCCACAAGTTACAAGGAAAATATGAAGCCTGTTAGAGGACTGTACAGGTACTCACAAAACTGGAGATACATCCACTCATTTCTACATGGCAGCTCTATAACATAACAGTGACTTGAATCAGACTGTTAGTATCTGTTACATGTTCTGGAGGGTTATACCCAAAAAACCACTCACTGCCATCTATCAACAATCAAATTCTTCAGTAAGTAGCTAAAGGGTTGAATGTAATGGGAGTGACTGCTCAGGGAAGGGCAGGGCAGCGGTCTGTAATAGTTCCAGCATGAGACCAGGTGGAAGCTGGGACAAAAGCAGTGGGTGGAATGAGGGAATACAAGTACAGACAGCAGAACAAAGATGACAGACTGAATGGCAGACAGAAGGATAAAATGACAAAGGGCAGGAAAAACGAAACGGGGGATGCTGTGGCATTATATGTGTAAAAATGTCTTGTGGGTCTAAAAAAAAAAACAAAAAAAAAGCCAGCACAAAGTATTGAGCTGTTGAATAAGAAAAAAGTGCAGGAATGAAAGGCTGAAGAGGGAAAAACAAGAAACTACTGTGGGAAGGAGCGGGCAAAGAAAGGAATTCTGAGAATTAGTCTTCATCAAACCAAATCCGTCTGGCGAACGGTTTAATGCTGTGGCTAAGTTTAGGACAGTGCCAACAAAAAATGACTCACATACGGACCACATGAGTCATCCATGTGCACCAAGTTGAGCAAATAGCCTAACTCTGAGTTCTTTGCAAAGTTGAGAATTAAACATCGAAGTCACTTCACAGAGCAGCTAACCTACAGAGGTCACTAAACCAGAAATCCCCATTGAAAAGTTCCTCCTACATTTATATATCCTACTACTAAATTACATATTCTGCTATACAGTAGTGGTGGTGGGTCTGTTAAATCCCTCCCAAAACTCCACTTAGAGCCCTTACATTATATATATAACTACTTAGTAGTCATTCTACACCAACTCACCTAGGCTTCCTAATTCAGGTCAGAAATGCTCCTGTCATTTTCTGAACCCAGTAAAAAACATGCTTAGTATGTATCACTAAGAGATGAAAA
>JAPQRP010000001.1:30056217-30101367 GCA_037367295.1 Apogon hyalosoma | reverse complement strand
TATACACACTCACACACTAAGGTAGCAATTTATGATCGTCACTGTTGATTAATCTAATTACTATTTTTTTCATTAAGTGGTCTATAAAATGTCATCAGCTAAAATATTTATTCAAATCAAAAACTAATTTGGTTTACCATTGTGGAGGAAAAAAAGCACGAGAAAATGGTCAAGTTTAAGAAACTCAAGCTCAGAGAAGTTTTATTTACAAAAAAAAATACTCAAAACAATAACACAACAGTAGCAAGGCACTGAAACTAGCTAAGCTTGGTTAACTGAGTAACCTTAGCTTAGAGTCCACTCCTACAACTACAGTCTATAAAGTACAGCAGCGTTATTTAAAAGGAAACTATCAGATAATTGATGTATTAATGAATAACCAAGTCCTGACCAATGCCCAACTCATAGTGCGTAAACGTAGTTCGGTGTTGCTAATGTTACCAGCTAACCTAGCTAGCGTCAGATTAAAAATTAACTGGTCTTAACTAGTTTTAACATTTGCCTCGTTCACAACCGCATCTGTCAATCAACAAAAGCATCCTGAGGATGTCACGCAACACCGTGACACGAAAAGTATTAAAAGTACAATCAAGAAACGATACAAATTAACATTCGACATGACTGGACAACTCGTTAGTTATTGTTAACTCATTGTTTGTAACTTACCTTGTTATTTTGTGAGGTTTGTCGCAGTTGAACAAAACACCAGGCGGTTTACTGTCAAATTCAGTCAGGAAGCGATAATCTTCTTTTCAGACAAACAAAAATAAACCTGGGTTTAAACACACATCTGCTTTCCGTTAAACTGGACCAAAACACTAACTTTACTCATATACAATCCCATAAGCGCAGAGAGTGAACGGCTGCTGGTCGACATTACTATGCGATGAGACACGCTGACGCTTGTTGTGACAGCTTGGAGCTTTCCACCGCTACACTAGAACGGTCAAGTTACCGTGGATATACACACACTACTTCCGCTAAATTCCTCCAAAATAAAGCTCCGCAGCTCAATCCAATTCATAAAAAGCCGTATTTTCAATCCTATAACAATTGTTTAGCATTATCTTTTATTTTAATTATATCTTATTATCATTTATCCGTTCATTTTTGACGACACGGTGTGAAAACACAGTCAGAATTTACGATACATGCTTTTGTTTTCATTTCCGGTCTTCTTCCCGCTCTTCGTGGCCGCTGTGTGCACTCTGCTATCTGCTCCTAAAGAATCACAGCGCCCCCTGTGGAGGTTGTCATATGTCCTCCACAAAACCACAGCTGCGCTTCAGTCTTGATGCCGCACAGAGGAGCCATTTGGTCACATGTAATGTTAAGAACAGACAAACTGGCCTGTTAAAAATATTTACCTGTTTAATGTGACAGCAGAAGTCAAGAAAGAAAAGTATCCTCTTGGTGACCTAGACCTTCTCCTGTACACTCTGGACTAACCCTTCTAGGGTAAAAGTTAGGGCTTTAATTAATAATCATCATTTTAATTATAAAACAGTTTTCAAGCACAAAGTTCTCCAGGTTAAAGGATCTGTAACGTCTGAAATTTAGGCATCTTTCACATTGCAGGTCTTAATGCTCAATTCAGATTTTTGGATGAAGTCTGATCTTTTATATGGTTGTCCACATTTTAATGTAAATGCAACTGCCATCAGACCCATGTGTGAACAGTCTATGGTCCTGAAGTGACCCACATGTGCAGAAGAAGATGTGCCATTAAACGCAGCATACTGTGTTTAAGTACATATGGTCTCACCTCCTCCAGTGCAAAATTGTATGGTCTGTTTCATTTCAGTGACGTAAAAGTCAGATGAAATATGACATAACCATTCAGACCGAAGTCACACTGTAAAACATGACATACACCACATATCAAAATGGCCTGGGTCTGAAAAAAAAAAAAAAAAAGAAAGAAAATTAGATTTATGCTATTCAGATTGACATTAAAAAAAAGATTAGATATAGGTCACATATGGACAAAAAAGGCAGATTGAGGCCACTTTTACCTGCAGTGTGAACATAACTATAGTGACACCTAGCTGTGAAGTTTCAGTCAGTAGATGAAGAATCACTTGCTACAGCTAGTATTAGCTTCATCTATTCTGGGAGTTTTAGTTTTAGGCGATATTAACTCTAGTCCACACTGAAATGTAGTAGAACACAGTAACTGATCTTAATGCTGGATGCCATCTCAGTAAAATAGAATATAGTTGCCAAAGTCCTTTCAGAGTGACTGAAGTAAATGAGATCTACTACCTCTGTAGATATAGGAAAGGAAGTTTTTCCTCACCATTGTCACCACTCACAAGTGTTTGTTCCTGGAGGATTTTATTGGGTTCTGTACATTGGCTTGAGAGTCTGGTTTCGACCAGCTCTATATGTAAAGTGTCATGAGATAACTTTTGTTATGATTTGGCGCTATATAAATAAAATTTGATTGATTTGATTGACTGATAAAAATGGATAATTCTAGAATAACAAAAACACACCTAATTAATGAATAAAAATATAAAAATGAATATGTTATTCTATTTTTGCACTGAGATCCTCAGTCTTACACATTGGATCTTTAAAAGACCTAAAAAACACAGAAAAATCAGATCATATAAAGTATTAAAATACTAATTTAACAGTGGTGCAGTAATTTGGCCATTATGTAAAAGTATGTTTTAAGCAGGCATTATAAACCTGCCGCAGAGTCTGCAGATCTCACACTGAGGGGAATCCTTTACCAAAGCCAATTGGCCATAAGGACATGGGGAGTGAACGCTCACCCTTGGTTTTCAGTTTTATTAAAACAGCTTGAAGATAAATTGCACAGGAGAAACATTTAAAAAAGAAATCGTACATGTTGTGTATTGGAAAAATGGCAAAATATTATGCAATGACAAACAATAACAAAAAATAAGTGAAAACTTTCAACACTTTGTGTTTTTGTGACAACAGCCCATAGATTATATTAACACATGTTTGTAAATGAGCAAGAGGGATGCTTTATTTGCCAATTAGATGAACTCTCTCTTTTTCTGAGGAAATACTCTGAACTGTATTAATATTTTGGTGCTGCATTAATAGGAGTGTCCAGGTGTCCACGCTTGTGGAATTTTTACTTTATCTCTTTACATTTTGACGCAAATATGTTAAACTTCTTCTTTCCAAACAGGCTTGTTACTGCATTACTGTCAGTGCTTTTTAGATTAATATGTAGCTCTATTTTTGAATCACTGCAAGTCTTCCCAACATAAGAAAAGAAAAGAAAACATAAGGTATACTTTTATTGTTCCAGAGGGGAAATTCACTGTAGTCAGTAGTGCGTGGGGGCTGCAATGCCATACAGAGAACATAGTACAAACAAGAAGACATCTCAGTGCAGACACATAATAATAAATAACACTGCAGACACGTGACAGCAACAAGTAACACCAACCAACCATACTATGACATGGCATATAGAAACATAGGACAGTATACAGCACCAGTAGATTAATAAATAAAACTACTGCACAACCCTAAATCCATACCAAAATATGAAACAACATCACAAGAATTAAAAGCCAATGTGATGAAAAATATTATCAATAAAAGATGAGACACCACCATTAAGAAATAGAGATAAAATGTGATAAATAAGTAGTAACCAGCCATTTTCGCAATAACAAAGTAAGCGGTCGAGATTTATTAAGAAGAGAGATAGAGAAGTAGAGGAATGAAACATGAGGACTCATTTCCACCTAAATGGACAATAACAAATATAAATGACAGTAGCTTGGTGTATCCATCAGTTATCATCATCAAGTAGAATATATAACAAGATTAACATGGAATAGTTTAGTAGTTTTCATATTTGTTTATATGACATACATTTTTAAGGTTCAATTCACTCTGCACAAAAACAACCAGTAGGTGTTTAGATTGTGCACATTTCAGAGTCTGTAGCTTTTGTAATGTCAGTAAAAAAGAAAAAAAAGTTGATTCAGTGCATCTAATTATCTACCCAGTTATCTGTACGTCTACCTTTATTTACTACATAACAATATTTGTATTAAACACTCTCATAAATGTATTATTTTGCTGTTTGATCAGACTAAATCAATGTACTAAATCAACTGGCCAAGGTCAAAGCTCGGAGAAGTAGGTTTTCAAAGTGCTTCCTCAGTCTGCTCACCGCACGTGACAAACCAAAGCCCACAAAACACAACAAAAAGCTTTTAGGTAAAACCTCAGGGCTTTGGATCTCTACACAGCCAGCAGACCAAAATAAATTCAACCTGACCTTATCACCGGGTAGACAGGGTCCAGGCAGGCAGAGGGAGGGAGACCGAGGGATAATTCTGTATTCCAGCAGGTCATTTTAGGAAAGAGAAAAAAAAAAAAACCTTAAAAAATGCGGCTGCTATGTCCGGATTGTTCTCTATTTGATAAATAATTTCTGAAAGTCTAGAGGCTATCAGCAGCACAAGTAGGACCTCTGACCCCTGAGCTTCACTGCTGTAATGTTGTGCATGTATGTGTGCGTTTGTGCTTGTGTATTTACACGTATCAAACCTATTGTCTCACAGTCTGTTATCATTATGCAGCAGTTTCCTCCAGTTGGGGTGAGGCACATAGAGACAGAGAAATAGGAATACACTCAATCATCCATTGCTCAACAATGAAGAGTCTATAAAGTTGACAAGCTCATCACTCTGGAGCAGAGTTGGCAGCTGAGTTTAGGAGCTGCTGGCAGTAGAATCAATCAACAAATCTATTGAAAATTACATTTATGGAAAATTATAAACCCTAAGGTGTGAAATGTCCATACTTTATTAACTCCAGTAGAAGTATTGATATTTGTATAAAGGCAGAAGTGATGAATCAGTTTATGTGCTGCAGTAAAAGCGAACAAGTACATACATGGTCTGAAATATATAAAAGCAAAATTGAGACTATTTCTACCACCTGGTTTTGTGCAAAGTTTAGTGAGCCTCAGACATTTTAACATAACAGAGACCACCAAACCATTCTGGGAAACAGAATGAAATTAAAAACAATATTATACATTAAATTCACATTAATGTGCTAAACAGTTTTCATTCTGGACTACAACTCTAAACATTATGAGGGCTTTTCTTTTTCCAGTCTCCATCTTCATATCTGTTTTATCTTGTTACACCTTTTACATCATCTCATTCCGTAAAACTCAATTGTATTCATTAACTGAATTTATTTCAGCGAATGCCAGCTTGTTCCATTGTGTTACATCCTTTATCTTGATTTTATCTTGTTACATCTTTTACATCATTGTTATATTGCTAAGCCTTTTACATTATTTTCATTATTTTGTCATGTGTGTTATGCACCAGTGGAGATCATCTTTTCGATGTGTTATTGTCTCTTCCAAACATATTGAAATCAGATGTTGCAAAGGTTTTCGATGTTGAATAATAATGATACACCCTAATTCCCTGAAAAGAAATGTGACTATGCTCTGACAATGTAAATAGTAGATTTTTTAATTTAATATCTGACATGTAACAGTAAAGTACAAATTCCAAAAAAGAACAGCAATAAAGTATTTGTACAGTTTCTTCACACCATTCACAACTGAGAAGTTTTGTTTTTACACTTTCATATGTGGCATTTCCCTTTTCTCTTTACTTCTACACCCACAACACTCAGTAGCAGAACCAGACTCCCACCCTGCTTATCTGCCGAGCCGGTGCCCCAGACACAACCACAGTAAACAAACAACTGACGTCATGGACACATATGCACACACAAGCTTTCCTCTTTCCTCCGGCCTGAAGTCACTGGGTTGGAATGTGATCAAAAATAGAGTGAGAGTGAACTTGTACGGTTCCATGGGCTGTTGGAGCTTACAAAAAACTGAGGAAGGCAGGGGGAGTTATTAGTGAAGACTGAACAGACATAGGACACACCTTTAGACAGTGACGCACACTGTCCACACCTACAGACACAGAGTCATCACCAAGTCTCTTATCAAAAGTCATATGCTACATAGTAAACGTACTGTTCAGACAGTGTGCGCACACCCTGCATTGTCCAGGTACACAGATAACACGGACGTTTCCCATCATCCCATTATTCTTCCTGTAATACTGTGCCACCACAAAACAACAACATGGGTCAATCTGATCTGATCTGATCTGAGCAATTCATATTTATATACATATTGGCATCAGATGAGTAGATGCACAAAGAAAGAGTAAGTGGCACATAGGCCAGGTGAAATCATTAAATATAGAGTTAAAGGATAAAAGTTAGCTCACTTTAATATCCTCATAGGGATATTCAGCCTGGGCATTTTACCCATTCTAATACAGACACACCATCTAGCCTTAGCCTTAGCATTAGCATATCAGAGCAGTGAAAGCATTCGTTAAATATAAAACAAGGACAGTCCTTAAGGAGATGGTTGTGGACCTCATGTTCCGCGTCACACTAAAGTACTGTGCTTATGTATCCCTTTTCCAAACCTAAATGAAGTGTGTTTTGTGTCTACATGCACCCAAATCTTGGCCATGAATGCACCAGTTATTTATTACACAATCATTAAACTTTATGCTTATATTGCACTTTTGAAATGACTGCATGTGTTGCAAAGAAGCCAGCAAGAAGATACCGTAAGATTTACTATAACTATTTTAGCTTAAACCCACTTTATCCTCACTAGGGTCACGGGGGTCGCTGGAGCCTATCCCTACGTGGGTTCAGAAAATTAATGAATGAATGAATTTTGGCTAAAACAGGAAACAGCATGCATTTTTACATGACATATTTTACATACAGTAACATATTTGACATCTTGATCTAGAACTAAAATTTTTTGAGGAATATGGTGAGTTTGGCAAAACTGAAACAAAGAGAGAGTGTGATAGTTATAAAGCTCCTGGTGTCAGAAGTATGTTTGTTTCTCAAATGATAATTTTCAAGTTTTCTTTACTTCACCTCCACATATGCTTTTGTCTCTTAGTTAAGTAATAGATAGTGCGTTTAAAAACTATGTTCTAATATTTGTTAGTATTGATTTAAGTTGTACATTGCAGTTTCTGAAAAATTCCTCTGGAGGCTTTATGATGTTTCACAGTACAGATATTACAAATAGCTCCTTTAACACAGCCGCTCATGTTTTGTGCTGTTCTGATATAAATGAGATCATGTCATGCTCATCTAAGCATTTAAAGCCCAAACTATGAGTCTCCTTATGCTGCATATGTAGCTGAAAATGTGTCACTTTGCGGCTCTATTGGAAAGCTCATACTGAACATGCTGCTTTGAACAGGTTCTGTTGTTTAAGTGTAGCAGAGCACCAGCGCTGCAGGGCGTAAGTGGCTCATAGACAGTGCACCATGTATTCTAGGTCACATTCACTAAATATTTTATGGTGCAAGTGTCTGGTGAGAAGCTTAAATTTAGATGGTTAAATCTGGAATGTGTCCAGGCATCAGGGCCTGGATTCATGATGGTTTTTAGTGCCAAGAGTTGCTCCAAGTGATGAAATTGTATGAATTCTTTTTTTTTTTTTTTTTTTTTTTTACTCCAAATTAAGTATTGGCATTTTCTAAGAATTCCCCCTTGAAGCCTTAAAAGACCTAGAATTATTTTTGTAGTGATGTCTAAAATATATTTTCTCTACAGTTAACGTCTCTTTAGTCATTTATCATCCCTTATTATAACATTATCCTCTGCATTTTACATTTGTCAGTGAAATTCAGGTATTTTCCTGTATTCCATTCACTGATCATGTAGATGTTCATTAAATCTCAAAGTAAGTTAAAAGGTGATTATATCAAAACACAGAGAACAGAAAAAAAAGTGACTTTTTCTGCAAAATAATCATTACCTGAACATAAAACAAGTGTCTCCATCCACTGTCATTGATCAAACTCCATGGGTTTTACTGGTGAATCAATGTTGCAGAAGATGACGATGTTTCCATGGTATCTACGGAGCCTCTGAATGTCCAAATTAGTCATATCTGATGACCGTGAAAAGATGACAAATTGTATTTTACACCAGTTATTTATATGAATTAATCGATTAGTGGATCAACAGGTATTAAATACTTTAGATGAGTAGATGCTTTTGGTCGATGGTGGCTGTTTAGGTCTATGATATTTAAAAGAGTTCTTAAATAAAAAAAAAAAAAAAAAAAATACTGTAGACTTTCAGGCTTTAGAACAACTTAGAATGTGACTTAGGACAGTGACAGTAAGTTATAAACTACACCTGCACTGCTGGTATTTATTGAAAGAAAAATAATTCTCTTAACATTTCTGTTGTTTAGAGTTGTTGGGGTCACAGTAAACACTGTGTACTATGATGTGTGAACTGGGCGCAGGACTGTCTTAAACAGACGAGCATGGGTTATTATAGTAGACTACAGATAAATCTAGCATTGAAAAGGACACAGAAAGTAAATAAAAACTACAATAAACAATGCAATATAAAGTGAAATGATATAGATTCACAAGTAAAATCAGCTTCATTTTTGTCTTGTCTTGTCCTTAATTTACAGCTTCCAGATGATATTTAGTGATAAGTAGCGGTGAATTTACAGATTTCAACCAACTGTTACCTCCATCCTTGTTTTGGTGGCCAGAAAAAATACAAAGATCCATTGATTTTTTGGGCTTTTAAACACTGGTCAATGCCATCAATGATACCATTGATCATAAAATGAGGAAAAAGCAGAAGGAGATGTTCAATCTGAGCTACTTTAGAAACATGGAGGTGTAACATGGCGTACATCTCTGACTTAATGGCCCAGTCTGAGAAAATGAAAATAAAGTAATTCTGATTTTCACCGGAAATACGTCAAAGTTTGTTGTGAATTTGTGGGTGGTTTCTGAGATTTATACAATAATTTGTGTTATTAATGAATTAGCCATGCGTTCCTTTCATGGATCTGGCCCCATGTCTTAATAGTCACTAAATTCTGTAATTCCTGCTGATTTCACTGTCATCCAACCACCCAATCAAACCTTTCAGAATAATGTGTCAGAGTATTTCGGGTCAATCTGACAGTTTTCCTACATCACTCCTTTCCAGAGGATCTCACCAGTGGTGAACTCTTCAACAGGAATATTTGGAGAAAATCTGCTCAACTTGACATCACTATAGGTGTAATCCAGATCTGGTGAGATTTATCATGTACTTTGTCATGAACACAACTTTTTTTTTTTTTTTTAATGTTTTTATTTTACAGCCTTAAAGGATGTTTATAGGCATTTCAAGAGGAAGAAATTGGGGCTTCCGCTGTTGCAAACTGCAGTTATTTATAATTTTGCTAAACAATGATTGTTGCTTTGAAGCTTTAATGGGATAAGAAGCTGAAATCTGTTCAGAACTAACTTAATTAATATAAAAAAAATAAAGTAAACTGAAAAAACTCATGATAAATTCCTCTGATAGCAATGTTTTTTCCTGTCTAATCACCCGTCGGATCCAAGAGCCACCTCACATCTGCTGTAGAAACACTCAGACTCAAAGCAACCATGACCATCAGTAGGATTTCCCTCATAGAAAAAAAATAAACAGATTTTCAATGAACTGTTGATGAAGTTGCCATGTTATCCTTTGTTTATCTGCTAAAGTAGCTCATTTCATGAGAAAATTGAGGGGCATTTCCAGCCACAACTCCCTTTTCCTGCGAGGAAGATGACAAAGTATGACCTTTGTAATGGATTTTCCTTCCATTGCAGCCAACGAGCATTTGCAGAAATGCACTTTACAGAAAGGAATGTGTTAAACTTGTATTGTAGTCATTCTGATGACTGTTTGAACTGGGACAACAGGGGAAATAGTGCATATTAAACATATTGACATTGACTTGAATGGGTGTGCTACATGCACCAAGACAATATGCAGTTTATCCCCGTTATATTTGTAGAATAGTATTGTGTTGTAAGTATGGTTATAATGTGTAAGTATGTGTTGGTGGTTTATGTCCATGTCCATCTGTAAGACTGAGAATGTGACAAATAACTTAACAACAGACACATCAGTCTATTGACCCTTGGCACCGATGTCGCATATATCACGTGACTAGAAGTGCGGCGCCATGGTGGACGGCAAAAGCGACACAGCAAACAAACGAATGAGCCACGGATGATTTTAAGCGATAGCTACCAGCACTGAAAATAGTGTTTTGGAGTTGTCCTGTGAAGTGACTCACCTTACAGAATGGCACAAAGAACGCTGTTTAGAGACGTTAGCGATAGCAGGGCTAACTACCGACACATACCTTCTATCTCCTGATGTGTTTATAGATCTAGCAAAAATCCTCCAGTCTACCAGAGTTTAATGCACAAAATCTGTACCATTATGTTATAAATGGAGTGTCTTCATACTCAGGTACTGATCTAAAAGTATACAAAAGTCTGGATATTTATCAGCTCTTCGTTTCAGGTTAGGTTACCGAGTCACGGTGCTGCGCTCACGGCAGAGTAACGTATCTCATAATGGCAAAGTTAAGATACAGCTAATGTTAGCTAGCTAGCTGTGTATGTTTTTAACATGTTTCCCCCAGAATACCATCAAGACACAACTAGACTGTAACCAAAAGCAGCTCTACTTAACTAACATTGTGTAATAATGTTAGTGGCTGTCATGAGTAGCCTACAATATTAGCTCTGTTGTTGAAGTAGCTGCCTTTCTATCTACACACAGACATATGTAAAGTTTGAACACTATAACATGGTACAGCATAATGACAATAACAGTATGACATATAACATAGTGTAGCTGGTAGAAAGGCTGCTACTACAACAACAGAGCTAATGTGGGCTACTTATGACAGCTACTGTATCATAGTGGCTCATAGTACCCTCGCCTTTTCATAGTAGTGAACCCAATCCAGTGGACTAGCTAGCATCTGGTGGCGCTAATGTGCTATGGACACAAACAGGTCCATTTCAGGTCCATCACAGCCAGGCTCTGTCTGCAACCCAGCTGAAACCATGGGTGTCTTTGAAGAAGGATGGAACTGTTGTGTGTGGCCACTGTACGTGTAAAGCAGGGTAAAAAAACGAACAAAAACGACAATGTTAAGATCAAATTCTATATTTGCCGGTTTGCCATCCAGGACTTCCGCCATCCGTCATGGCGCCCGTATACGGCGCGAACAGAGAATGATATAACATGCAAAGGGTCAATATAAAACTTCATACTAATATGGACTGAGTGAAAATCCAGAGGCCTGTATTTTTTCCAAGTTTTTGTCAGTCCATGTGTTTATCCTTTTGATGGTTTCTCTGTCCATTGATTTGTCCCAATTCATTAATAAAAAGGATATCTCTGGTATAGCCTGACAGAATCTGTCCAAATTGAGCACAATTGTACTTTCAAATTATAATTTTCACAAGAAATCTGTTAAAAGTTTGTTGTGAATTTATGGGTGGTTTGTAAATTTTACACAGTATTTTGTCTTATTTGCACTGGTTTAGCCAAATGGATTAGCTGTGCATTCCTTTTATGGATCTGGCTCCGTGGGGGTTTTGGTTTTTCAAAACCAGTCTAAAAGTGAATAATAAAAAAAAACAGATTCAGATGTAGCCATTAGCAGTTGCATTACTGTCTGTTTTCCTACTGTCTACACTTATATACAACATAGTGAGATCTTTGTCTGTAGCAATTATGTTTTTGATAGCGGGAGGAAACTATAGGACCCAAAGTAAATCAATGATAATATCAATATTTATGACACTTGACTGTGAAAATCTAGAAGTGCTTACAATTTTTTGCATTTATCTCGAGTATTAACCCTTTATTATTCACTCATAGAAATACTCTGAAATTCAAAATTTCAACCTCAGTTTGTTATTGGAGGACATAACAAGACTTTATTACTTTTGTGAATTTTTTCAAATGTTTTTATTGTCATGCAGAAAATCAAGGTCATTGAAGTTACTGTATTTGGTTCCTTGCCTGTAAGTGGCAAAACATTTTAAAATAATTAAAAAAAAAAAAAATCCAAGATAAAAAAAACACAAGAAAAACACATGTAAGTTAAAAGGAACATGTATTTCAGAACATCATTTTTAGAACATTCCGACAACATAAGTGCTGATCCGGACCCCTGTTCACATCCACATTATTCCTTTGAACATCATTCCTTACATTAGTACCATTACTTCGTGGTACCTACCAAAGCGGGTACACTCGCTGTTCATGCAGAGGTGGACCTTACAGACCCTGTAGACCACATTGTACCTGAGGGCGTTTTCACACAGCGTACTCGAGTCCCTACCTAAGTACCTGAGGTTACGCTAAGTAACCAAGTCTGCTTCATTTTGTCCATGTAAATGCAACCATTCTGTGCTAGAGTCCAGTTGAGAAGGTGATCCTGGGTCCAGGCCACCTGAACTCCAGCACAGTATGATGCTGTGTGAATGCGATCCATGCCCGAGTCCAGAAGTGACCTTATCACCATTCCGACAACGGAGTGGGTTAAGCACCACGAGACCCTAGACGGCTCTCCTGTTATCTCCAGAAAAAGCCATGGCACAGGCTCACCATGTCGACCAAACCACTGGATGATATATCAGGGACAACGAAGGTCGCTCTTCTTCTCTTTGCCTCAAACAGGCTCACAGATAGGTAAAGGTTTGTCTTCTGACTTCCGCGTTTGTTGGATAGCAACAGAATTCTCTCCACACCGCCACCTACTGTTTTGGCCCTGTAACACCCATTTGTACTTGGGCACAGACCGTGGTACGCGCGTTTGAATGCAACATCTGCAGGAGAGCTGTGAACGTACGTTGTGTGAAAGCGCCCTGAGATTGTTGACTCACTGTCCTCACTGGAACTGTTGCCATCACTGTCTTGTAATGTATGCAGAAATTACCAAAAAATAGTCACTTGCCCAATAAAGAGTTAAGTGATAAATCTGTGTTAAATCTGGTTTCAGGTTTGCGTTCCTTATTTCTGCCTCATGACCGAGGTATCTTTCCAAGCAGGTCTTCATTCCTCCTTGTTTTTAGTTCTGCTTTTCTTCACCTCTTTCTGTCTAAAGGTGTGGGTTGCTCTGCACTCAGGTGCATCACCGTCCTAACACACACATTTCGACACATTTCCACTTTGATCAGAGAGGTAGTTCATCAAATTTGTGGGAATTTCCCCTTGTATCGTTGTAGGAGTGTCCCCTTCCTCTATCTTCCAAAAAGAAAACTTCTATTTATTCTCCCTCCAAGTTCTCTGAAGCTTCACAAGGGTTGCCCTTTGGGGATGGAAGCCTTGCATACTCCTCCTCCCCCTCTTCTTCCTCACTCCCTTTTTTCTTACTAACATCCACATCTTTCTCTTTCTTATTTTTTTTTTCATTCATGCTCAATCCTCCCGTTGTTCATTTCCTTGTGATCCATAACTGGGGCACCAAGTATTTCCTAAAAATCTTCTATAAGGTCTTGGTGTCGTGCATCAAACATGACCTTCATGCACCCCGTTTTTCACATAAATGATGAAGGAGAACCAAGTCTGAATGAAGATCCTTGTCTCTCCCCTCTGTCTTTAAGTCACCTAAAAGTAAAGCTGAAAAAGAGGCTTGAGGCTTTCTTTGAAACGTCATTGAAAAGTTGCAGCGGTGGGAGCAGCCTCGGCCTACCTTGTCTCCAGATTAACAGTGAAACTTTGACAGGATTTTTCCATTGTAAAAACAAATGACGGCCTTGAAACGAGGAAGCCCTCCACCTCTCTGCTGCCTCAGGGAGAAAGTTTACATTTTCTGCTCTAGTTGAAAACTTTCCTCCCACATTTCACTGTGGACCAGGTTACATTTGGTGTCAGGGAAAGCGTTTGTGTGTAATCTTTCCATCATGATAATTCTGCCAATAATACTTTTAATATATATTTACTGTTTTATTGTCAGCATAACAAATAAGTTCAAAACAGAGGTGGGAAGTAATTTAGCACAAGTTGAGTTTTTAGGTATCTACACTTTACTTGAGTATCTATTTTTATGACAACTTTTTTTTTTCAATCCCTACATTTGAAAACAAACTACTTACTGCTCAGGCATTTGAAGGAAACTATCATTTTTATTCACATAATCGTGTACCTTCCCAACGCCAAGATTGATTTCAACTTAGATGGATGGAACAATAAAACATATGCTGGGTTTCCACTACATGGTACCGGCTCGATTTGACTCGACTCGCCTTTTTTCATTTCCATTATGTTAAAGAAACTGGAATCTAGTACCCGGTACTACTTTTTTAGTACATGCTCGGCCAAGGCTCCAAAAGGGGTGAAGAGATATTAAAATGTGATGTGTAAACACTGCAGAGCATTGATTGGTCAGAGAGTTGTCTCTGTGTAATTGCGTCATCAATACGCAACATGACATTTAAAAAAAAAACCAGATTTGAAAGTTTACAGTAAACATAGTAGGCTAATCCATGATGACAGCCTGCTAAATGACACCGTGGTCAGTCGAGGAAGTTCAGACATTTCTGTCCTTTGGCGGCCGATGAAAAGATTCAGCATAAGCTTGATGGGTCAACACGCAACAAGCAAGTTTACCAGCAGCTCTCTGAGCAGATGTTGTGGAAGTTACGCACAACATTGCTATGGCGACCAGGTACTCTAAAGTTGGTAGCATCCTGTAACAGAAACAGTCTCCAGGAATAGTACCTGGTACCTGAGTCGAGGTGAGCTGGTACCACGAAATGGAAACATGGCATTAGAAAAGGAGACATCACAGTTGTCACTTTTCCACTGGATATATGTGCAAAACTTTACCAATATTTACTAAATGTTGAAAAAACAGAAGTGTGTAAAGTTGTTTTTCCCATTAAATCACAAATGTGATGATTTGTTTATTTATTATCGCGAGATGACATGAGAAGGTGTTCCATAAACATGGCGACGAATGTAAATATCATGTTGATTCACAGATATATTCATTATTATCATATATTACCCCTCTATCCCATACTAAATTAAAAAATGATTTGGTTTCCTGGTGTGTCCACACATACTGCACGTTTTTTTTTTTTTTAAACTCTTCCTCTTCGCTTGTTGTAATGTTCGTCAACATCCGTTTTTTTTTTTTTTTTTTTATGACGTGACTCTAGCTGTGGAAAAAAGTCTTTCCATTGCAGTTTTGCATGATATACCAATTGTGCTGCACCCGAAAAACCACCTCTTGCCAGCGCAAAAATTTTTAATCAAAAAAGTTCTGCTGAAATTGTCATTCTTCCATTAGGTAAACTTTCATGCGCAAGTTATATTTGCGCAATTTGAGGGTCAGTGGAAAAGAGACTAGGATCATTCATCACTGCATAACGTGGATAACAAACATAGTTAGACAACATTTGTAAAAACAAACAAACAAATAAATAAATAAAATTATGTAAAGCACATGACCAAAAACTGATGCAGAAATACATACCAAGATGCAAACAATGTGCAAGACCTACTATGATAACAAGACAAACCATAATAATACTACTAATACTATAATGCTATTACTACTACTACTACTACTGCTACCACCACTGCTTCTACTACAACTACAACGACGACTACTACTACTAATAATAATAATGATAAAAAAATAATAATAATGATAATAATAATAATAATAATAATGATAATACCATAATAGCATTCATGTTACATTAATATGATGTGAGGTTCAGCTCTCCTCGAACAGAAACTTAAATGTTTTACAGAGCCTGTACTTTTTCACTTTTACTGCAGTGAAAAAAAAAGATTTCTCCTTTAACCACAGTATTTTCCTATGCAACTGTTTGCCCGTTCTCCTGGACTTATGAATGTGTGTTCTTTCACCACTTGTCAAAACCATAAATGGAGTTGAATAGCTTGAAAATAGCTGTATATTACAGTTAAATTTTCCTTTTCTTCATATTTGTCAGACACAGATTAGAATCATATGAAGCAGGTGAGGCAGTAGAAGTCTACATTGTACGACGTCTGAAATAACTCAAAACTTTCCTGCACCTGTGTTTCCCATCTCTCCACATCTCCAGCAGTTAACCTTTCAAGATGAACAGCTTTCAGTGAGGCGCGACCACAACTCTTTCCAGTCGGGGTTACTTCCCCGACATGAGGGCAAACAGAAAGAAAAAAAAACAAAGAACAAACTTGGACTCGAGTTCTTAATTTTGGAACAATGCGTCACAGAAGGACACACCAGTGTGAAGGATGAACACAACAGCATCTCATAAGGCACGTACAGCAGACATAAATACACATATCGCACATGCTCAGAGGAAAGCCACTTCCCTAAACCTGCCATTTGGGGAAGTTTTGGTGGTTTTTCTGTGTAAATTTGCACAGTTGTGGGTTTTACAGAGCTGCTAAGAAAAGTATGTACGGAGATGTGGAGCAGAGGAAATGCGTCAGCAGAGGAGGAATACTAACCTCTCAGGACACACTCATCTATTCACACACTGACTCTGTGTGCATGACCCTGCAGCTGGGGTCATTGTATTAGCATTTACCAAAAAAAATACCAAAAAGCTGCATGAATTCACTTTTTACATATACACACAAACATCTGTAGGACTGTGTGCCTCAGGTTCTATTCCAGATTTGATGGTTAAAGATCGATATCTCTTTAAACAGATGTATGAACATGATGGCAACAAGGAAGTCTTTCATATTCAGTAGTTTTGCTGAAAGAATGTGCTACCACACTGACTTTAATAGAAATGTGTTTAACCATAATACACAACCATTATACATATATACAACCATTTACACAAATAAACCTTTCTCTGTCCGTCTTCTACTTCTGTCTTGCAAACACAGTGATGATGCATTTGATAAAATCCAGACGTTCCACTCCTCAGATATGACTTTTATATGAAGATAATTGCAAAATAGTGTTGCAAACATGCTGCCATTCATTTTACTGCAAATATAATCTGAGTCTTGATTTTGATCTTTGAAGGATCTGCAGCTTCTTCTGCCTTTCCTCAGTGGTCAAGATGAAAGTAGATGGTGGATTGACAAAACACCAGAGGCTGGAGTTCACATCCTTCAAGTCCTGGAGGTGTTTAGGTTTAGATTTTAAAAGTAGCAAAAGATCACATTTTGGTTTAACTTTTAACCTCTCCATTCCCAATGGATCACCACAACATTTGCCATATGCTATTAAATACATTAAAGTTTCTACAATAAAACTGTTATCAATATAGACATGATATCTTGTTACAAAGATTAGATTATCTACAACTGAGTTGCTAGTTTTATTTCACAGTATTCCTGAACACATTATTATTACTGAAAGAATCACATTGATAGTGATCAGAGCATATGGGACCTGTTTGGAATCATGATGTCATATTAATGATCCGTTCCATCATCAATTATATTCCTGTTCAGATACGAGGAATAAAACTGTTTCAGCTAAATTTAACTTAATGTAATTCAGGTTGTCTTTTAGTCACATTCTAAAAAATTCTGAAACTAGAATTGCAGTTATTACCTTTCAAATGAGGCATCATTAATTAATTTTGTTCTTGTGGTTTTTCAGTTAGAAGATTTAGAACTTGGTAAATTGGAGAAAATTAATATAAATTAGGTAGAAAGGAAGAGGTTAATCAATATGGAGGATTCTTTTTTTTTTTTTTAATCACTGCATTGAACTAATATGTTTCTTGAAACTTAGGGTGTATTCACACCTGGACAGTCCTTTGGTCTTATTTGATTCAGATCGAATGTGGACTTTTTTTTCCCGTTTGAGTCTGATTGCATTATCATTGCACTTTTTGGTAGTGGATCAAAACTTGTACACAGAAGTACACATGTGACAAACTGCGCTGGCATTGGACAGAAAAGTCAGGGGCAGGGTGAATTAAAGATGGCGGGTGCTGATGAAAACAAACATGGAAGTCCTATGTGTAGTTATCGTTTTTTGGAATATGTATTCTATTTTTACAGACACAAATTTACAAAAGTAATGTTAACTGTCAAAAACAGCTCATTCAGAGCCAGTCTTGTAAAATGGGCATTCAGTGTCCTCATTGCTCCACGTCTGTCCACGGCTCATGGCTGCTGCTATTCTGCCTGTGCAGCTCAGCTACTTCCAGTGGCTACAGTGGTTTGTTTCAGCTCGAGGCCGGTTATATTCACAACACAAGTGAACCGGCCCAGAGTCTGTTTGGAAACGCTTGTTTGATTTGAATCAGAGTTCGCATGTTTGTATTCACACCTAAAAAAAAATATGAACTTTCCAGGGAAACGAACTTTGCTCCATTTTATATGGACCAAACAAAGTAGGTGTGAATACACCCTAATCAAGTGCAGTTTTCATGGTGAACCTAAGCATAAAAATAATACTGTCATCAAAACCAGCTGATAGCTTAAATCCAGTCAAAGAACCCTCAGTAGAATGACATGTTAACTATAAGGAAAAATGTTTTACTACTTCAAAATTACATTAATTAACAACATTTAATCAACAAACTGAGAAAGTATAATGCACACACCATGATGTTTATTACAAAACTTGTTTGTGGTTGGACATAGATATCAGTGGCTGAAGAAATACCTGCAAACTTTGAGAATATGGTTTTATCGTAAAGCAACGACAGAGACCCTTTATAACTCCTGGACTGAAGGGGATGGTGGTGGTGGTGGAGGGGGGGAATTGGGTCACAAGTGGAAATTTTCTGGGTGAGGAGATTAATGAAAGATGTAAGAGGACTGATAGAGGAGTGGAAGCACGAGAGAGACTGAAGGAGAAAATGACTGCGAGGTAAAACTATTTCTGGAATGCACCTTCACTTAAAGTCTAACCTGAAAACACACACACTCACACTCACACACACACACACACGCACACACACACACACACACACACACACACACACAGAGTGACAACCCAGCCTGTTTCTACAGTACACGATAAGGTAATGGGGGCTTTAGGTTTCCTCTTCTCTCTCCACAAACACTATCTGATCAGGGGGACTTCCTGCTCTCTGCTCCTTATATTCTTTGATATTAAATACTTCACAGTGCATGTTTCTTCATGTGCGCCAGAAACCATATACACCTTATAAATGTCAGCTCTGCTGTAACAGACATCTGTGTGCATGCAGGTGTGTACTTCTCAATGCCCTCATAACATAATAGATTGATTTCACTCCCCCCCCAAAAAAAAAAATTATAGGCAAAAAAAAAAAAAAAATCTGACAATACCAAATTCCATTAATAGTTTAAACAAGTACTACATAACTGTTGCATTTAAGTTGACATCTTCATAGCTAAGGTTTGGTTAAATTTAGGTACAAAAGGAACTTGGTTATGGTTAGAAAAAGATTGTGGTTTGAGTTAAAATAAGAAACTCACAGGAAGAACATTACAAAAATAAATATAGCCTTTAGCTCTGGCGTGAAATGAGATACTAGTCTCCTGTGTTGAAATCCACAGTTTGTTAGTCTGCACGTTCATCTTCAGCACTAAATTTATTTAACATGGAAGCTCCAGCAATGTGTAAAAATTATAGGGTCATATGTGAATTTAATCCCAGACTCAATTAAAATCTTGCCTTGTCCCTGTCCCAAAAAAGAGGCACCCAACTGACTTTACTGACTACAGGCCTGTAGCCCTCACCTCAGACATAACTAGGCTTATGCCGTTGAGAAGTGACGGCTGGGGGTATATCCCTGATCCTTAACCAGACAGTTATGATGTCATGACGTGAGGTATCCACCTTTCATTTGCACTTGAATTGAAGTCAATCAGACAAATACTTCCAAAGATATGAACAAAAGAGTGTTTAGTGATTTTTCACTTTTGAGCGGCCCCTTGTGGGCAATCTAGAAATGGTAAATCGTCCAAAATCAAATCAGTTCTTCCTCTCCAAGATATTCATTGATATGGAAAACATGGAATTTCTAAACCGAATATCTTTCAAGTTATTGCGTTAACACAAAGGATATCATCACGTTAACACAAAGGATATCTGGTGGTGGTGGACCAAAAACATAATATGCCCGAAACTCCATTTGGGGATATAATGAAGACTCTTGAGAGACTGGTCCTCTCCTATTCTCGAAGACCCAGTGTGAGGATGTACATAGATCCTCTACAGTTTGCATACCAGCCTAACATCAGTGTGGATGATGCTCTCATCTACATGTTACAGAGGGCCCATGCACACCTGGACACCTCTGATGCAGCTGTGAGGATCATGTTTTTTGACTTTTCAAGTGCCTTCAACACAGTCCAGCCAGGGCTGCTTGGTGTGAAGATGAGAGAGATGCAGGTTGAGTCAGGAATGGTCTCCTGGGTCATGGACTACCTAACCTGTAGACCACAGTATGTGTGATTGCAGAACTGTGTCTCAGGAAAGGTCCTGTGCAACACTGGAGCGCCACAAGGAACTGTACTGTCCCCCTTACTCTTCACACTGTTTACATCAGACTTCCAGCACAACTCAGACAGCTGCTTTCTTCAGAAATTCTCTGTTGATTCAGCAGATGTTGGTTGTATCAGAGGAGAGGGGGAGGAGGAGTACAGGGGCCTGGTCAGGGACTTTGTGAACTGATGTGACCTCAACCACCTTCAGCTTAATATCGCCAAGACCAAGGAAATGGTTTTGGATTTTAGGAAGAAGAGGTCCAAACTGGTGCCAGTCACCATTTACAACACAGAGGTGGAAGTTGTCTCCAACTACAGGTACCTGGGAGTCCATCTGGACAACAAGTTGGTCTGGTGCTGTCACATGGAGACTCTGCACAAGAAGGGGCAAAGCAGACTATGTTTCCTACAGAGAGTGAGGTCGTTTAATATCTGTAAGCCTCTTCTGTGCAGTTTCTACTAGACTGTGGTGGCTGGTGCCTTGTTCTTTGGTGTGGTGTGCTGGGGAGAGGGAGCTCGCATTTCAGACAGGAACAGGCTTAATTAACTCATTAAGAAAGCAAGCTCCATCATAGGGACTGAACTGGACACAGTTCAGCAGGTGGCTGGGGTGAGAATGCTCAGGAAATTGAACTCTATTTTAAATACTGCATCTCACCCACTTTACCATCTTAAGGTGTTCGGGGAGTGCACCTTCAGCCACAGACTGATCCCCCCTCAGTCCAGGACTAAACGCAGCAGGAGGTCCTTCCTGCTAGCTGCCATTAGAGTCTTTAATATTGCTGAGCAATAATTTATTGTATGCTGGGTATATTTACAGAGGTTTTATCCTATTATTTTTACCTTACCTGTATTGTACATATTATATGTACATAATGATGAGCAAATGAGTTGAAGTTCCTCTCACCATCAATAAAGTGTCTGGTCCCCCCCAAATAGCTGTGGTTGCCAGCTGAGGTCCAGTGATCTCCAGTTATAGCAACATAGTTGGGCGAATCCTCCATCAAAACTATGTTTATGGGACTGCAGTTCATCGCCATCCACTTGGCAAGAACATTCGTCAGCCTGTCGGTCGCAGACTTACTCATATGTGGGGTGTTCTCCTCGAGTTTAGTTTGGAGAAGAGCTTTGCTATGGCTCTCTAAATTGCTAACACCTTTGCTGCTAACATCAGCTGTGGCTGCACTTGCGACTGGATGCTTTACATTGATGTGGTAGGCCAAACTTGAGCTGCTTTGATGGTAAGCAAACTCCTTCTTACACAGAAGACATATCACTCTACTTTTATCAATGGTGCCGTCGTGGCGTTTTTTAAATGTAAATTTCCTTCATTGGACCGACAACTCTCATATGTTCCTCCATTTTCACATCTCCGCTCCGGTACTCACCGCTCCTCACCTTGCCCTCCCATCTACAATGGGAGCCAATCAACTTACGCTAAACAAGCCCAAACACAACAACAGCCAATCACTGTCCACTTCAGGGTGTGACTGACCATTGTTTTCCACCCCCAACAACTCAAGCACAAGAAGGCCAATGCATCAAAATGGATTTTATAAAAAGGCAACTCGCATACAGAAACAGTAAATTAAGAGATTGAAAATTAGATTAAAAAACATAACGTGCTAACTATGACTGTAATTAATTAATTGTAATAAACACAATAATTTGACAGCCCTAATTTATGCATATTTTTTATATTTCCTTTATTCTTTTTATTACTTACCTTGTATCTCCATTGTTGGTTGTTTGTTGGGATGGATCAGTGTTTTCTACTGCTGCCATAACCAAATAATTTCTTGCAAGGATCAATAAAGAATCAATCAATCAATCAATCAGTCAATCAGTCTGTCAGTCTGTCTGTCTGTCCGTCTGCCCGTCCGTCCGTCTAGGTACATGACCTGCTGTGTTTCTATGACAACACATAAATAAAATTAACTTCAGCTGCTGTGAAGAAGAACAGGATGTAGAGGATTAACTCCTGTATTTTGGATGTGCATGCACATGTGTGTGTTGGGTGTTAGATTTGCTTCCACTTCTCCTGTTGTTGTCACATTGACTGTCCTAACCGCTTCCTGTTTACATAAGACGACTTCCTTTGAATCCACACCAATAAGCCACAGACCGGTGTTCTGTCCCTTGCTCTCTCTCTTTCCCTCCAGATAAGACATAAACAATGTGAGACGTAGATTACTAGAACAACGCTGGCCTCTTTTCTGCTGCTCCGTTCATTGGAGGGGATTGATCAGTGCACAAGGTGAACAGCAGGAAGTTGAAAGTTAAAGCCTCTCAAATGGCTCCATCTTCTTTCATGTCTCTGCCTTTTAAGATGGATTAACATATGATACACATCACATACACACACCAGTACAGGCGCTCTCTAATGTGCTGCCATGCAGGTGTGTGTTAATCTGTTAAATCCAATAATAATTTTCACCCTGATCTTCATACAAACCCATGTAGATCAATGGAGCAGCTGCGCTGTGCACATGGATTAAGAAACAGGCACAAAGACACACAGTTACTCACATTCATTAGATCTATCATTGGGTTCATGTGCACCACTTAATATGTTATGTATGTGAACTTTAATGTCCCCAGACTCTGGTATTTTTGGTGTTATTTGTTTATTTTCTACAGCATATAAAAGCACATTTGCATGTTTTGTTTTTTTTTATGTGAATTACTAATCTATTATAATTACAAATAAAGATGGAAATAGACACTAATATTCAGTATTATGTTCTCATTAATGTATCATCACCCAAACCTAGAAAAGCACTATATAAATCCAATTTGTTATTTTTTTTTTAAAAATTATTATTAAAAAGGAGAATTGGTATCATATTATTTCTTTGTTACCATAGAATGAATATGAAAAGTGGACAAAGCGTCCATACTTGTGGACTACCACGTCCTGTACTCTCTTGTGCAAAAATAATAAATGCAGCATTTTTACTACAATAAAGATAAGGTAAATCAGTAAGCTAATATTCATAAAAATAAATAAAAGTACTAACATGAAGTTCATTTATACAAATAATGTGTATAGGATTTCAATAATTAATGCATTTCAGGGAAAGTGTAGTAAGACAAAACTGATTTAAAATCAAAATGAGACAAAAATGACATAAAAGAGACTAAGAATAAAGAATGAAACAATGCAAGAGGCTGGAAATTATGCACAAGAATAAATGAGACAGAAACAATCTAAAAGTTGGATGGAAAAATGAAATGGACTGTGGAAAAAAGTGTCATAATGTTAAATGTCTATCTTTTACTTCTGTTCTCTGAATATATGTTGGAGCCTGAATAATTTTCTCTGCAGTAAAGAAGTGAAACTTTTAGCTTTACTTTTACTACTCTTTCAAAAAAAAAAAAGTATTTGTGCTTCTTCTGAAGTAAAGAGGTATTGTCTATGTCTCTTTTTAGTCCCTTCAATCATCTTTCATGTCCACCACTTACTTTTTTATTCCCTCATACATCATTCTTTCAATAACCTACTTGTACATTTCTTCTTTCTCTACCTTTTAAACGATCTTTAGTCCTTCCATTGAACCAGTCATGTTTCCTCTACAAACCTCATCCGCTCTAATCCAGTTACAGGAATTACCAAATTACCCACAGACTTATGATGTCACTGTTTTTATGATCTCTTTCCCATCATTCCTCTCTTGTTCTTTCACATGTTCATCTATATCTCAGAGGTTTAGGTACTGATGTCAGTGTGTTTGGATCCCATTCCCTTCCATTGTCTCAGTGCTGTAAATCCCCCTGAACCGTCTTTTCCACAACCTACAATGGACCATTAATAACCTGCAAGTGTGTGTTCATGTGTGTAATGTGTTAAAAGGATTTGGAAAAGAAAGGACATTTTCCCATCATTAGCATAGACTTAATACAAACTATTTTGGGAGGTATTTGTGTATTGTATTGTGTGAGATTTGTGTTAAAAAAAAGTGTACTTGTAGGTGACACTTTCTTAACTGTAGAGTTGGCTTATTCTAAATAAAAATACTATTTATTCATTCATTTCATGAACATCTTAATCCTCAGAGTTATGGGGATGTTGGAGTATATCCCACTTAATAAACAGTGTTGGTAGGTGTCGCCAGTTCATCACAAGGCTGATATATACTGACAAGAACCCACTCCCACTCTTACATTGACTTCTACACATAAGTTAGATCAACCAATAAACCTATTAAGGTGCATGTCTTTGGACAGTAGATTGTTTCTTTTATTGCATGTTTATTGAGATTGGATGTTGATCTTACTGATTTTTGTTGTATTTTCTTTTAGTAATTTAAAGTATTTATATATTTCCTGACCTCATGACTAAAGCTGCCGCTCTTCGCCTCTTCCAACATAAAAGATTCACACTAAACACTTGATTTGTTCTGTGCATGTGCCAAAATTGTATTTCCTGTCACCTGTGGTTAAGTATTTTAAAGTAATTTGCCTCCGTTTCAGAGATTTAAAGACAATGGGACGCTAGGATAGGGTCCAGACTGCGAAATCGGGCCTGGATAATACTCAGATGGGAGTGTATGTAATGTACAGGGGCAGCCGTGGCGACTCCTTGGACCGGCAGAGAATCATTAACAAATGTGCCCTTGAGCAAGGCACTTAACTCCCCATTTGCTCCCCAGGCACCTGACATGGAAGCCTGCTGGTAATAGTCTGCCAAACGTGGTGCGTTCCTGCATGTTTCAGCTAGTTTTGGGTTAAAAGCAGAGGGTCAGGTTCAGTGTGTGTTGCATGTCTGCATGTAAACAATATAACAAATAAAGATTCTTAATGTGCAATCTTGGGTGGTAGTAGTTATGAAATATATGATACATTTTTTTAATCAAATGGTTTTACTTAGAATAGAATAGAATAGAATAGAATAGAATAGAATAGAATAGAACAGAATAGAACAGGAAGCACTTTATTGTCTATGTATTTAAAAGATACAAGACTCAGTGCAGTAACAAAAACACACACAACTACTAACATTCACACCCTGAAAATTACATACAACCAGTTAAAAAAAAATAAAATAAACATTAGGTAGGGCAAGAAAACCAGATAATAAGTATAAATTTATATCACAAGTGTAAAAATATTGTACAAGTAATGGGTATCACAGGCACAGATAAATATATTGCTTGGACATTTTGTATATTTATTGTGTTTTTAAGGTCCAACAGGTAGTGTCCAGGATGTAAATAGTCTTTCGTGATATTAATTTCTCCAGGGAGGGAGGGGAAGGGAACAGCTGGGGCTTTTAACCTATAAAGACCTACTGTGACTTTTGCGGCAGTTCCAAAATGAATTTTTCTCTCTATTTTACCTTTCTTAGGTGATTTATCACCATTTACG
Source organism: Apogon hyalosoma (assembly GCA_037367295.1). Taxonomy (NCBI): domain Eukaryota; kingdom Metazoa; phylum Chordata; class Actinopteri; order Kurtiformes; family Apogonidae; genus Apogon; species Apogon hyalosoma. The sequence goes on along the minus strand of JAPQRP010000001.1, from coordinate 30,075,657 downwards.
ACAAAATTATCCTCTGTATTTTGCGTTTCTTCAATAAAAATCTGGTATTTTCCCATATTTAATTTACTGGTCATGTAGATGTTCATAAAAGCTCTTATTAAAGTTAACTGTCATAATATCAGAAACAGAGAAAAATGAAGAAAATGTGACTTTTTCAACAAAATGTGTCAGTAACTGATCATAAACCCAGTGTGTTCATCCACTGTCATTGATCCAGCTCCATGGGTTTTACTGGTGATTCAATGCTGTAGAAGATGACAGTGTTTCCATGGTAACTACAGAGCCTCTGAATGTCCAAATGGGTCATATCTGATGACCATGAAAATATGACAAACTGTATTTTACACCAATTATTTACATGTATTGATAGGATTAGTGGATCAGCAGGTATTAAACATTTTATAATGGAAGATGATTTTGGTCACTGGTGGTTGTTTGGGTCTTTGTGGGTTAATAAACATCAATCAAATTCAATCAAATTTTATTTATATAGCCCCAAATCATAACAAAAGTTATCTCATGACACTTTACATATAGAGCTGGTCGAAACCACACTCTTAATCAGTGACTATATTGAAAATGTACGGAATAGAGAGTGCAGATACTTGTGTTAAAATGTGGGAATTAAATAAGAAACCCTTGTCAGGAAAAATACTCAAGTAAAGCCCAGATAACTGATACGAAATACATTTATTTCCCACCTGTGGAGAAGGAGGAAGGCAAAAGGAGAGTAGAAGAAAACACTGGAAGAAAACAAGTCAATATCAAATAAAGGGATTGAGTAAGAGCTAAGAAAAAGAATGAATGAGGCAACATGGTGAAGAGAGAATACAGAGGAAAGAAGAAAGACAAAAAGGACGCAAAGACAGATCAAGCCGAAGATGTGGGAAAAGGGAAACTCCAAGGCCTCCATTAAACCACATTTGAGAAAGTAACAGGTCTTTGATGAGCGGTTTGTGTGTAAAAATGCGCATGTGGCTCTGCAGCTGCATGCCTGATGTGACGTGTTGCGTATGTGTCTGGCCGTGGCCTCAGGGCACGACTGACTGAGTGACTAATTGTGCCGTCTGCTCGCCATAACACACGCACACACACACCAACATTATGCAATCACTATCAGGATAATCTCTGCGGCCCAGTACTTTTTTTTTTGCCCTCAGAGGATGAATATTTACACGTCTAGATTACTCTCTCGTCTGGAAATCCTTCACTTTGCTTACCTAATCCCTGACCCCTGCTTGCATTACTCCATCCATCCCTCAGTCAGACCAGTGTCATGCTCACACACTGCAGGATAACTAATCCATCACTTCTTGGAAATGCTCCATTATTCCTGCTGTTAGTGAGTTTTTGGGTTTGAGTCCAAATTACAGGAATCAGGCCATTTTTATTATTATTATTATTATTATTATTATTATTATCATTATTATTATTATCATTATTATTATTTAATCTGAACCCATATTTACTAATATGTATCTGAGGGGGTGAATTTTATCTAAAGTCAAAAATTAAGTCCTCCAACTTGAACAAACACGTAACCATTACCCTCTGATTTGACCCATAGGTGAACTTTATGGATTAGCACCTAATGCAGATAAAGATATAAACTTTAGTAATGCCTAGTGGGAAACTCAAAGTCCATCAGCTCATGAAAAAAAGCAAAAATAACACAAAAAAACTCTACCTTCAGCTTCGTCTACAGTCTATCTTCAGTTGACTACAGTGTTGTACATTCTGATGGTGGTGTGGATGAAAGATCTGTGATGTTCAACCACTGCAGCTGCTTCTCTAGTTTGTCTGAATGTGGTGAAGAAGAAGATCCAAATGAATCTGGATTTGCCACAAAATGTTACAAGCATAAGAAATACCACAAAGAAATACTCAAAATATACAGAAACAGGGATACAAATAGTGACATTTAAGCTGTAGGTAACATACACTTGTGCAGCTTGCATATATTTTTGTATGTTTTTAATTACAGTTGCAAATAATCTTTGAAATCTGGAGGTTGCCACTTGTTAAGCCTTTAAGGGTTTTTGGTAACCATCCATCACAATTAACAAGCAAGTATTCATGTGTATGTTTTTTATTATGTGAAAAAAAAATTAAAAAATAAAAATAAATAAATAATTAAATGGTTTTGTCAAGCTGCGGTTGTAGCTTGAGTAACCTCAAGGTCAATTTTCACTTTATTGTCTGGACAAGGACGCAAACAAGCTGCACTGCAACACATAAAACAGAACACATGCTACTAAAAACACATAAAATACGACCTGTGCATGTTAATGTACTGAGTAATGATCCTTACGGTATCACTGAGGGTGATGTCCAGCTCCTTTTGCAGCACTGTCGACCAGCACTCTAGTGCACGTGAGAAAACTCACTCCCCAAATTGACCCTGGATGTTGTTTTTCATAGTGACTCAAGTGTTGTTTATAGGTGAGCTGGCAGTCAAGCTTATCCTCCAGGTACTGTGTGTTTCTGTCATTAACTCAAAGAATCGTCATTTTTTGACCTCTTTGAACTAATCAGAATTACAGCCAACTACCACCTAATTTTTATTTTCTAGTGGCACAGATTTAATTGTCTAACTACTTTCATTCTGGACACATTTTTATTGTAGGCCAGTGTTATTAACCACAACTATAGCTGAACTGTCTGTCAAGAAAAACACACACACACATTTCCTTCAGTAGACAGAAATCATGAAAGTCTAACTCAGAAGGTCATGACACTTCCAGATACTTCTGCACAGTTTCCATTTTAGAATTTTGTAGCTGAGGTCTTTGCCTGTTGGTTGTAAGTATTTCTTTATATTATGCAATAATCACATATTACTCACCTCTATTTGCATCATGTAACACAATGCAGAGTACATCAAACCAATCACATCTGGCTGTTTATGGAAGGAAAAAGAAAGAAAGACAGATTACTCTGTTAATCTGCAGTGTTGAAACTGGTATATGTTGAAATAACCTGCTTTTACTGTGGTTTTATAGTATACAGTGTGTTATCTAAATATACTTTGATGCTGGCAGTTTGTGTTTGCTGTTGCAACAGACTAATTCCCTCATGGGTAACATTAAAGTTTCATCTCTCATTTAATAGTGTGATGAAGAACTTCAGAATCTGATGTAATGACTGCGGTGTTTAATGTACAGTAATTCCCATACACCTGCAAAAAAAGTGTAAAGTATTATCTGCTCACAGTATTCATTCCTGGGGCTCAAACACACACACGCATGTGGATGTCCACATTAGCTCCCATATTAAAGGATTAACCCCTTCCTCACCACCTGCTTCCATCTGCCTTCAGGGTATCCTCCAGACTGCTCTGCGTTCTTTCTCTTATCGTTGCAATTACTGTATTTCAGCAGTTGCACGTATAGAATAATAGTGTGCACATTCCTTTTTTAGTTTCATGTGCAGGATGATGCAATTAGAGACAAAAGAGTTGCATCATTATTAAATAAATTTGAGTTGCGAGTACCAGAATTGATGTGATCCTGTTAATGATATGACTGTTATGCTTAAATATTTGCTGCTTAATAACCCATCGAGTACAACAGCCACATGCAACCAAAAGCATCTACTGATCTAAACTGTTCAATACCTGCTGATCCACTAATCCACAGGTGTCAGATATATGGCCTGTGGGCCAAAACTGGCCCTCCAAAGGGTCCAATCCGGCCCGTGGGATGAATTTGTGACATACAAAAATTACACTAAAAATATTAATCATTTTATTTCAGGGGCCACATTCAGCCAAATTCAATCTCCAGTGGATTAGATCAGTGAAATACTATCATAATAACCTATAAATAATGTCAACCCCAAATTCTTGTCTTTATTTTAGTGTAAAAAAAGAAGTTAAATTACATGAAAATGTTCCATTTAAAAAACTATTCTTTCACAAAAAATGTGGAAAAACCTGAGCAAATATAAACAATATGAAATGTCCTGATAATATTCTGCCTGTTGCTAAATATGTTGTGTATTTGTAGATCCACTGTGATCTTTAAGTCATAATGCACATGTGCAAATGAGAAGCTGAGACATAATATTGTTAAAATTGCACTTACGTTTCTTAAAGGAGTGATATTTTGCTTTTTTTTTTTTTTTTTAATGGAATTATGCATTTTCAAAAATTTCCCTGTGGTCTACATAAACTGTAAATGCCATACTTGGGTCTGAATTCTTCATTAATTCAACTCCGCTGGTCCATTTTCAACCCTATTTCTGAGTAATGACACCAGAAAGGTTGTTTTGAGCGCTGGCCCTTTAAATGCACATGCCCCGCCCCCTCCAGGTTGCTGGCTGTGTTGCTCTGTCCTGTTCAACCAACAACTGAACATTTTAGGTAATCGGCTTGAAGTTTGGACACATTTTCAGTATGGACTACAACCACTGCTGCTGACAAACAATTATATCGTACTCGGAGAAATGTTCATCAGAAGTCTTGACCTTATATGTGCAAATATCATGACGTAACTAGTTATAGACATAACAAATTAAGCAGGAATTAAAACAGGTTGTAGAAATCCATTTGATTTTTGCCAGAATGAATATAAAGATAGCTTTGCAGCACCTGGAGGGTTCAAATTCAAAATTTATGAACTATTAGGGTCCAAATACACAAATAAATGAACCAAAGACTAATGAAAGTGGATTTAGATAAATATGATCCCTTTAAAACATTTCAGTTTTTCCATGGTTGTTCATGTTATTCACATTTTTTAAAGGATAGTTTGTAGATTTACACATTTGCATCACATAAATTTACTTTTTTCACTCTAAAACATAGCAAAAGGTTTGGAGTTGACATTATTGATAGATTATTATCTTGTTATTTAACTGGTTCGGCCCACTTCAGATCATACTGGGAGGATGTGGCCCCTGAATTAAAATGACTTTGACACTCCTGCACTAATTCTATCAATAATGTAAATAATTGGTGTAAAATGCAGTTTATCACCTTTTCATGGTCATCAGATATGACCCATTTGGACGTTCAGAGGCTCTGTAGTTACCGTGGAAACACCGTCATCTTCCACAACATTGATTCACCAGTAAAACCCATGGAGTTCGATAAAAAACAGTGGATGGAGACACGTGTTTTTACTTTCACTTCATGATATATTTTGCTTAAAAAGTCACTTTTCATTCAGGTTTCTCAATTTTGATATAATAACCTTTGACTTTACTCTGAGCTTTAATGAAGATCAGCATGATTGGAAAATTCAATGTAGCCAAATACCAGATTTTTGCTTTTAATATTATAATAAATGGTAATAAATTAGTTAGGAAAGGTTAAATGTAGAGAAAAAAAAAATAATTTGGAGGTCGACACAAAAACAGTCATAGGTCTCGAAGGGTTAAGAAGCTGGACTCTTATTCTTAAAGTTGTTTTTAAAATGACTTAACTTCCTTTTTTACTCTACTGCAAGTCTGGCTGTTCCACTAAATCAGATTAATTGTGAGTTTGAATGTACACTAATTTCAGCAAATTTGTAGACATGAAAGTACACTGTATTTTGAATCTTCATTTAAGCTGACATTTCTTTCTAATGCAGTGACTTTCTAGATTTAGAAATGATAAAGCATATGAGTTACACAGTGAAGTCTTAGCCCCATATATTATCTTGTCTTTCCTTTCATGTGTATTTCACTGATGTTTATGATCCCTCGCAGCATTTTCATCCTCATACAGTGGTTGTCTGTGAGCGTGTGCCAGATGAAATACAGTGTCAGCCACAGTTCAGGTAGTGCTGAAGAACACAGCAACAAGTGAAAATCAAAACATGGACAGCTGGTCCCACTGATAGGAGAGTTTACCGTGGAAGAGTTAACGCAGACAAATGGGAACTGTGAAGGAAAACTGATCAGACAGATATGAAGAGGTGACAGACAGGACAGGAAAGAGCAGGAGAAAGAAAAAGACTTCACTGTATCTGAACCCTGATAAATTTAATTTGTAATTCTCCAATAAAGAAACTATGTGTGGTATTTCTACAGTAAACCATAGAGACCCAAACAGCCACCGGTGACACAAAACATCTACAGAAATAAACAGTTCAATATCTGTTGATCCACTGATCCTATCAATACATGTAAATAATTTGTGTAAAATGCAGTTTATCATCTTTTCATCGTCATCAGATATGATCCATTTGGACGTTCAGAGGCTCTGTAGTGAATGTGGAAACACCGTCATCTTCTACAACATTGATTCGCCAGTAAAACCCATGGAGTTGGATCAATGAGAGTGGACGGACACACTTGTTTTTATATACAGTTAGCAATATCTTTGCTGAAAAAGTCACTCTTTCTTCATCTTTCTCTGTTTTGATATAATTACCTTTGAGTTTTCATGAACATCTACATGATCTGTAAAATTAATATAGGAAAATACATGATTTACACCAAAAAATGCAAAATACAGGGGATCTTTTTTTTTTTTTTTTTAAATTGTGATAAATCAGCTAAGACAGGTAGACAGAGACAAAAATTCATTCGGGAACTGCCACAAAAGTAACACTGGGTCTTTCTGAGTTAAGAGCTGTGAAGTTCTGCCAAAGATGCTAATGTCTTGTATTGTATAGATATGAGGTGAACGTATTTACACCAATGGTCTGGGGGATTTATGTGACCACTAGAGGGAGTAGTGAGTCACTCTGCTGGTCAAGGCCAAGATGAGGATGAGAACCAGTAAGAAACAACTGTCAGAGTCGAAAGCCTCTTCTACACAGAAATCCCAGAAAAAAGGTGAGATGGTGATCCCACCTTTTTTCCACCATTGATCCATTTCCACAGCCAAACCAAAGGAGTAACAGAGGTGAGACAGGCTGGACTTTTGCACAGTGGACCTGCGTTCTGGAATCAAAGGGGCAGTGACGCAGCGTATAGTATATTGTGACATATCACTTGTGCATTGGAAATACCCTGAGCATAGCGGTGTTGCTAACCTCACCAGAGTCTTTCACCATTCCACAAATGTTAGCATGGATAGAGTCCTCCGCCCAAAGTGACAACAGCTGGCGGATTTCGGCATCTCCCCAGTTCTACATCTTTCTGGTCATGTTGATATGTTTGTTTACTGTACACGGCCCACACTAATTTTTAAATCCCCCAGCGTGGGGGTCGTACATGCAATATGTCATCAAAACATCACACCTTGGTTGCAGAACGAGAGGTGTTCCTTTTTTACGTAGCATTCCGGAATCATGATTCCACCTTTATCACATCTCTGTTACTACCTCCAGAGGCGTTACAGACCCGTGACAGAGGTGGAACCAAAGGATCTACCATTTCGTTTGCACAGATGTTGTTCTGGAATAAACGTGAAATATTCCCAGAAGTGTTGTGTAAAAGGGGCTACTGAGAAGAAGTGATAAAAATAGAAGCCACTGTGGTCATTGATGGCTGATGCTGAAATGGCAGTGTTTCTTTTACATGGGTGAGTTTAATTATGAGGCTTATGAAAGTATAACGTTATTATGGGATGCTATTATGTTCAGTGAGTTGCTGTTTGTTCATCCACAGTTCAGACTAGACTGTGACAATACTGCGTACAAATCCCTTTTAAAGACCCATTGTGTAACATTTAGGGAGATTTAGGAGGTGTAAGAGATGAGAGGCTTTTTATATTCATGTTTACTTTTTTATGCTATCTTTTCATGCTAGGTGAAAATCTTCTAAATTAGTAGAGTTTATACTTCATATCCATCTTTTGTAATAGCCCTAATCTCATTGCCAGCACTTTTATGATTTACCTGGATTTTGAGCACATTTTCCAAAACTTTGAGATGAAACATAAACCACACAGATAACCACGAATTCTTTTACCCAGGTAAATAAATTCCTGGAAATAAAAGTTCCTGGAAATTTTGGTGGAAAAGCACCTCATGTGGAATTAAAGTGCTCATTTGTAGTTTGTACCATGGAGCTAATCCGCTCTGATTCTTATTTTTCCTTATTTTCCAAAGGAATAAGAAGGTGCATCTTATCAACAAGATTATCAAAGTTATCCACTAGTATCAGAGAAGAGTTATGGTATTTGCCTTTTAGATATATTGTCCTCATCTCGATCTATCATTGCATAAAATGATGGATTGATGGATGATAAAAGGAGCGACCATAAAAAAAGAAATGATAGTCAACTGCTTTTGGCTGCAGAAAAATGTGTGTTTAATGTCCACAGGTCATGGAAAGTCTCTTTGAGGTCGTGACCCGGGCAAACATGAATGTCTGAAACTTGCTTCACACTCTACATCTGGAGGATTTGTTCTCGTAAATCTCTTCCTCTCAGTCACTCAGACACACACTCACACACTCCCTCCATCCATCGAGCCCTTTCATCTATCAATGGTTCCATTGATAGGGTTGCGTGAGTCTCTCTGGGTGGGTCCTGCTTTCTGGGTTCAGTCCTCTGTTAACCGTACTGACCCTTAGTTTCCACTCATGCACATGTTGTCAAACTCAGATACTAAAACATTCATTAATCACTCATTGTATATTCGTATCGACATTCAGTGTGTTTAGATAAAGTGAAGTTAGTGTTCATCTGATGAGAAGAAAATAAACTGACATCAATGTGGGAGGATTTTAGAGATATCAATGATTCTGTTAAGTGAACGTCCAGATTATTTTATGCTTATAAACTCCATCGATACCACAGGTCTACACAAAAAACCCCTCCAGAATAAAAGTACTGAAGCTTTACCAAGTTTGAGTCACTGATAAAGGAAAATTCAGTCCACATGCTGGTTGGCTGTAATTTCACAGATATAGACTTGGGTCTAAATGTGAAATAGTGAGAATTAATGAGAGAATGGGTTTAACTCCAAAAATATGTTTGTCAGAGCTACCAGATCTACTTCAAAACACTGTCTGTACATCACACTACATTCAATTTACAGGTTCTTTGTCAGTGTTGGGAGTAACCTGCTACAAAAGAAATGCATTACAGTAACAGATTACTTTTTGCTGTGACGCAGCAGCGTAAGGCATTACTAATCAATTTTCAGTAATATTTTACTTGTAGGTTAATCGTTTAATCTAAATTGCCCATAGGTGTGAATGTGAGAGTGACTGTTTATCTCTGTAATGTCAGCCCTGTGATGAACTGGTGACATGTCCAGGGTGTACCTCGCCTTTGCCCATAGGTAGCTGGGATCGGCTCCAATGACCCCCACGACCCTAGTGAGGATAAAGCGGGTTCAGATAATGAATGAATGAATGAATTTTACTTGGTGCATGTTCAATAGCACTTACATTACAACATACTTTTTGCCCATAATTTAATTGCTCAAATGAAAAAAAACCAAAAAAAACCAAAACAAAACAGCAGACCATGAGGCCTTAAGGAATCAAAAATGTGTCTGTAAACTTCTATTTCCTGTTGGTGTTCAGCCAATGGGTGAAGACGACAGAAGACAGTCCACTGGCCACGTGGATGTATGTTCATTACTAACCCTAACCCTGCTTTAAGAAGCTAATTAGCATGATCCCTGTGATCAGCAATGACAAGGTAAGCGAACATTTCTATGTCTGGTTAAAATTCTTTATTGACTGTGGATTTATGACCTCAGCGCCACACCCCCTGTTTGAACATGTAAAATGTTGAAAAAAATGCAAGTGTTCCTGCTGGAATTTGAACATCATAGACCATAGCGTTACTTACTGAGCTATCCATCCACATGTACTTCGGGGCTCAAATGTATGTGTCCCAAGTAGGGATGGGAATCGAGAACTGGTTCTTTTTGACAACCGGTTCCCTGTAGCTCAATTCCTTGGAATCGTTTGCCTGCCAGCTTAATGATTCTGCTCATTGATTCCACCTACATCGCACATATGTGTGATGACATCTCGTGAGTCAGAGCAAGCAAAATATTCAACCAACATATGGGTGCTTCAATGAAACTGGGTTTATATCGGTATCTGGCACTTGGCCAGCTTTTTTAGACCCGATAATTAAAGAGAAATTTAGACATGTACCTAATGATGAACTCAAATAAATGCAAAACATTTTTACTCTTGCTCTGAGCCATCCCAAAATTAATGAATTTTTAAGAAAATATCGGTGCCAAAAAAATAGGACCAAAATTGGGACATGAAAAGCTACCCAGGTGTCAGTGCATTTGATCTGGATCACATGGCTGTAAATGGTTTTATGTAGCACTATAAATAAAGACACTGTTAAATTTCATGATCTTAGTGGTTTTTCTAACCCAGACATGTGGGTTTTTCATGAATCTCAGTTTCATTCCAGGTTTTGTGTGTCCTTTTTACCAATGTTACATACAGATTTTTGAAATAAAAATAATAGTATAAAAATAGTATAAAAATAGTTTCTCTTTTATCTCAGTAAGTATTTATTTTTAGAATAGACCAAAGTGCTTCCAAACTTGCTTCATAAACATTAGTCTACATCTGGTTTGAATTTTTAGCCCCCATGTCCTGTTTTTAGGACAAGTTTCATAGAAGCACCCAAGCAAGCAACACGTTTGTCATTTGTTTTCAGTTCATCTAATTAAAGTATTTAAGATTTAGCACCTTTAATCTCCAAAATCTCCCCAAAAAAATCCCAAAAATTGTAGAACAGTCTAATCTAAACTACTACAGTCATTTTACAGCTATGAAATATGCAGTGATATGTTGTTAATATAACAGTTCAGAGTTTATTTGTCGATCTGAGCAGCACTCATAAATCAAAGATAAACCACTGCTGTATTCACTGTCTTTAGGTAAATAATCTTAACAGTGAGTTTATTTACACTGTCCACATGCAGATAGAAACATGTCACAGTATCATCGTCCTTCAGACGGGTGGTGGGCAGAGCTCCAGACATGAGCTCACATGGAGACTCCCTTTGCTGTGGTGAGGAGATGAGGCCTGGTTTGCGGTGTCTGTCAAACCCAGGTGGGGATACGAATGCATGCACGGGCTTCTAAATATGTATAGCATTATACAGATGTTTAGAAACACACCCTCCGTTACATGTGAACACTTGCACGTATGACTTCATACGCAAAGAAATACTTTACTTTGAAAACTGAGCTGTTGGTCTGGATTATATGGATTATTTCGAGGTCTTTAACAGCAACATTTGTTTCTGTAACACATAATATTCTGTTTGGCAGCAGTTTGTTTTTTTTCCATCAACATAACATTTCTATTTTTTTCTTGCATTAACCTTTGAAGACGTAAACAGCCACTGGCAACCAAAAGCACCAACTGAGCTAAAATATTTAATACCTGTTGGTCCACTAATCTTATCACTACATGTAAATAATTGGTGTAAAATGCAGTTTGTCACCTTGTCATGGTCATCAGATATGACCCATTTGGATGTTAAGAGGCTCCATAATGAACATGGAAACATTGTCATCTTCTACAACATTGATTTATCAGTAAAACCCATGACAGTGGATGGAGACACTTGTTTTATGTTCAGTTTTGCAGAAAAAGTCACTTTTTTTTCATTTTCTATATTTTAATATAATAACCTTTGAATTTACTCTGAGCTGTAATGAACATCTACATGATCAGTGAATTAAATATAGTAAAATTTAGGATTTATACTGAAAAATGCAAAATTCTGTGGATAATATTATCATAAATAGTGATAAATCATTTAACAAAGGTTAAGGCCCAATCCCAGCCCTTAGCCCTCCCCCTTACCCCTACCCTTTGGCACTTGCACTTGGCACTACCCCTTGAAATGGAACTGCAAAGGTTAAGGGTTGAAACATTCCCCTATGAAATGGGACAGCCCTTTGCAACCTCTTACATCATCAGCAGTCATCAATGCCGCTATTAACAGATGTGAAAACTTTTTTTCCGAAAGTATTCCCCATGCCGTCAGCAGCTGTAACCATCTCTGTCCCATGGGCTTTGGCCATCTTTTTGCAGCTATCAACTATAAACCGTAGAAATGCGATCTATTACACATTAAAACAGCTTTAAACTGTTGATCAAATGACTAAGTTGTTTAAAAATAAAATACGTACAAGGGGTGAATTGGGATTCAGCCTAAATGTAAAAAACAATTTAACTGGAAGTGGCCACAAAAATAGTTCCAGGTTTTAATCCACAAGATTGAAATTAAATTCATTGGGCTAATATATGGTTCAATCATCTTTCTGATCAATTTTAAATAAATTAGACATAAAAAATGACAATAAATGACAATTGTAAAGACTGTTCAGAATTAGTTAATGTGTAACCAGCAACTAAACAGGACTTAGTGATAAAACCAATAAACAGTGGGGAAGGGGCCTAAAAACGAATAAAAGCAATAGGTGGTAAAAGTAGTAAGATAGAAGTAAAATAAAGTAAAAATTAAAAAAAGACAAAATAATAAAAATTTGCACGTTTCCAGTCCTGCATCACTAAAATTTGCACACATGACCACAGGATTTTGGCTTAATTTTACATACAATTTGGATTTATTAATTTCTAATTACTGGTGACATTAATTTTTTTTTTTTTTAAATGTTCAGTGCTGAAAAAGTTGTGACACTTCATAACAATCAGAATAAAGTAACATTTTTATGATGAAAAACTAAAAAAGATAAAGTTAAGGAGTTGTAATATGCATAGGAATAGCTTATATAATTAACTTCTCCATACCAGCTGCCATTTTGTACTAAATACATTAAAGCTTCTACAATAAACTTTTGTCAGTGTAGTGTTACATCTTGTTAGAAAGCTTAGATTCTCCATAAGTGAGCCACTAAGTTTATTTTACAGTATTTCTGAGCACCAAAACATAATCAGTGAAAGAATTACCTTGGAGGGGATGTGATCCAGCAGAGGGGGGTGATAGAAGCTAATGGGATTTCCTACTTGTTTAATGCCATGAGGTCACATGACTGGTCCCTCCCATCATTAATTACATTCATATAAAAAAAAAAAGGAAAAAAACAGCTTTAGCTACATTTAATCTGATGTAGTTTAGGTTGTATTTTATCTACAAAACAAAAAAAGTAAATGTTCTGAAACTGGAGGTTATTACCTTTCAAATGAAGTGTCATTGATAGATTTTGGCCTCGTAGTAAATAGGAGAAAATGAACATAAATTAGGCGTGAAGGAACAGGTTAAAGGAAAAGTATCTGAAAACGTGTCTTCAGAGGCTGATCAGTTAAAATAAAATTTCAAATCCTGCAGAACATCCACTTTCAGAGCAACACACCAAAGCCTGTGTCTTCCCAGCAGTGTGTGGTTTTCTCAGGTTTTATCAAATCCCTCTGGTAATTACCGTACCAAGAGTCTTGTCGTCTTAGTCAGCTTGTCTGGAATACAACACACATATTCACACATACAAACAACAGACGGATCGTGTCACTTTTTCCTTCGTATTGTCTTAGACAGCTTTACAACCCGCTGTTGCCTTGTTATTTCCACATCACTGTCTGTGTGTACGTCTATTGATGTGGCCGTATCTATCGTTACACACTGTACAGCCGGCTGTCTACTATTTATAGCCTAAAACAGTCTTATTATGATGCCTGTCTTGTTCACAGTCTGTCATTATCTCCAGTGATTTGCAGTTGAACCCAGTGAAATGAGATAAGGTGGTTAGATAAGGCTTTCACCTTTACTATTTAGAAGAAGAGGCAGATAACTCACATCTTACTCATTCATTTTCACTAATACTGTCTGTTAGACTTCATAAAAACACATGTCTATTATATTTTAGCGTTCATGGTTGAACTATACAGTAATGATCAGTAGTTTTATGCACAGGCTATAAAAGTCAGATTTAGTATTTCACCTTAACCCATAACTAATAATAATAATAATAACAATAATAATAATAATAATACATTTTCTTTATAGCACACTTTTCATTCAGTGAATCTCAGAGTGCTACAAGAGAAAAGGGTCAGATGCTCCCAGAAAACATAAAGATCAACAGTTAAAAGCCTTTTTAAATAGGAATGTTTTCAGTCTACTTTTAAAAGAGTCCAAGCTCTGCATTTCTCTGAGCTTTACCAGGAGGCTGTTCCAAAGCCGAGGTGCAGCGGAACAAAAGGCTCTGTTCATGGTGTGGAGCTTGGTGGAGGGTGCATGAAGGAAAAGGCTGCTGGATGACCTGAGGGTATGGATGGAGGATTGTTGTGAGATTAGTTCCTGAAGGTATGATGGGCTTGGACCAGGATTCTAGCTGCACAGTTTTGGATATATTGCAACCTTTGTACTTCTTTGGCAGGAATCCTATAGAAGAGTCCATTGCAGTAGTCCAGCCTTGAGGAGATAAAGGCATGGATGAGTTTTTCTGCATCAGGAGCGGTTAGGAGAGGACGGTGTTTGGCTATATTTCGGAGGTGATGGAAGGAGGATTTACGCAGGTGCTTGATGTGTTCCGAGAAGGTTAGATGAGAGTCGAATCAGACTCTGTGGTTTGTAGCTGTGGCAGAGGAGAGGTTTATGACTTGCTTGTCAAAAATGAGCTGGGCTATGGATGAAGAGTGGATCTGGTGCGGTGTGCCAACAAGTATTGCCTCAGTTTTTGTGCTGTTTAGTTGAAGGAAATTAGTATTCATCCATGCCTTTATCTCCTCAAGGCAGGCTGTGACACGTGCCAGGGTTACAGATGGACTTGGGGCAGTTTCAGACATAAAGCCGCGTGTCATCAACATAACAGTGGTAGGATATCCCATGTTTGCTGATGAAACTACCGAGGTGGAGCATGTATGTTATAAATAGTATGGGGCCGAGCACCGACCCCTGTGGAACCCTACATGTGACTGGGAGTGGCCTAGATGTACATGGCCCCATTTGGACACACTCCGTTCTGCCAGATAGATAGGACTGGAACCACCGTAGGGTTGTACCTGATAGTCCGATGGTGGAGTGGAGATGATCTAGAAGGATGGTGTGAACCACTGTATCAAATGCTGCTGTCAGGTCAAGGAGGAGCAGCAGAGACGTGATCCTGCTTCAGCTGCCATGAGGGGGTCATTCGTCACTCTGACCAACCCTGTCTCTGTGCTGTGGGCTGAGTGAAAACCAGACTGGAACTTCTCATACAAGTTGTTATCCTTGAGGTGGTTCTGGAGCTGGCTAGCAACTAACTTTTGACAAGAAGGTGAGGTTGGAAATAGGCCTGTAGTTAGCAAGACGCTGCAAGAGTAGTCCAGTGCTAGCCGCAGTTACTCAGCCGGTCAGAGTTTCTTCAGACAGCAACAGCGTTTGGTAGGTTGAGCCAATCACTCCACAGTTCAGTGGAGACCATGGAGATTAACCCCAACCTCTACCAGCAACAAGGTTTAACAGCCAGGTATGGCAGTTCCGAGGCAGGAAAAAGCAGTAGCTTCAGTCTTCAGGTGGTAGCAGGGAAGCTGCTCAGACCGCCCAGACATCCAGTCGCAGGTAGCTCCGACAGCACACCACTTTGTCTTTCAAGAAAAGTATTTAAAAACTAATGATGTTTGAGCATGATTTAAAAATTTAAAAGTCAGAATAAAATCCTTACAATAAAGAGGCATCAAAATCCTTAAAACATTTAAAAACCAGAGACCAGAGGTGGAGAAGTGGCGAACAATCAACGCCAGCATCCTCTCCTGCCTATTCTTATCAGAAGACCCAGTGCTACTTTAGTGGCAGTTCCCAAATTAATTTTTCTCTCTATTTAATCTTTCATAAGCATTTTTATCACCATTTATTATAATATTATCCTCTGTACTTTGCTTTTTTCACTGTAAATCATGTATTTTCCTCTATTTCATTTCCTATATTTAATTTAGATGTTCATGAAAGCTCAGAGCAAATTCAAAAATTATTACATCAAAACAGAGAAAACTGAAGAAAAAGCGACTTTTTCAGTAAAAATTATCATTTACTGAACATAAAATAAGTGTCTCCATTCACTGTCATTGATCCAACTCCATGGGTTTTACTGGTGAATCAGTGTTGTACAAGATGATGGTGTGTCCACTACGGAGCCTCTGAACATCCAAATGGGTCATATCTGATGACCATCAAAAGATGACAAACTGCATTTTACACCAATTATTTACATGTATTGATAGGATCAGTGGATCAATAGTTATTAAATATTTTAGATCACTAGATGCTTTTGGTTGCCAGTGGATATTTGGGTCCTTATGGATTGAATGTGTCAAAGTTTACTCATATAATACGTTCTTTCACTAATTTTCCTTCAGTTTTACCATTCCATACCTTTTCACAGGTCATGAGATTATTGTTTCTGTCATATCTGTAGGGGTGTAAGAAAATATCGGTTCTACAATATATCATGATATTTTATTTCACAATACTGGATCGATATTTTTAGGTATTTATTATACAGACATTGCAAAGATTCTTTTTTTTTTCTTTTAGTTTTTGTTTTTTGGGAATCCTGGAAACTCTTTTATTTCTATGTTGATGAAGAAAAATGCTGTGTATTTTCATTTTAAAACATTGTTTAACTTAGAACCACCTGCTGTGCAACTTGTCAAACATGTCAAGCTTGTTGTCCACTTAGTGATGAGTCAGACTTGCTGTCTCCAGTCTGTTTAAGGAAACACCACTGACTTCACTGTCCAAGTGTCCTCCTTTTACTGTTTAAGGTAACCCGTTTACACAGGTGGAGTTTAGAAGTAACCAACCAACTGGTAGTTAACCTAACATGGAAAGGATTAAAAGATATATAAGCTTTGAAATTCCTCTGTTAATCTTAGACGGCAGGGGGCAAGGCTTTGGACACATTTGCAGTCTGTTGTCTCAATATTTTTGATGCATATGTGAAAATATATTTTGCTTAACCCCAAATCCAGTGACTTTTGTGTTCTTGCTTCAAAATTGTGTCCAGAGTACTAGAAACTTCCATGGCAATATTCAGACGGGTATTTTGCTCTGTTGTTTGTATACTACAAAAGTAGTATTGTGATATTACAGGTGATTCATGTAGTTTTTTTTTTTTTTTCTAAATTGATAACACTGTTTTGTTAAATGATGGTTATTTCAAGCATCGTAAAAGTACTTTTTACTGTACGAAAGAAGCAGATGTTAGTTCATTTGTTGGGATTGTACAAAAAACAGTGTTATAATGTTGGATGATTCAGGGACTGTACACTATGTATTCTACACAAGTAATTGAATATGAACATTTGAGCAGGATATTAAACTGTAATGTCTGCAAAACATATTATTTATTTATTTATTTACTTTTTTGGATATTTTTTGTACAGGTAAAGCTGAATGTTAAAACTTTATTTATCAAACGCCTGCAAAAGTTTTGTGATATAACATTAGATTCTGTTATGATCAAATAAAAATTTGTGTAGTATTTGTGCATATTTCTGGTGTAATAACATTTTTCCAGGAAATAATCTTTTAAAAAAAGAAACACAACAAATAAATATTGCCTTGTTAAAAGTATTACGATATATGACACATATCATATCATGATCCTAGTACTGGGACTTGTATCATATCACCAGATTCTTGTCAATACACACTTCTAGACAAAACTGTAAAAAACATGAAATATTTTTTAACCAAACATGCTTCAGTTTCTCATGATATGTTGGGTTCTATTTAGTACCTGTCAATGACATGGGGGTACTGGAATAATCATGAATGTGACTTGATTTTCTAGATATTATGTGGAAAAACATTCAGCCTTTTTTTGTCTGTTGTCTGTGTTGTCCATCAGGCAGGTGCACAGATAGACCCTAGTGGTGTTCATGCACCTGCCCTTTTGCCCCGGATGAGAAAAGTGCCCTTTGTGCTGGAGCCCAATAGTTTCTTCATTCATCAATATTTAAGAATTAAAAAAAATACTCTCTCTGTCATCAATTCCCCCAAATGTGTTTGATATCTGACGGGGCTGGCATTCCTTTGAGTCCTTGTAAGAATTCTTCTCCATGCCCCTCACAAGCCCCCACCCCACCCGTCCCTCTTCCTCCTCCACTTAGCCCTCATGCAGTGCTGAACCAGGCCAGGCCAAACCGCTGCAGCCTACTTCTCTGACCCGCAGCATCACACACACAGGTAATGACAGTGTTTGTGCAATCCCCTGACGTTGTTTGGTGTTAAATTAACCATAATATTAGCACCGCTGAAAACATGACGTTGCTAATGGCCCAACGTTTCCTAAAAACAACAAAAAAAAAAAACAACTAAAAAAATCTGTGATTTCAAAGCCTTGTTCAGCTGTTTACTGGTGTTTGTCATGTTTAATGATGAGAGAGAGGGGGAGTAGTTTGGTTTCATTTAAAATCATAATTATTGAAATAAAGGTGGGTCTTAAGTTGAGCTACATGACAGTCTGGTGAGGTACCGGTAAATAGTGGTATATTACTAATGTAATGTTTATGCTTCAAAAAATGTGTGTACTATGTTGTCAGCTTTATAGAGATTCTGTAAGTCACTCTTGATTATTATGCCCTTTTTTTTTTCGGCTTGAGCACCTACCCCCAAAATGTCGGTGCACTTGCCTGTTGTCCATTATGTCATCTGTAATATATTTTTTCTCTGGAAAAGAACAAGAAAAAAAACATTCACTCCTTCCGTAATAATCCATTATCTGCTCTATGAATGGTGTAGTACAGTATGTTTGTATGAGTTTGTGCAAATGCATTGACTTACAAAGAAAATATATGAAAGTAATTTTAGCTTATTACTCTAGATATGTCTACAAAAGCAAATATTCTTAAGTATGTCAGAGGTATTATGACCCTAATTCATCTGAACAATGAATAACAGAATGACATCTACGGGCCAACTCATCCTCAGGACAATCTGAGGAAGTGGACATGGGGTCTGACGGTTGTGGAAGAAACAAAAAACAACACACATCTCCTTTTAAGGAGACTTTCCGTTCACTGCCTGTAATCCACTCCACTCTGTCTTCTCTCTTACATTTTGTCTCGCTGTGTCCACGACCAGTGAGGTCACTGATGAAGAATTCCCCACCGGCGGGACTGTAGGAGGCTTTGGTTAATAAGTGACCATATGTGACAATGACTTACTGGCCCTTGTAAAACACCAACAATGACTAATTTCTGTTACATACTACATCTGTTTTTCTCTTCAGTCTGACTTACGCAATACACAAAAACACAGAAACATGAACACAAATGTAAATCTCCTTTGACTTACATTCTTTATCTGCTCTATGTTAAAATATGTTACATATACCACTACATTTAGTTGTCTGCCTCCAGTAACCTGTTAAGATCCAGTTGATATGAATGTCAGTCCAGACTAATATAATATAATCAATAAAATAAGGTATTAAAGGGGTCATATTTTGCTAAACCCACTTTTATTAGTCTTTGGTTCATTTATGTATTTGGACCCTAATAGTTCAAAAAGTTTGAATTTGAACCCTCCAGGTGCTCCAAAGCTATCTTTATATTCATTTTGGCAAAAATTGAGTGGATTTCTACAACCTGTTTTAATTCCTGCTTAATTTGTT
>JAPQRP010000001.1:30042350-30056117 GCA_037367295.1 Apogon hyalosoma | reverse complement strand
GGGTTGAAGATGGAGTTGAATTAATGAAGAATTCAGACCCAAGCATAGCATTTACAGTTTATGTAGACCACAGGGAACTATTTGAAAATACATAATTCCATTTAAAAAAAGAAAAATATCACTCCTTTAAGGGTATTTTGTGTCAATTTCTTCTTTACATAGGAGTATGAGTAACAAAAAAATCTTTGCAGAACATTACAGTGTCACAGTGAAGTTAACCTTTGACCTTTTGGATGTAAAATGTCATTACTTCATGATTTTTACCTGTTACATATTTGGGACATTTGATGAAAACTAGAATATGACCTCTTGTCTAAAAATATGTGTTTTTGAGGTCACTCTGACCAAAATATAATCAGTTTTTCCTTGAATCCAGAACAAATATGGTCAAGCTGTTCCTGAGATATCACACTGAAACGTAATAGGGACCAACTAAAGGATTGATATAGAGATGTGTGGTCTGGACACATTTAATAAACAACTAAAACTACAGGGCCCAGAGAATCACTTCATCCTTACCAAGTTTCATTAATATATATGTATCTGCACCAATAAAGACACACAAATACACAGCTTCAGTTGCTCAAGACTATTTTAGTCGGGCATTTACGTGTTCTTCTTTGACAGACATTTGACAGAATGTAAGACTGATCAAAAATAAAAGATGATGATAAAGGTACACCACATGAAAGCATGTAATGTGTTGAATAACAGATTAGATTGGAATATTTGATTTTCCACAATTAATGTAAAACAAAATCATTACTAATCCTACACTTACATCTGCAAGAAATGGAAATAAAGGGACACACATCACAACTTGAGAACACACATTTTCCTGCTGCAGATCACTTTAAAAAATAACATGATGTTGACTCACTTTATTATTATGGCAGGAAAATCTGGTTTCTGCAATTTATCCATAATACACACAGTACTTAGCATTAGCATTAGCACTAGCACAGAAGAACCATGAGCTGCCATTGAAGGAGCTCAGACAACCTTAATCTTAACCCATAAAGACACAACATCCACCGGCAACCAAAATCATTCAATGACATAAACTGATTACTACCTGTTGATCCGCTAATCCTATCAATACATGTAAATAATTGGTGTAAAATACAGTTTGTCATCTTTTCATGGGCATCAGATATGACCCATGTGGACATTCAGAGGCTTTGTAGTTACGGTGGAAACACCATCATCTTCTACAAAATCTTTTTCTAAATGGGCGACATGGTGGTGCAGTGGACAGCACTCGTGCCTCACAGCAAGAAAGTCCTCGGTTTGATTCCAACACCAGTTGATGGGGGTGGAATTTATATGTTCTCTCTGGGTACTCTGGCTTCCTCCCACCATCCAAAGACACGCAATGATAGATTAATCGGCTAATCTAAATTGCCCACAGGTGTGAATGAGAGAGTGATTGTCTCTCTATGTCAGCCCTGTGATGAACTGGCAACATGTCTCCCCATCCCCCCGTAAGTAGATGGGATAGGCTCCAGTGACCCTAGTGAGGATAAAACAGGTTCAGATTATGAATGAATGAATCTTTTTCTTCAGTTTTAGTGCTTTGGCTCAGGAGGTAGAGCAGGTTGTCCAATAACCGAAGGGTTGGCTGTTCGAATCCCGATCTGTCCTAGTCAGTCCGTTGTGTCCTTGGACAAGACACTTCACCCTCCTTGCCTCCAGTGTCACTCACACTGGTGTATGAATGTTTGGTGGTGGTCAGAGGGGCTGTTTGGCACGAATTGGCAGCCACACTTCTGTCAGTCTGCCCCAGGGCAGCTGTGGCTACAAATGTAGTTTACCACCACCAGAGGGAGAAAGTGAGAGTGACTGAATAATAGATCAATAATGTAAAGCGCTTTGGGTGCCTTGAAAAGCACTATAGAAATCTAATCCATTCTTCTTCTTCTTCTTCTTCTTCTTCTTATTATTATTATTATTATTATTATTATCTTTGAATTTACTCTTTTTTACTTTATTTACTTCATGAACATATAAATCAAATATAAGAAATTAAATATAGGAAAACACATGATTTATAATGAAAAATGCTAAACTAAATAGGATAATATCATAATAAATGGTAATAAATCACTTAAGAAAGAGGTAAAAATTCATCTGGAAAATTTATCTGGAAACTGACACAAAATTAGCACTGGGTCTTTATGGGTTAACCTCAAAAGAACATTAGTTTAACCTCTTTTCCACTGCTGGAATGTTTATCATTTACCCTGGATTATGAAAAACTGAAATAATGTGGAGAAAAAACTTTCCCTCAACCCCAAACTTTCTGTGAAAAAAGTTCCTTCTGTTGGAACTTCCTTCTGTTGGAACAAAAAAAAAGTTCTGGAACTTCTGTTCACCCTCCGGGTTAAATCCAGTGGTGATTGCATGTTTTCTGTGCAGATCACATGGTTTTATTTGTAGTAAAACATGAGAAACTTGAGCATCCTCCATCCTGGAGTATTGGGTCACAAATGATGATGCAGGCTTGTCAGTCGCCGTTTATTGCATCATTGTGCTTGTTTAGCCTTAAAATTCTTCTTATCGCCACCTACTGGACTAGAGATGTAGTGCAGTTGTTTTTAACCACTCCCCCACACATCGTTAGTCTGCTTTTTATTACATTTTCCAGAACCTTGAGGTTCGGTGGACACACAAACCACGCAGATTACCAGGAATTCTTTTACCCAGGTAAAAAAAATCCTAGTAATAAAAGTTTTGTAAATGTTGGTGGAAAAGGGGCAAATGTTTCACTAATAAGACAAAGTATTGCATTTAGAGGAACTGCCATGTTGCCTCAGTGTTGATCTATGGGGTAGAACAATACAATCGATAGTAATGGAAGTTGTCAATCAAATATTTAACCCCTTAACTCACTGAGAAACCTGAGTGGATAAGGAGGGGTAAAAGTTGTTTCTTGTCAGAGAACTTCAGTCAATTCTAAAACAATTATGGAACGTTTGCATTATGATGGATGGATGGATGGATGGATGGACGGACGGACGGACGGACGGACGGATGGATGGAAACTGTGAAATTACAGTGTAGCAGTAGCATGACACACATACAATAACAATATGAAACCACAGCAAACATGAGTAAAACACAAATACAACACAAGAGCAAACACTATACACGGTACATTATACATTAGAAGTATAAAAAGATCTGAATAGAATCTGGATAATAACTGTAATGTGCTGGAATAGAACTGTAAGGTGCAAAACAAGTTGAATTATTCCAAATTAATGACATCAGAGGAACAATATCCCACTGAAGCTTTAACAGTTAACCTTCAGCATCTCTAACCTTTAACATATTCTTCAGCCAAGCCTCGGTTTCACTGTTAATCTTTCAGGAACCATGCTGTCGTAGCCACAGGAAACTAATACCAATACAAAGTCTGTGTGCTATTGCCACATGCTGCTGTGTCTCTTACTCTAACACCCCCCTCCGAGACGGCGCTCTGACAGACATGCCTGACTCACCTGGATGACATCACTGCAGTGAGGTCAGTGTCCTGCAGGACTGCGAGCGGATTAAGCGCACAGTGTGATGCTGTCACACTCGTAGCTTAAGCCTGACTGCAGTGTGTGGCTCAGCAGATTAAATGTGTGCCAGGGTGCTGGTGATGTCATGACGTTGAGCCCCGATTATGACCTGTATCGAGTATCATCGGGCTTTCTTCACTGTTTTCCTCATCTCTACCTCTCTTCTTCACTAGAGAGGCTAAGAAAAGATTATGAGTCAGTTTAGAAGCTATAAATACATTACCTATAACAATATGTGCTACAAGGTCAGTCCATTACACAAACGGATTTCCTTGCATTACATAGTGCCACGTGTTTTATTTTTATGTGATGTGTACTGTATCACTGAATTGCTATAGCCCAAATTAAAACATCATTCTTTGTCTGGTCAAAACTGTCCCTTTTCATTGAATATTTGGAGATTTTATGCAATTTAGGAGGATCTCAATGCAGTAATGGAATTTAACATTTTTAATAAAGTTGTCATTAGTGTATAATCACATGAATTGATTAATTAAAATCCTATGAAGCACTGTGTCCTTGGTGCAAAAAATATAGCACTTTGACTTGAACTTTAAAAACAGCTCTGTGCCTGTCAGTGTCTATTCTATATCACCAGCCAATCAAAATCAAAAAGAGGCGGGACTTACCACATCAACACTGTCAACAATGATTCATTTGCAACCTGATTATATATGATCCACCACTGAGAGATTAACATGATCTAATAAAAGCACTGAACAGTACATTTATACATGTCGATGTGATGCAGCCTCGAGCAGAAACACATCTAAGATTCCATCACATGACCTGGAAACCACACTAATGTAATACATAATAATAAGGTACTTTTATACATGAAACTAGGCCCAGTTTCATATAGAACACTATTTTATACAATACATATAGTAGGGAGTCCCTGCTCCATCCCTTTATCAGTTTGAGGGTCCTTGGCCTGAAAAAGAATGAAGACCCCGACCCAGAGTTATTTCTGTAAACAGCTGACGCACATGTGCCTCATCTGTCACTTTCCAATATAAGGCCGTTCTCTGTGATGCTCTGAGCGCTGACTATCCAACGCTGCTTTTAAGTTTACACAACTTCATTCTTATTCTTCATTCATTCTTATTCTCAAGACACTCCTGTTTAAACAGGCTTTTTAACTTCCTAACTGACATAGGGCTGCTACCAACTGATTGCACATTATGTATTTATCAGATTTTAATTGTATTCTATTGTATTTTAATGGTATTTTAAATTGTATTTTATTTGTATTTCCCACTGTAAAGCACTTTTTGACTCTGTCTGTGAAAAGTGCTCCATAAATAAAATGTACTTACTTATAAAACTACTCTCTGTGACCCAACAACAGTATTATTTCACTGATGATAGGATAGGACTCCCAGTAATGAAGAAGTGAATTTGTAACTATAGCAACCGTAAACACTGAAAGTCAGGTCATTGGTGCCTCCAGATGCACAGCTGTCATCTACTATGTTTGTCTCTGTTTCCTTTTAAGCCCAGTTTCCCCCAGTACCAGGAGCAACTGCAGTTACATCTGTGTTGCCAGGGTAATAATACAAGATACTCGTATCAATATACACATTACACCCATGAAACCAGAAAAACATTAAACGTTCAACAAAACCAAATTGTTGGAAAACAGAACACAACTGAACAAGCACTTAAGTGGACAAATATGCAAACCAGTGTAACAGTCTGAGACCAATAATGTCATGAATTGCATGTATGTCATTGGATCATTTAATTTAAAATAATATCATGAATTATTTAATAAAATAACAAACCATTTAGACACACTTTGCAGCACTAAACTAACACTAAGCAGATTCAACAGTACAAGTATTATTTCTCTACCAATAAAACTCACTGAAAGAGACAAAGAAGAGCAAAAATAAAGGTCACATCATGATTCAATGGTTACAAATGTCTGACCTTTGCTGTTTTCTGCTCATAACTTGGTTTTATATGAATGAAGCTTCTGCTATTGGCTAATCCTTTTTTTTTTCTTATATTGAAATGATTCAGACTGGAAATGAATAAACCAGGGTTAAGAGGTTCAATTAAAAAGCTGGGAACAAGCAAAGCAAACAGACTACATCCAGACAGCAGGTCTTCATGCACAATTCGGATTTTTTGGTGAAATCCGATTTTTTTGTGTGCTCGTTCATATTACACATTAAATGCGACTTCTATCGATTTTGAGTATGAACTGAATGTGACCCTGAAGTGACCCATGCAGGCACACACTGTGTTTATGGAAGTAAATATGGAGCAGAGGTGTCAAGTAACATAGTACATAAGTACACATACTTTGTTACTTTACTTAAGTAGAAATTCTGGTTATCTATACTTTACTGGAGTACTTATTTTTCAGCTGACTTTTTACTTCTACTCCTTACATTTTCATGCAATTATCTGTACTTTCCACTCCTTACATTTTAAAAATAGCCTCGTTACTCCTATTTCATTTTGATTTGTTTTCATTCCAGCTTGTCATCGATCAAATAATAATAAAAAAAACTATACAGATAAATTGCACCATCCAGATAGAGCTAATCTGATTGTGGTTGGATGAGAAGTTTGTGCATTGCACCTGCACATGACACAAATCACATCACGCTCCAGTGAGGACACAGATAGTGCACTGTAGGCCCCTGTGGCACCGCCTAATGGCATTTTTTCCCCCTTACATTTATTTTTATATTTTACATAGTTTTGAAACCAGTACTTTTACACTTTTACTGGAGTGAAAAGTTTGAATTGATACTTCAACTTCTACAGAAGTCTGTTTAAACCCGAGTATCTATACTTCGACCTGAGGAATGAATCTGAATCCTTTTGACACCTCTGGTATGGAGGGACACAGAATTTTGATGTTTGTCGCATTTCAATCATGTAAAGGTCGGGTAAATGTGACCTGGCCGTTCAGACTGAAGACGCATTGCAAAATAACAGATACGTATCCGATTTAGGACCACATATGAAAATGGCCTGGGTCGGATTTGAAAAAATCGGATTTGTGCTGTTTAAACTGTCTTTAATAGATCTGATACCGGTCACATATGGGCAAAAAAATCTGATTTGGGCTACACTGGCCTGCAGTCTGAATGTAGCCCATGAGACTGTGGATCAGGAGGTAAATCAAACCAGACGGTTGATATTTCAATCCCTGGTTCCTGTCCACATGTTGAACTGATCTTAGATGAATGTGACGTATTATATATGAGTATTTTTTCCTATATTATGAAATACTTTGACTTCACCATCGCGGTACAAAAGTCCATTTGCTGGCTCTTCCAGTCAATGAGACCCTCATGTTTTGAGCCACTCTGAGGATGAGGGAGGGGGTGCTCATCATATATATCACACACAAACCTTTAACGCTCTAATAACAGGGCACCTCCACCTTCACCTCATTAAGCAGAAACATGAGTATTAACAGCAGGCTGTCGCTCCCACACTGACCATAAACACAGTCACGGTCCATCGGCCATTCCTCTCACATCTGAATACCTTTTGCTCTGCTTTTGTCTGTGTTTTTAACTGATACCATTCATTCATTTCTGTGCAGTCTCATGTATTTCACTGTCTTCTCATTTGTGGGTGAGTTCCGTGTCCTGATGTGTGTTAAATCCTTTACTCTTCCTCATGCCTCAGTGAAAGAGATCAAAGGTCAACTATCTTACTCACTTACATATTTCACCTCCCGACAGTGAAGAAAGAGGGAAACTCAACATTACTGATTAAAATAATGTCAGTAATGTTTTATAACCCAGTAAAAATGTCTCTCATCCAAAGACTTTCAGATTCTTTCAGCATCAGCCTCCTTCATTGGTTTTTGGTCAAAGAATGTAAAATGTGAAACACACTGGTCTGCCAGGGTCACATCACTGAACCATAACGAATCTGCAACAAAGAATTACATACAGAGTTAATACTATACTATGTATCAAGGACATGTATGAAATATCATATTTGTTATAAGATTAACAAAACAAAACAAATAAAAAGTGGCTGCTCTGTGTGAAGGGTCTGTGCTCAGCATGGACAAAATAATAAATAATGAGTGAATAATGACGAGCTAAATGTATAATTGATAGATCCTAATCAAGAATCTTAACAGAAATGTCCAAAAATTATCAAAATAATCGAGAAATGTATTCAATATTTTATGTTATATATGAGTCACTTCATTTTCTAATGTATATGGTTGTATATATTCTAATAATTGTATTTTATTTTGTTTATGTCCTCCTTATTACAGTACTAATTTAATTTAATTTCTTCAGCTTTTCCTGCCACCGTGTTTGATTTTTACTGTACCTGGCAAATAAAATTATTCTAATTCTTATTCTGGAAAACCTGGTTTATCGCAAAATGGTAAAAGTGAACAAAAGCATTGAAAACAGAGTTTGTGAAAAATGATGCTTGTCTACACGTGAGGAGACTGAATTTACTCAATTAATAAAAATGAATTTGCTGCTCAATCAGCAGGTCATTAATGCTATTACATGAAATACTACATTTAACAAAGTTTAAAACCATGATAATGATATGATGATGATGATGATGATGATGATGATGATGAATCAACTCTTACTACTTGTATATTAGTGGTGAATTTGAAACCTACATAAAATGACATTTTGTTTGACAGATTTTATGAAAATTTGGTGGAAACTTGGACATTTTAATGAAAACCCACCTCATAACTCATGATGACCCGATCAGATTTTGGTTAAAAGTAAAAGATGTTTGGTCAGAACATGGGAAAAGTGATTTTGATTTTAATGCAGGTGAATCATGAAAAAAATATACATTAAAGCACTTTCTTAAAATCAACACATCTGTATGCTTTTAGCAATTTTAGATAACTGATCTTAAGTCTCCCATCTTTTACTTATTTAATCTATATTTTCATTTATTATATGTCTTTGCAAGGACTCGATATAAACTGACACTTTGATTTTTTTGCGGTGACATCCAACCAAACAGCAGCATTTGTTCGACCTGATGTTTTCAACTAAAAATCAGCAAAAATACCATTGGTGGGATCAGTCTAATAATATTGTTTTTCTGCCCTCTAAATGAGGTGGTTGTGTTCCAGTGTCTGTTGTGATTGTCATCCTCTCCTCTTCCTCTTCTTCAGGTCCAGAGTGAACAAAGAGTCAAAGTGAACGTTGTGAAGAAAGATGTAGATAAAAATGGAGATGCTGATCACTATGTGGAATGAACTGCATAGCATCCTGCGCAGGAAACTGGATGAAAATGTACATTAAATGGCCCATATACGTCAAGGCAAATGACGCTGATATTGCCCAGTCATGCTGTCTTGTGTTTATTACTAATCGGGTCATGCAGCAGGACCATATAAAGCCATAACAACTGCATCCGCTGTTGCCACGGTAATGAGGAAAAAATGTGTACTTCATTTCTTCCTGTTTTTCCTGTGGTCAAGAGGTTCAGATACCGCATGACCTAGACAGGAAGAAACACACACAGAGTAAATAACATCACCATAATGTCTAAATAATTTACAGAATGTACTGTGAAACTGACATCTCCAAACATCACAATTCAATTCAATAAAATTTGGCTTCGACAAAAAAAGACATTTGCAACATAAGACATCTTTAGCTTTTGCAACATAAATCATGACTGATCGATTCTAATCAGATTAATTAATAATAAATAATCACTGTTAGCTGCAGCTTTGATAGAGTCATGAATTAATAGATCGGAAAACATTGTAGCATCTTCTGCAATTAATGAGAAATTTAAAATAAAGAGACTTTTCAAAGAAAGTGCTTCCTGTAGCTGAACTAAATAAATGTTTACTGCTGAGAATTTATGTGAATAAAATATACATCCTGATAGTTTAAGTTTGTAGATAAAAATGTATCTTATTTGAGGATAAAATGACATTATTTAATATATTTCCAGAATTTCAAGTTACAACTCACTTGCAAAATGCACATTTCAGATTACTCAATAAACATTTAAGTACACATTATAAATACATGTCATTGAAGGTTTTGTGTTTCCCTAAAGGTGCTGTACCGACTTTTTGCTTGATCTTGAAAAAGTCAAATTTTTCTAGATATGCCTGATCGTAGTCCGCAATTTAAAATGAGATTATCAGAACAAGAATAGGTTATACCCAAATGCTATTTCCAGCTTCCCTGGTCGGGTCAGACAAGGCTGGACTGATTTATGGTAGATTTCCGTCACTATAATGCCACACCGACCGGCAAAGTTCAGTTAGAAGTAAACTGAAGGAGTGAGGAGTAAGATCTGTCCTTTTTCCTAAAGAAAGGGGTTTCTTGGATTTATTTTGTTGTAATAGTGGACACTGGACCTGGAGTTGAACTGGTAGAAAGAAAAAGAAAACCAAACGGGAGAGTGATAGATCAGGGCCTAAAACACCAGTAAACCTCTGCATTGGTTTGAACCGAACCACTCTTCATTAGCTTCATAGCTAATGCAGCCTTGGCCAGAATTATGCACTTACGACAGTAGAGCTAGTCCTCATGGGAAGCGGAGTCTTTGTCCCTTAAAAACACCACCGACTCCAGCTGAAGGTGTCCCTGCTATCCACTTTCAAGAAATTCTCTGTACAGGACCTTTAAATTCATGTTTTCATGTGCTGATCCAAAACCACACATCCTTTGTAAATCCACAAATCTGTTTCATAAAGAGATTAAGATATCTTGATTTCTCATTATCATGCAAATATAGAGACAAAATATAAATAAATAAATAAAAAGTATTTTTTTAATGTGCTATATATTCTTACCTCGAACATTAACATTAAAATAAATTAGGAGATCATCTGCATATTGAGACACAAAATGTAGGTTTTGTTATGTCCTGGCCTGGGGGATAACCCAGACACACATAATATGCTCCCTTTGTCCTTCTCCAACTCCCGAGCACACGTTCTAGACCAGAAAACTGTAGTCCAAAAGGTATTTATTTAAATAACTCAAAAAACTTCAGGGAGGGCTCTGCCAAAACAATAAACAAAACTATCTTTCAAGTCAAACTAAATTATCTTTCCAAAAATAAATTCAGGAAATAAAAATACAACAAACTAATCCTAACTCCCTAAATCAAAAATAGGAGAAAAAGCCACCCTCCCCTACCAGAAATTTGGGCTGTGATTTGAAATACTATTTACATCTATGTAGTGAAAAGCAAAAACTACAAAACAGATACAAATTGGAAAACAGGAGCACTAGCCACCAGGAACACACATAAAGAACCTTTGTTGGGAGCTGGGCAGGGACAAATGTGAGAGAGAGCTGCTGCAGCCACTGACAGCTTTGAAGGCAGGTCTCGAAGTGCCGCTCCACCAATCAGCTGCTTCACCTGAAGGGAAAACAAAGGGAACAGAAAGGCACAGCGCCCCTGCAGGACTGGGGGAAAACACAGCACTATATCAAATACATACACACATACAAACCTTTTGATATATGAACAGTGGCCAGAATGAAAGTTCATCTAAGAGGTAGTTTGGACTGAAAACTCACTACAGGAGCATTTTATGACAAATCATGGATTTAATCTCCCAGTGATTTTCCAGGTTAACAGACAAAGTTACACCAAGGTTATGCTCTCTGATCCATGTTCGATGTGTTTTATATAAACATACATGTAAATGTTCAATAGGTTCATGTCGATATATTTCCGTCACATTGGCGTTGGAGTCTGTTTTATGCTGAGCTTTGGTTGTTTTGATATTAGCTGAGTCTATTTCCAAGTGAACAGGACCTCGATAAGTTGGCGTTAAATAATGATGCTAAAATAATTTTACTGATATAAACATGATTTCCAGTGTCTATGATCAAAACTTGACCCCTATTCAAAGCAGTCATCTGTTATACAAAAATAACAGAACGATCCGAATCAACCCATGAAATAAATGCTTGTAATACGCTTTTGTCCATAAAGTTGGAATCATTTTGTTTCCAGGCACATTCCTGTTTTTATTACTATTTAATCACCTTGTACCAGATGCACTGATCACATACCGAGTCCCGAATAAATCAAATTGTCACAATCATTTCATGAGAAGAGGTAAAAATACTCTTATTCTATCTTTATTTTACCATTATTCTATCTTTAAAACAGTGTAAATGGGTTGAACTAGATAAAGCGGTAAAATAGTCGAAAACCAAACCGTAGATTAACCCAGATAGACGTCTCAGCCTTCAGGTGAGTTCATATGGTACTCAAGCCCGTTCGATGTCAGGACTCTTATCTGAAAAGCTGAGAACTCAGTCAGCTCTTCCTGTAGAAATAAAAGGCAGTGCTGAGTGTTTCACAGCTGCTCCACGCTCGCTGCCTCATTGTGCTGTTTGTATATTTAGCTGCTTCATTCCACTTCCTGTGCTGTTGACATTGGGAAAACACAACAATACTACCGTGATTCTGCCCCCTCTCTCCCCTTTCCTCCCTCTTTTCCTCTACTATAACCTTCTCATGACTCACTGCTCCTTCATTCGCTTTCATCAAACACTTTTTGAGAAAGAAACTGCAGGGTAATTCACAGCCACAACAATACCATGAGGCAGACATGCATTTTACAGTTGCATAGTGTTTCAAATTACACTTTCTGTGCACTTTTCGTCCTGCAGCTGCACGTACAAAACTCATTCTGTTATAAAGATCATGCATGCAACTGGAGAAACCTCAACTGTGATAATACTTTGCTTTCAACTTTAATTAACTAATTATGCAAGTATTCTTCTTCTTTTTTTTACCAATAGAATTGCATATTGGAGGAGGTAAGAGGGGTTGCACAGAAACTCACAAAACTTTGATCATGCATCAGAAGTGGCAAAGCATTTTATATTTCAGTCATATTTGTGGTAAAATGGCTCAGCATGTCAAATTTGGTACATGCAAATGATTTGCAAAGTTCAAGGGAAATTTTTTTAACTGCTGTATTTGAACAAACTCCTCCTAAAGAGTTAATCAATATCAGTTTGGTAATATTGGGATGACTACAGACTTTTTGTCAAATACCATTGCTATGGTGATGCAGCAAACTTCAATAAATCACCAACCAGTGCTAAATAATTTATTGATTGTTTATTTTGAATATCAATATTTAAAACCAACACAAGAAAAATCAATATAAAAAAAGAAAACATATTCGAAAAGGAGCGAGATGAAGTTCAACTTATATACTCCCGCCCCCTTACCCTATCTTTTTACTGACCACAAATTTCCACGTCAACTCCCATAAGTAAGCTTAACAAATTTTATACATATCAAAAATAAATTCTGACTAAGCACAAACACAAAAATGCTATACACATCAAAAGTAAACTGTCCATTTCATTACTGATTAACAAATCAAAATTGAACTCTGTGCATTTCATGACATTGTTATATGTCAAATTGATCATACTATAACACATTTTAACTAAATACTTTCATCATATTTTCTTAACATTTTGGTTTTGATTGTCCTTTCAAATGTGTTATTTGATGTAACTGCCTTCAGTTCATCATTGAGGTTGTTCCATAAGTTAATTCCTTTCACAGAGCAATGTGATATCATGAATTGTGTACATATAACACACCACTTTTAATTAGCATGTTGTCTGTACGCATTATAAGCTTTCTGCGTGTATGTTCACACCGTGTAAAATAACACACAATCAGCGGTTAGAGGCTTAGGGTTAGCTGTTATGGATATGTAGACCGGAGATCTTGATGTACACTGACACGCGATCACATGGTGTTGAATAACACATCAAAGGATGAAAATGCGTACGCATAGCACGCCAAATGCCATAACAACTGACGTGACATACAATGCGATTTCATGAGATTAGTTTGCACAGAGATACAACCTTCCATTACCATCGTCCCGAATCTTGGTTTATTAAAGATGTCTTAAATAATAATAAATAATCTGAATTTTTTTTAAAAAAGTATGATTCTGCATCAAGTTTCACCAGATTTTGTTGGCACATGCATCACACCCAGACTTAAGAAACAAACAAGTGGTGCCAGGCACAACAAACCCCGCCCCTCGCAAACGTTTTAGCTCTTAATGGACGTCTCCCTCTTAAAACATGAGACTATGGGTTTGACCTTTCAAGGTTACTCAAGGTCAAAAGTCATGATGCCATTTTGGAGCCTACATGTAGTTTCCTATCTGTCAACAATAGTAACTGAGTAC
>JAPQRP010000001.1:29981806-29993783 GCA_037367295.1 Apogon hyalosoma | reverse complement strand
ACAAACAAAGGCGTACACAGAGTTGCACGCTGCTCAGTGATTAAAAAATTCATTAATGCTGTCCCTCTGAGCAAGTGAGTTACACATACATATATTAATAGATGGCCCTTTGATCATTCCATAATGCATAAATAACACAGCAGTGACATAACAGCGACCACAGAGAGGAACCAGCAGAGGGAAGGATGTGCAGAAACAGGGCACGTGGAAGTGACTCAAAGTGTATGTTTTTGAGCGAGACCAACTTTTTTTCCTCTTGGTTTAGCAAGTTCTGCAAAGACCCAACTTCTGTAGACATAAATGTTTCATTTCATGGATCTTTTTGTTTGTCTGTAACATTGTTCATGTGTTCTCTTTCATGCCAAAGCAGAATATTGACTTTTCAGCAATGCAATGTTTACTGGTACCTCTGACATTTTGCAAAAGCAAGGCTTTTCTGCTCCGTTTCATATTATCTTGTTTCATCCTAAACATGTGATGAATAGTGAAATTGACTCTCAATCCATGAGAATCCGATCACAGTCATGTGAACTACTGCATTGACATGAATCGATGCCATTTCTAAGCTAACAGTCACTCGTGTTTCACAATGTTGAAACAGTGGAAAGCAGAAAAGAGGCCATGAAGAATTCAGGAACAACCATGGGGATTTTTGCATAAAGTTTGATCTTTGGCATCCACATCTTCAGTATGTTGTATTATTGTGCGTGTAGGCAACAGTGGTTACCTTAGTAATGGAGTCAGCTAATGTCAAATCCCGAATGGCTTCCAGCACAAAACAAACTGACAACACACCGCAAACTTCATGTAAGTACACAATATGTAGTAGGGCCCTTGTAAAACTGATTTTGCAGTGAAGATTTTGCAGCAAGTTATTCTTTTCGTAACTTCAAAGTTATTCCATGACTTCATTTTGTTAAAATTTCATAGTACCCCAAGGAAAATGAACTAATCAAGTCTTAGAAACAGTAAAATGTAGATAGATGCATAGATATAATTAGACTGTAGCCTCTGATAGCAAGAAGAGACTGTTTCTTTCTGCACCAAGCAGTTAATTAAGGCTAACAGGCAACCAAATAACACCTTGTGCATCTGTGTCTACAGACACACTCCAAAAGACCAAAAGCAATCTACACCAGGGATATAATTAGGACCAAGGGGCTACAGTATGAAATGACGACATATGTGAGAGTGCAAACACACATACACACACTCACCATGAGTTATATTTAGCAACTCATATCTCTCCTCAACAGTATTCTTGACAGAGCCGAGACAAATTGCTGCAGAAAATAGCCTAATTGTTTTAGTGGGAGGAAAAAAAATGGCTTCCTTTGTGCAGTGAACAATGAAGTTGGCTAAAAACTGACTTAACAGGCTCAACTTTTACAGAAGGCTGTCATCACTTTGAAAAGTGCTAAGTCAGTGTTGACGGGAAACACCCTTTATAAAGCATTTTATAGCATAGCATTTCCTAAACAAACAAACAAAAAGTTTCCAGCAATGTTCATATTCTAACAAAAACATATTTTAGTCATGAAAAGTTTATTCCATTTGGTTGCCTATCAACATTTTATTCTGTTAAATTTTAACATTTAAGTAATCCTTCACTGGTTCCAGTTTTAGGCCTAGTCCTAGTTCTGGTTTCTAGTGCTAGTTCCAAGCCTGGATAAATTAAGAGGGTTTCATCAGAAAGAGCATCTGACATAAATCATCTACCACTAACTGTGCAAGCAACCCCTAAAGGGAGCACTAGTAGAAGTAGCAGTAGTAGTTGTAGCAGTAGTAGTACTAGTAGTAGTAGTAGTGGTGGTAGTAGTTGGTAGTAGTAGTGGTAGTAGTAGTAGTAGTAGTAGTAGTAGTAGTAGTAGTAGTAGTAGTAGTGGTAGTAGTAGTAGTAGTAGTAGTAGTAGTAGTAATAGTAGTGGTAGTAGTAGTGGTAGTAGTAGTAGTAGTAGTAGTAGTAGTAGTAGTAGTAATAGTAGTGGTAGTAGTAGTAGTAGTAGTAGTAGTAGTAGTAGTAGTGGTAGTAGTAGTAATAGTAGTGGTAGTAGTAGTAACCTTCCTGTTTAACATTACTTGTGGTTATTCCCCTCAAATGAAATGCTTAAACCAGACAATATTCCCCATGTCTTTTACAAATTGTAGAATATGACATGCACACGACACTTCATTTTAATGGGAAATCAATTATTTTTTGGATGCAAATGGGAATCAACTCTCTGGGTTCTGAAGCAATTTACTTTTGGTTAAAATTTTCCAAATGGTTTATGATTAGGTGCCAGGTTCAGTGTTGGTTACAGTGGTTTTGAGTGATTTTAGCTCAGTCTCCAAATCTGTAACATTTATCATTTCAGTGTGAACGTTAATAATGGCAGTGGTGCATCTCCAGTGGCGGCAGCTTAGTATTTTTTTGATTGAGAGATGCCTAGCAGACACCGTGTGTGCTAAGTTTAACCTTATTCATGCCTTCATTTTCCACCCGTCCAATCTTCACCTCTCCCTTTTTGTCTTTCAGAAGAGGAGGAAGATGAGCATGACATTCTCACAAACCACACCCATGGCCGTTACACTCGAAGTCTTGGTGGGTTTCGTAATCTGTTTGTGGTCCTTGGCTGCACTTTGTGTCTTTTTCTGTCCTTCTGTTTCTTCTATCACTTCCTATAGCATTCCTATGTGGACCCTCCCTCTCAGACTCTTTGTCCCTCTGCTTCCTCATCAGTTGAGGCACAGCCAGCCCAACAGGCCGCCTGTAAAGTTCGGACGGAAGTGATGGAGGTGACGAGATCTATGCTGGACCGCCGCAATGCCAACTTTATGCTGTGGCCTCCCTGCGTCGAAGTGCAAAGATGTTCAGGCTGCTGTAACACCAGGCTGTTGCAGTGTGTCCCCACCATGACCTCCAGCAGATACCTGCAGGTACACACTGCAAACAGCTGCCGGAAAGCAAGCAACTGTTTAAGGGTTTTCAGTTGATGCAACCACCATCAGTCATTTTGGAAAATATATTGAAGTGGGAAACATATACTTGTTAAAATTGGTAATCAGATATTATATATGATTTAATGTTGACATGCTTGGGAAAATTACAGGGTTAAAGTCAGTCTTGGCTGGGTGCCACCAAACTCCATGGAAATATTAGCTTGTTTGGAAACGTCTTCAGCCAATCAGCTGACTTATTTACTTGCACAACACACCTAATAGTAGATATAGTTTACAGCCACAGGGTTCTAATATAAAACAAAAGTATCTGAATTATTTGTTCCAGCTGATTTGCATACTCTCTGCAGGACATGTTTGGACTCTAGACATCACACCCAGTCATTACACTCATATTATTTGTAAATACAGTTTCTTATAAATGTAATTCAATTCAGTTTTATTTGTGGAGTCCAATATCACAACAAGGTCGCCTCACGGGGCTTTGCAGAATTTGTTGAATATGAAAATAAGCAAACAGTCAAATAATTAGTTTGGGGAAAAGTCAATGAAGCAAATGGATTAATGTCCTGGGCATCCAACATGCACAGACCCTCCTTCTTGGCAAGGAAAAACTCCAAAAAACCCTGTGGAAAAAGAAAAACCTTGGATGATGAGATGCACCAGGACTGATGGACGTCCAGTTGCTGATGTAGTTCCAGTCTGTAAGGATGCAGGAGGGTAGGGGCACATGCAGACAGCTGAGGGGGTACATCTAGTCAGATGAGGATGAGGCGGTCCATCCAGACAGGTGAGGGTAAGGGAAGAGGTCTGGGGTCACAGGTCAGGACAGGGTACAGGTGAGTCACCTCAGGTCCCATCGTCATTGGGCCTACATCAAGGCAACTGCACATCATTTGTTTCAATATAATGATGGAGCCAGACCACCCATGTATAAAATGGGATATTCCAGCAGTATATGTTCATGTATATGAGTCTGATGTCGACGCTCCATGTACAGGATTTTCAGAACATATGTTTGTATTCTGCAGAGTAATGACTAAAAGTGAATCAGCAGCAGTGGAGTACGACTTGACTACCTGAAGTAGCTCAAACCCATAGGAAAGTAAATGTGCATGTGCTCATGTTTCCTGGTGTCTTTCTGTCCTTGTTCCAGGTGATAAAGATCCAGTACATTAACAGGAAAGCTCACTATGACAAAGCCATCATCTCAGTGGAAGACCACGTCACCTGTAGGTGCCAGCCCTCCTCACCCTCCTCATCTTCATCTTCCTCTTCATCCGCTCCCATCCCTCGTTCATCCATTCAGAGCAACCCCAACCCCCCTCTGCCTCCACCCCAGCAACCTCCCCCCTCTCCTCACCTCCCCTTGCCCCTACCTCGGTCTGTCCACCCTGCCCCTCCATCCAAAACTCACACCTCCAAAGCCGACCTTCATCGCCACGACGACCTTAAGCACAACCAGCAGCGCTACCACGGCGAGGAGCGTGAGCCCGTGGCGCGGCAGTGGCAGCAGGGCAGCTACACCCAGCTGGTGCATTGGACGCAGCCCAGGATGCACCAGGCACCCACGCATATGCAGCCGGGGATGCACCAGCCGGTCATCGGGGTGCTCGGGTCGGTCAGCAGCTGGCCGTCAGAAGCCAGAGCAGAGCACAGCGTCATGGGAAACCCTCAGCAGGTCGGGCATGGGAGCGGTTATGATGGGAGCAAGGAAGACGGCGGGGAAGCGCACCATCCTGATCACGCGCAAAGGCAGCAGCAGCTCTTACAGCATCAACAGAAGCAGCAATATCAGTATCATCAGCAACACCATTATTCACAGCAGCCGTATCAGTACAGCCACGGAGGTAGCGACGATCAAGAGCTGAGGACGCAGTATCGACTCAACGCTCCCCAGTCGGACAGCGCCCTCCCACCTGGTAGCCCCACCCAGCTCCCCAGTCCCACCTTTAAACCAAATCCCACCACTCCTGAACCCGCTGAGGGCAAAGACTTAGTGACACGCCAAAAAAACACAACAGGGGTCACAATTCATAAACAGACAGAGACTGAAGCGGTCAATCACAAAGGGAACGAGAGGGAGGAGAGTGGCTCGGCCAATAGCGGGGACTCAGCAGGTGGGGAGCCGTCCAATCAGGGGAGGGACAAAGACTCCAAAGTGACCAGTGGGGACAGTCATTTAACAGAGGAGGAGAGGAGACACAAACTTTTGGAGATGGTACAGAAGGAACCAGATCGACAGACTTACCTTCATCCACATCCTCCTCAGCAAAGACCAAAGCCGACCACGTCTAAAACAGGTACTGCTCAGCTCGGCATTAAAAAGAAAGTAGCGATGCTGAAAAGGCTTTTAGATGACTCAGAGTTAATAACTTTACACTAAATAATGCATATACATACTGTATTGTGCGGGATACTTCCTATTGTTGTAGCAGTATGTACGGTCTCCACATTCCATTACCACTGTGCTTGGGCCGGAGAAATAATCCACTATCATTCTGGAATATGGATAAAACTCTCTGGTCTTCTGGTCTGTTTCTGCTCAAAAACGAAAGTCACAAATATGAGGCGTGGTGATCGGCGTACAGAGTAGTAATGACTCCTTTACGCAAATAGTGTCAAAGTGGAAGTTATTTTGGTGGAAAATTTGCACTTTGAGGGGCAAGCCCTGTCATTAAAGGGGCTGATGTGAGTCTATGTTGGCATCAGTTCTGTCAGACTCAGTCGTTCATATTATCCTCGCTCCATTACAACACAAACGACTGTCTCTGTTGGCAACGTCCATGATAACAGCCACAAAATGCTGTTTTCTGTGTAGACAATTCCCTCTTGAGTTCTTCATTGCATTTCCCCTGCTGGTCTACTGCTGCAACACTTCATGTAAACACACGAGCATAGCACAAATCTTGCAAAGAGAACCATTCAAATGGCCATATCCCTGTGCAGGAAATCAAAAAGTAAATAGGTAAAAATCAGTAGAAAGAAGAGTAGTTGCTATTTACTTCCAGGGCTTGTATAGGCTACTGTTGTGTGATGATGAAAAGCAATTTGGTAAAAAAAAAAAAAAAATAAATAAAATAAAATAAATAAATAAATCTTTCAACCACAGAATTAAGTTTGTGAAACATTGAAATTGAGCTCAAATCATGATCTTTAAACTCTTTAAGACTTAGAACTATTTTTATGGTGACTTCCAAATTAATTTGTCTCATATTTAACCTTTCCTATGATTTATCTGATCATGATCAACACTGATGTTCATTAAAACTCAGTGTAAATTCAAAGGTTATATTATCAAAACTGAAACAATTATTTAAAAAAAATTACTTTTTCTGTAATATACCATTAACTGAACCTATAACGTGTGTCTCCATTCACTGTCATTTATCAAACTACATGTGTTTGACTGGTGTAAAACTGGTGTAAAACCCATGTCGTACCCAGGTTGTTCACTACGGATCCTCTGAATGTCCAAATGGGTCATATCTGATGACCATGAAAAGAGAAACTGTGTTTTGCATTTAATTCAATTACTTACATGTACTGACAGGAGTAGTGGATCAACATGTATTAAATATTTTAGATCAGCAGATGACTTTCATCACCAGTGGCTGTTTAGGTCTTTGATGTTAAACTTTAGTCTTAACCTCTTAACCATCTACTTTTAGTGTTTAAATAAAGAAAAAACTGTGACTGAAATCTAGGTAAACACACACCTATGTAGCCTTGAGGCATCCACTCAACCATAATGCAGATGAGGCGGTAGCATCTCACATTTTACGCAACACATACACATGGTTTTACATGCACTTGAGTGTGCATTTACATTTGGGTTTCAAAAAAACTTTATTGTCAGTCTAAATCAAAAACCACAACTGTCAAGTTATATGAAATAACTGCTTTAGTATTCTATAGAGAAATTCAGTGTATGTATATAGGAGCTAGGGTCTTATGGAGCCAACATCCGGTGGCCGTCGAGTGGTACTGCACATGAAGATATTTCCACACAGGCTTTACTTTCAAGTCACAGTTGTTGCTTCTTGGATAAAATCACTAAACCAGTGGTAGATAATATGCCATTTAGACCACCTCATGGGTGACTGTTGCAGAGACTGAGATTTTGACTGTTGATGTGTTCAAATGCGATGCACCATTTGCTGATGATCCACTTCCAAAATGGACTCTTAAGCAAAATAAGCAAAATAAGAGCATAATAACCTATACATCATGACCTATAAATAACCTATAAATGATGACAAATTTTCCTCTTGGTTTAATGTGAAAGAAGTCAAATTACATTATGAAAACATTTACATTTACAAACTGTCCTTTCACAATAAAATGTGAATAACCTGAACAAATATGTACAATCTGAAATAAATTAAGAGAAATCAGTGCAATTTTTACCAATATCATCCCTGTAGATCCACTGTGATCTGTAAGTTGTGTTAATAAGCTGAGACATAATATTGTTGAAATTGCTCTTGGTTGTATATGGTTGTTCAAGTCATTCACATTTTCATAATGTTATTTCAGGAAAAAAGACAAAACACTGGATTGCTACTCATAGGTTATTATGCCTTTTATTCTACTGGTCCAGCTGTATGTGGCCCTTGAACTAGAATGAGTTTGACATCATGCAGAATGGAGTGCATTTGTGAAGGGTGTACTTGTATTACAATCACTATTACTACTACTACCGCCAGCTGACATTGTGTGAGTCTTGGGACACGTATTTTAAGTGAACGTATGGGAGAATCAGTGTGAGAGTTTCCCAGACAGGAAGCAGCTCTTTGGATACGTATGACTAAACAACATTGCCACATGTGTCCTGCTATTCTTCCTCGTCCCCTGAGAGCTCTGCAGTTAGGAGCAGGACTTCCCACCGCCTCATGTCTGAACCAGAAATTCAGGCGGTCCCAGGCTTTGTTACAGTGCACGGCCTCCAAGGTTATAAGACGGCCTTCAAAGTACAGTCGGACTCACAGAAACTCCACACCCCGTGGCTTATTCTCAGTGGTGTGGCTGTGTATTCCTTTATGACTGACTGTGACACAAAGCGTAAACCATCAGGGACATCAGGATGTTGCTTCATACAGTGTTGGCTTTTGTATTTACACTGTGTCCTCTGTCTGTCACCTATCTTTCACAGTTGATTCGACTGTGGCTCCTAATTCACCGGCGGCGAGGCGCGCCCCGTTCCGACCGGCCTCACCACGTCGCAAGAGAAAACACCGCAAACGCATCAGCAAAGCAGCCCTCAGAGCAATGATCATGTAAAGCAGGTAGGCTCCACAGTTCATGCCATTTTTGACAATTCATAACCTATTAAGACAAAATTTAAAGGTTAAGGTTAACTCACTTTATTGTACCTGTAGGGAAATTCAGTCTCTGCATTTTCCCCCATCCTAATACATCTAGATTTAGCATTAGTGATTAGCACGTTAGGAGCAGTGAGCTGCCATTAAAGCTGCTTGGGGACCAACTCCGGATTTCCATCAGCATCTACAGGGATTATAAAGTCAGTTAACATTAACCTTCAGCACTTTTGTGTCGACTGTTTAACCCTATACTCCATACTGCAGGCAGCATGTTTTATTTTTGTGCTTCTTTCATCATTTTGTGCAGATTCTTTTCCTCTTTTTTTTACTTTACTTTTTTACATAATGAAGTTGCAAGAAATGATGTTACTGATATTACTGAATTCTACTGCTCATTTATTTCACACTACTCATTTGAGGATTGATTACACTAATAAAGTATCGATATTAATTAATAAATGTGAAATAAAAGTGCCTGTGCCACGTCTGAATGTTATAGGGTAACTTACTTCAAGGTTTTGTACCGATACGCCCCCCCGCAGCATAACATTTAACTAGTCCATCCATGTCATGTGACCAGAACTGTGGTGATTCCAGTAAGCCCCCCCCACACACACACACACACACCCACCCACCACCACCACCACCATCACATTTGAAAATCTGCAGGAAAAAAGTCCTGCTTTGACCGGGAATCGTATCCAAATCTTCTGCGTCACAGTCCGAAGCGTTACCTATTGAGCTAAATCTCCTCTGTCTGTAGGTCCGACCTATTTGCTATCTGATTGCCTTGTTACTTTTTGGGACGTGACGTTTGGGATGTGACAAGTTATCAGTCTACACATGATATAACGAGGGCACTGATTGGCTCTGTGGAAACAGACAAACTGATATTTCATGCCACAGTACTATGTCAGTAGCCACTTCATATTTATTATTTATCTGTTTTTCTAAATTTATTTCATTGCTTAAAAGATGGCCACCAAAGGTTATGCGCATTAAAGCTGTTAAATGGACAGTATTTGTCAAGTGAGATGTCTTTTAAGTGTAACATTTTAATTTTAAAAAAATCACTGAAAGTATCGGTATTTAGAATCGAATATGTATGCTAAAAATGTCATCTGTACTGTATCGAATCATAAAAGTGTGGTATTGCCCAAGCACAACTGAATTCTACAGTTGTCACTTATCAGACATACCTGACTAAAAAGACCGGCACTCATTTTAACTAGAAATTGAATCTCCATCACCAGATTATGACACAAGGAGAGTGGACATATGTGATTGAACTTGTGGTTGTTGTTTCTTACAGTGAATGGTTTACTGAAACCCTTTGGCCAGAGACACAACGCCATAGGAACATGAAGAGCCTGGACTCTTGGGTGTTGGATTGGATGGTGGACTCTGTGGACGAATGGTATTTGGGAGACACTGCTGATGTTCCAACCAGACAGATACGGACAGAGTCAGCCTTCCTGCTCTCTGATGGGGATGGGATACTGTCTGTCTGTCTGTCTGGCTGCTACAGAAGATCCAGCTTGGTGGACATATAATAAAAGTGCAATCTTATAAACTCTACGAACTTGAAGATATTTGTGACACTAAACACTGGAGTACATTGTATGAACCACAGATCTCATTCATGTGGATTGACGGATGCTTTAGATGCTATAAACAGGCCTTTTGTTCCAGTCGACAACCACTGATCGGCTGCTTGAACATGTTTGAACAACTACTGATCAGTCAGGACACGGACAAATGGACGACACCTCAGATACACTGTAGGAATCATCTGTGACAGAAGGTGGAGCTTGTGTTGAAACTGGAGACGTGAAGAACTGGATTTCTACACTGGGACAATAACTGGAAACCATAGCTCAAGCCTCAATGCCAAACATACCTGTTATCCTACATCATCTCAGTCTAACGTCATCTAACACTGGAGTAGCCATACACTGATCATACTACGTTGAATTAGAGAAGTGCTCGACATTGTACTGTAGCTTAATGTACCGAAAATTATGGATAACCTGCTCATTTTGTACTACAGCCAGATCGAATGGAATAACAACCAAATGCCTGCCTAGATAACATGCTATGAATATCCACATTAAAGCAAGTCTTAAAGACCTGGCTTTTAGAGATTGCTGTGAGCCAGTTATAGCCAACACTGTATGTATAAATGCTTTAAGAAAATGATTTCTGGGGAAAAAAAAAGAAAAAAGTTTATTTCTTAACTTATTTAAAAGGAGGACGTGAAGTTCTCCAGTTCTCAAGTGTAATTATTGTCGCTGACATTGTTTCAGATTATAATTATTGGTTGTACACTGTTACTGTAATGAATGTTATTTTTAATATAAAATAAAAATGCTCAACAAATATCCACTTTGTATTACAGCCTTTAAGATTGCATGTTCAGTGTGTAATATTTAGTGGCATCTAGTGAAATTGCAGATTTAATACTGCTACAAAATCTGCAAAAAAAACCTCTTTTGAGACAGTGGGCGTCTTGTATTAGTGGATAATAACTGCAGTAGGTGACGCTGATACAGTTAAACACTGGATGACACCCAAACTAAAATGGAAAAAAGAGGAATAAAAAGAAAATATGGTGGCGGCAACCCACTTTTTCTGAAGCTGTGCACAGCTCATTCTCATCTCTAATGAAAAGTTAATCATCAGTATTATATTCTACTTATGCAATTAAATCCACTTAAACCCTTTACAGTGGCAGAGATGAAATAAAGTACAAATATTTCATTGTGTGAGTTTTCAAGGATCTGTACTTTACTTATTGTACTGTACTTTTTAGTTCTATTACCAACATTTTAACACACAGTAGATACAGTCACAGAAAAAATTATTAGACCACCCTTGTTTTCTTCAATTTCTTGTTCATTTTAATGCCTGGTACAACTAAAGATACATTTGTT
Organism: Apogon hyalosoma; assembly: GCA_037367295.1. Lineage (NCBI taxonomy): Eukaryota > Metazoa > Chordata > Actinopteri > Kurtiformes > Apogonidae > Apogon > Apogon hyalosoma. Next base: position 29,982,586 of record JAPQRP010000001.1, on the reverse strand, counting down.
TGGACAAATATAATGATAAAAACAAAAATAGCTCATAGTTTAATTTCAGAGCTGATATCTACCGTATCTATTTTCCATGTTTTCTTGATAATAACCAAAATCACTTCAGTTCTTACATCAATATCTATGGCACTGAACTGACAAAAATGGTGCTTTTAGGCATTCCATGTTTTCTTTTCTGTCTGTTTTAGTCATATGATACACACTGGAGTTAGTACTGGATTGCATAACCATTGTTTTTGATTACTTTTGATGATCTAATCATTTTTTTCCATAACTGTATCTACTATCCCTTACATTTTTCAGTTTCATACATCTGAGGGAAATCATTGATTATTTGTATTTTGGCATCACTGTCATAAAAGAAGTGTGATTTCACCTTAAATGGATTTAGCAATAACATAGAAAAGACAATCCCTTGGTGTACAACTCATTGGACATCACACGACAAAAAATGATGTAACAAGACATTAAATGATGACACCATTCTGATTTAATGTTGTAAACTCCAGTGCACAAAGGCAAAAATAATATGAAAAACAAAGAAGAAGACATGAAATAGATATTGGATAGCGGGGAAAAGGGGTTCAGACATTTAGAACTGATTTGCACATTGGAGCAAATCTAATCTTCATTATTTTCATTTCAAGAACCTGTATTTTTCACTTTTGCTTCAGTAAAAGGAGTTGAATCACTGTTTTTACCAGTGGTTCCCAACCTTTTTTGGCTCGTGACTCCATTTTAACATCACAAATTTCTGGCGACCCCAGACATTCAAAA
>JAPQRP010000001.1:29953629-29966450 GCA_037367295.1 Apogon hyalosoma | reverse complement strand
AGCTAAACTCTGGAACAGTCTTCCTGATGACGTCAGACAGACCTCTACTCTGACAGTGTTTAAGTCCAGACTGAAAACTGCTCTGTTCAACTGCATAGAACAACTGAAAGGGTTCTATCTGCACTCTGGCCTTTTACTTTATTTTAGTTTTTTTTATGTTTTACTGATTATGTTTTAATTGGAATTGTGTGTTTTTAACTTGTATCTTTTCCATTTTTGTCATTGCCCTGTGTATGAATAGTGCTATAAAAATACATTTGCCTTGCCTTAAAGACTTCAAATTTTGGCTTTGGATCCATTTTCTCTTGCATGAATAATGAGGAACTCAAAATCTATTGCTTTTTAACCTGACGTTCCTTACAAACACTTCACAAAGAGGTCTTTTCACATGATTCAGTGATACAGATTACCAGGATGGATATTGATGTGCCACAAATTGATTCTGTATGTAATTGGGTCAATCAGATAGACCAAAAGACATCTTACACAGACACACATACACAAAAAGACACAAATATAAGATAGAAACAGACCAGATCCTGCCTTAAACTAATTATTACTATATTTTAACACCTTTAGCAGCTTAAAGTTTTGCGTAAACTCATGCAAAATTTGGTCGTGATACTTAGCTACATCTTTTCTACTGGTTCAATCAGACCTCTTTGCTGACTTTGTGGATCCATTCCTTCCTCTTTTGCCATATTTACTATCATTGCTTGAGGCCTTTTCACAGTTTTTTTGCTCATGCAAAACACAAACCCACTTATGTGCTATATATAAATGTACTGCCACTGGCCATGCAGTCAACTTGGTTATCTTCATTTGTCTACTTGGTGTATTTCTGTATCTGTGTGTCAAACCTTGCCTCTTTTCACCTGTCTTCATCTTGGCTGCATCACTACTCGGTATCATAATGAACCTTTTTCCTTTCATCCAGAGGGAAATTAATTTTCTCCTGCTGTCCCTCAGAGGAATCGCAGGTGACGGGGTTGAACTGAGTGTTGACCATGATTTTATGCTTGAAGACAGACTTTATTTGCTCTGGGACCCTAAGTTAGTTGTTCATTAACCCTAATTTCAGTCTTTAAGAAGAACTGGAGTGGTGGTGTTCCCAGCTCCAGTTCCCAGGACAGTTAGAAGTATTTTAAGACCAAGTTTGTTTATCCTAGCTTGGTTACAGTAACTATGAATGAGCTAATTTCCAGGTATCAAGTGTGGTTTACAGAAGCGAAACAAGAAGTGTATGTTCATCCATTTCTCGTCCTCACCCTGTGTTTGAAAGTAAAGACCCCGTTCTCTTTCCTGCTCATGTTTTTCTCTCTTTTCCTCATGCTCTTGTCATTGTGCTGCTGTGAACTTGTATTTCACATGAAAACATGAGGGAACTGACATGGAAAGAGGAAGCGTTCATTCTCTCTGACCGGAGCTCTAGTTGTCTTTGGTTTCTTGGGGATGTGGTGTAATATGTGGTCTGTGTTGCAACATTTCACTTCTATTCACATCCTCAAAACACATACACTTTTCCTGATTGTTTGCTGCCTCATCAATGAAAAATTTTCTGACAGAATGACCAAAAATAACCCCAAATCAGTGATATTGGTCAGTTGGTGTTTTCTAGAAATTCAAGTATATATTAAAGACTGCAAAAAAATGTTTTAATACAACTGATTAGACAAGGAAATGAGAAACTCCTATCATGTACCTGTCATATACAGTAGACTTAATTAAAAACAATCATTTAGTTTCAGCTCTAATTAAGGGAAAACACACTGGCACAACACACAGTCACACACAATAGTCCACTTCCAATGTTGAAGCAAGAGTTTTAGGAAGGTCTTTTCCTGTTTCAGCCCGACAATGGCCCTGGACACAAAGACAGGTCCAAAGAGAAATACTTTTTTATTGGTGTGTGGAAGAATCTGAGACTAAAACCCATTGTGCACTTTTGGGTTCAAATAGAACTAACCAAGGCCAAAGCAAAATTCTGGCTAGCTTACCTTGCAACACAGCTAATTCCACCACCACAAGCCACTGCAAAGCTTCAGGTCTTTGAGATTTTCTTGATTTTAACCCAACGCTCCAGGCAACATGTAAAATAGCGCCTATTATATAACCAAAGCGGCAAACCTCCAGACACACCTGTATACATATCCATGCAGAAGAGTCTCTAATAATTTTCACCATCCATCAACAGCACAAAAGGAGGATGCCATTTTATTAAAGGCTTTTTGTTAATATGAACATATTGAAAGCGAGTGTGTGTAAACAGTGTGGCCAAAAGAACTGGTACAATATATGAAAAAAATACAACCGCCTAAATGTATGAATGCTTAGTAGAAAAACCTCACTGCTGCATTTAGGAAACTGATGCCTTTATATTTATAACACCTAAGTATTAAAAATAGTGTAATGAAAGAACAGAGGAATGACTACGTTTTAGTATAAGTTTAAACACAGGGAAGTACATGTATTTAAAAAAAAAGTAGATTTCTGACTGAAGGTGCACCTGAATGCACCATGAAGTTCCACATTACATTCTACTTTACAATGACAGTAATGTATGTTGCTCTAATAATAGGCTTTGTAGTTATGTTGTTGTGGAATTTGTAATATTTAATATAATTGTAATTTCTTTTTTTCTGCTTACTTGGGTATAGTCTGGCCAACCATCCGGTTTTCTCAGTGTATTCAATACTGAGAAAACAGTTTGGACCTGGTCCAGTCGCTGTGAATTATACCCGATCTATTTTATATCGGACCAATCACAAGTCTTGAGGGCGGGTATTTTGCAATACATCATACGCACCGACTTCTTTTTGTCTTGGGTCAAAGTCAGTTCCAAGTGCTCAAATGTCTTTACAACTGTTGTTTGATTCAAAAATAAGGATTAAATTATAGATTACACACTGAAGTTTCTCTGATAAAAGCGTCACGTCCATCTTATCTGTGATTGGTTTACTCAGCACCTGTTGGTTCCACCTTCATATTTGGACTCAAGCCCTGCGATTCCAGATGGATTTCGTATTGAGAAAGACAGATGGCTGGCCAGGCTAACTTGGGCAAGCATTGTGGATGGACACCCCTCTTAGCATTGACCTGACAGCCTGTCTGAACCAGGCATTGGAATGGAGAACCCCCAGTAGTTCTGTTTTTTGGAATCATTAGTCTATTTGCTTAATGATTGCAATTACTGGTTCTGTGACGTCATCACATCAAATGCATCATCAGGTCATTTCCGTGTTTTGGTTCAGAAGCCTATAAAGTATGGTAATATTTCACCAGTAAAGACAACACTAGGGCCATTTGCAACAGTTGCAGAGCTTTATTACATTTAGATCACGACATGGCTCAGAGGCTGTAGTAGGTAGCTCACACTCCTTGAACTACCCCTTTTAAACCCTTTATGAGATTCTTTCAAAGTGAATGCAAAATGTTAATGCATATGTGACACTCACAGTTGAGTGAGTTACAAAAGTAATGCATTACAGTAGCGGATTACTTATTACTGTAACCCAGTAGTGTAAGGCATTACTAATCAATTTTCAGTAATATTTGTCTTGGTACATGTTCAATAGCACTTGCATTACAACACACTTTTCGCCCATAATTTAATTGCTCAAATGGAAAAAAAACAAACAAAACAAACAAACAAACAAAAAAAAAAAAAAACAGCAGACCATGAGACCTTAAGGAATCAAAAATGCGTCTGTGAAGTTCTGTTTCCTGTTTGTGTTCAGCCAATGGGTGAAGACGGCAGAAGACAGTTCATTGGTCACATGGATGTGTGTTCATTACTAACCCTAACCCTGCTTTAAGAAGCTAGTTAGCATGATCCCTGTGATCAGCGATGACAATTTAAGCTAACGTTTCTATGACTGGTTAGAATTCTTTATTGATTGTGGATTTATCTACCGGTGTCCTCAGCGCCATGCCTCCTGTTTGAACATGTAAAATGCTGGAAAAAATGCAAGCGTTCCTGCTGGGATTTGAACATCTTAGAACATAGCGTAACTTACTGAGCTATCCGTCCACATGTACGGGTCAGGCATATCTCAGAAGTAGCTCTGTTTGTCAACAGTTCCTTTTTTTTTTGTTTGGTTCATTAGGCCATGTAGGGTTACATTAAGCATAAAGCAGCAATAGTTTTTGTTTAAGGCACTTTTTAAATACATTAAAAGAAGAAGATTGTTTTATAGAGTTTTCAATCCCATTTTTCATAGAGTTTTCAATCCCAAAAGTAATACAGGAGTCACGTAATGCATTACAATTTGGAGACAGTAATATTGCAAGGTAAGAAATTACTATTACAAAACAGTAACAAGTAATCTGTAATGTATTACAGTTTGGAAGTAACTTGTACAACACTGGACATGAAAGAGTCAATGCAAACAAAGCCATTTGTCCTATAGTTTATTCCCTAATCCAATGAGAATCCATAGGGAATTGAATCAATGTGATATTGATACTGAAACCGGGATCACTACATTTTTATAACTCCCCATCCCTGGTACAGACTGTCATGAATAAAATCAGACATGAGTCACATATGGGCAAAAAAGTCTGATTTGAGTCACTTTTACCTGCAGTGTGAACGAGGCCTAGTTTTAAGGAAAAGCTTCTCAAGGAAAGTGAATACTGTTACAGCAGGATATTACAGGCTGTTCCTTTGGTCAAGAGTCATATAAAACGTAGCTGTCATGTTATGGTGACCACACACTGAAGGCCATTTACTGTATCGTCATCATTTTCCCTCTTCCTCACCTTTCTCCTCCTCATCAGTCGCTCTTTGCTTTTGTCAGTCCTTCCTCGTACTGAGCGCTCTCCCTCTGTAATGACCCTGATCTCTCTCTCTCTCCCTGTCACTCTCTAATCCGCTGTTGTCCTCGCCGGCCCAGTGGTTATTACGCTGTAGCTCAGTTCGCTCTGTCGTACACTTTCCCTATAGGACGTGTGTGTGCATGTAGTGTCCTATTTTCCCTGTAACCGTGTGTGTGTTTTCTCTGTCATTTCAGGGTGCTCTGCGCTGAATCAGCACGTCTTGGTTAAACCATAAGCTATCAAGTCACGCACTATTAAACAAATGATTTTACACCCACATGCAAAGTTGGAGACCTACATCATACAATATGTGTTTAGAGCTGATCTGTGGGGAGTTGTCCTTTGGATGGTTTGCATTTTACTTCTCAAACTGTTAATCTGAATAAGGCCATATATCATGCACTGAATTGCATCAATACTCTGTGTTCATTTATGTGTAATATTGAAAATGTAACTGTGCATATGCATTCTCTATGTGTATGTACATATCTATACCTGCATGTCATCAGTGTGAGGTCATTGCTACAGTGGAAACTCTGACAGTGAAGGTGTGTCGCAGCCTTGAAGGCATTAGCTTATGTAAAACACCAGGTGCATGCACGCACTTAATAAACACAACAAACAACCTTTATTTTACAGGGATGAATGCATGTTAGTTGAACATGTTATCAGACTTGATAAACAAATATTGATGTGAAACACACCTCTTTGCGTGGGAAATCATGTGACGTCAGAACCAAACTTTAATCCTATCAATATATATGGGTCCGATCAAGCGAAAGTGAACATCGACTTGAAAAAGTACATTTGCACACATCATTTATCAAGTGGGCTCATTTTTTAGCTAAAGATCTCTATTTTATGGAACTGTTAACCTTTTTAAAATACCACTTAAGCAGTACAGGAGAAGTGCTGAACCTTCTGCTAAATTAACAAAAAGACATACAAAAGACTGTCTATTACTTTGAGAAATGAAAATTCTGAATGATGAAGTTTGTGAATTTATACACTGGTCACATTTGAAATCTGTGAACTGTTACTGTGAAATTACTCTTTATTTGTAATTTACCTATATCAGCGTGGACCACAAGTTGTAAATAACACTGTTAGTATTAAATACATTACATAAAGTATTGTAATTATATCTGGCATGTTGTTTTAAAATACAAGTCAAAATTTTGGGCAATGCATGCAATGGTAAAGAGTCGTCCATGTGTTACTATGCCAACCTGTCCATGTGTTACCACATTCTCAAATCAATAAAACAGAAAATTTTCAATATTTTACTCAAAAATGTATTTTCAGCAGAGTTGAACATAATATAACAACAATGTACAATATATATCATTATATAATTACACAAAAATGGGTTAAATTGTCATTTTCCATTCATAGTTTATACGTACCTAGTGTCTTGCTTATTGTACAGTCTGTTTGGGGTGTTAGTCCTCCAGCCACACCCACCTCTTCTTCATGTGTACCCCAGTAGTGTCCATGTATAAATCCTCTGCGTATCCATAGCTCTTCCCTTTCGAATATTGTCTCTGAGGAGAGGTCAGTGTCCATTTTGTCACATCCTCTGTATTTGTACATTTATTTGCAAATATTTCTTATTATTTATGTCATCCGTGTTTATTAAGTTGTATCTATTTTGATATTGAACTTTATTACTTCTTCTGTTGTCATTAAGTGTCGGTTTTGTTGTCTGTCCCACACGGTGTTGACACGATATTTTCGTTTCACTATAGATCTGGGTACAGGTCACAAATTAGCATCCCTGCTAGCTGTTTTTTAATCCTACTATCCAGGCTAAAGAAATGGAGACTGCCTCTGCATGAATCACAGTGTTTTGGGTTTCTGCGCAGCCAACAACAAAACACAATGAAGAGAGAATATACCGGTCACATTTGCGTAAAGCCTAAAAAAATGTATGTTCATTTCAAGTCCACGTGTTACTGAGCAGTAATATGACATCTTTGACTAGAAAACTGTATCTCCCCAAATTTTGTTCTCCATAATGTTAAAGTGCTTATACATATCTACTCAAATATGTATAATACAGGCACATAAGTGACTTTGCTTACATGACAGAGACTGATGAACACCAAATGTGTCCACGTGTTACCGCTTGATCGAACCCATATGAATATTTAGGTAAAATGCAGTTTCTCAGCTTTTCACTGTTACCAGATATGACCCATTTGATTCACCAATAATCCATGTTATCCAGTCCATCCATGGAGTTTGACAAATGGCAGTGGTTGTGACAATATTTCTGTTCAGTTAATGATATATTTTTCTGAAAAGTCACATTTTATTGTTTTCTCTGTCCTTATATAATAACCTGAACATTTTCTTTGAGCTTTTATCTATTTCATCAGTAAAATAAGTATAGGGTAATAACTTTTTTCAATGAAAAATACAGAGGATATGCATTTGGTAGTCACCACACAAAAGTTCTATGTTTTTAGAATGACAATCTCATCACTGATATCAGTACTTATTGACTAAGTTAATAAGTCCAAAGACAAAATGAGTCACAGCTGACTTTTTTTTTTGCTACAAAGACTGGATTGATCAAGTGACAGCAACTACATAAACTGGTCAGCAGTGGAAGAAAGTATTTTGCCTTCTGGGTGTTCCTATAAGGCTATGACATCATGTTAAAAACTCTCCACTATACATTTGTACTTTTACTGCCACTGTTGTCCTTACAAAGACGGTTATAAAACCAATAACGTGAACACTGTGTCTGAGTGTATAACCAACCCTCTAAAGTGTTTTTTTTTATTCCCATGTTCATCACTATAAATAAGAAAACTCACTCAAATGCTTGCTAACTTTAATGTTGGTCATTTTATTCTGTTCCTAGGGTTGTTTTCATAGATTTTATGTATGTGATGCACTTATTACTGATTAGTTTTTAGCTCAGCTGGTTTTAGTGTCGTCATAATTTCTTTTATTTTTCTATTGATCTTATGTATTCATTGATTAGGTTTTTGCTCAGTTATGTTTAGCCTGTCATAATATATATAATATACAGTTGAGGACAAGTGCAGTATGCTGCATTTGCACTCATAGAGGTGTTCACTGTCTGTTTTTTATGTATGCATGTAATTGGGGTGTCATTTTTTGTTTTCATTTTATTATTTATTTGGAAGGGATTATGTACATTAATCAACATTTCAATTAATGTAAATGTACCTGAATTAGTTGAGTCATCTGTAGTCCCTTTGCCTGTTATTAAAAGGCATCCTAGAATAAATAAAACAACAATAAAAACTACATAGAAATACTATATTCAGTTCCGTACAGCATACATAGAATACAGCAAAATACAGAATTACACATTGTTCAACACTTTACCCTTCTTGGGGACAATAAAGTTTATTTATGTATTTATTTATTCATATGATGTAAGATATGGAGACAAAGGCTGAATATATGAAAGGAAATAAAAACAACGAGATGTAAAAATGCACCATCAGGTCATTATTTGCTGCTAAATTTCTTCTGTAACTGCTTTTTCACAGTGTAGTCTATGATGATAGATTGATAGATTGTACAAAGCTATTCTTTTCTACGTATATGGGAAGTATGTGTTCATTTCTCTTGACATTCTTCACTTCAAAGAGGTCATCATCTATTCAACACTTAACCACTTGACGCATCTGTCCGTCTCTCAGCTGGAGAATACGAGGACACACACACACGCACACACTCACACACCACCACTCGTTGTGCCCCCCCCCCCCCCAGCATCTGTTTCTCTGGATGGTGACAATGGCATTTTCTGTGAGCAAGTGACTAAGACTGAAAGAATGTGAGTCTGTGTGACTTTGGACGTGTCCTCTTCGTACTGTCACAGGCTGTCAGAGGGACGACTCAGACAAAACGACAGCAGGACTGTATTACAGCCTCCCATTGTGGCCAAACTGGGGTCAAAAACCTGCTCTGACTGTCAAAAGAGATCCAGAATAATCAGACAGAGAAACTAACATAAAGCTTGTTTGTCTGACCGTGAAAGAGATTTACAGAACGGCCAAATAAAGGCCCAGTGTGAAAGATTTAAGAAGATCTGCTTTCAGAAATTAAATATTATATCCAAAATTCATTACTGTATAATCCCCTGAATATAAGCCTCATTGTGTTTTCATTACAGTAGAATGAGCTGTTTATATCTACAGAGGCGACACGTACTCATTTTTTTATTTTATGTAGCATTAAGGCATATTTACATTACTATTAAGTGTAGACAAGAGTTGATACACCCTTAAACAAAATGCCTTTCATATATTTGCAAACACTGAAGGACAAGGTGAGAAATGTGGTATTTATTTGGTTGTGATGCTTTTAAATATCACTTGTAGAATCCATGAAGATATTTGTATCATCTTTAATGTCTAATGTTAAATAATCTCACCGAGCAATATTTTGTATTAGATTATTTCGATTGAACTCTTTCATCGGTAGGTCTATCACTTAGCAGTCCAGAAGAATAGAACAAAGCTGAGGCAAAGTGTCCATTAACCTTTAGTTGTACTTATACGTTCCTTTCTTTTGCAGGTCTACACCCCTCACCAAGAGCAAGACATAAAAATAACAAATAAACATTCTGAAAATATATAATGTGCATGTCTCCTTGTCTAATTGAGTAAGTAATGGACTTGCTAAATTACAAACCCATTCACAGACCCAAATGTGTGTAAAGTAAAACATTATTATAACAATACTGATTATCCCCTTGACACAACCGACTCAAAATAAAATACTTTCAGCAGTCACTCATTGCAGCTGTAAAACATAACTGTTCACACCTACTTTAATTCTGTGGCAGCTTCATCGGTTTGGACCTGTTTTGTTATAGGACAATGAAGTAATAATATCTAGGGTAAATCTGATGAATTAAAGTGTTGACCCAAGGGATTGTTTTATAAAACCTGCAAAACCTATAAAACCTTAATACAATGATTTATTATGAATATAATTATAATTATGAATATGATTCTATGAAGGCTCCCTGTTTAATTCCCAGTCAGATTGTGCAGGTTTCCTCCAATTTCCCCACCATCAAAAACAGGTATTTGTAGCTTAATCCATAAGGACCCAGTGTTACTTTTGTGGCAGTTCCCAAATGTATTTTTCTCTATATATAGAGAAAAAGTGATTTATCACCATTTCGTGTAATATTACCTTCTGTATTTTATGTTTTTTCAGTGAAAATCAGGCATTTTTCTACATTTAATTTACTAATCATGTAGACGTTCATAAAAGCTCAGAGTAAAGTAGAGGGTTATTATATCAAAAACAGAGAAAACTGAAGAAAAAGTAACTTGTTTGGTAAAATCTATCATTAACTGAACATAAACCATGTGTCTCCATCCACTGTCATTGATCCAACTCCATGGGTTTTACTGGTGAATCAATGTTGTAGAAGATGACGGTGTTTCCACGTTCACTACGGAGCCTCTGATCGTCCAAATGGGTCATATCTGATGACCATGAAAAGATGATGAACTGCATTTTACACCAATTATTTACATGTACTGATAGGATTAGTGGATCAACAGTTATTAAACAGTTTAGATCAGTAGATGGTTTTAGTAGGTGGATGTGTGCGTCTTTAAGGGTTCATTCTCCTGTCAATACTGATGAAGATCTGGAGTTGGAGTCCAAGTGCCCTCAATGGCAGCTCATTGATCCTAATGTGTAAGTGCTGATGTCAGTTGCTAATATCCATCCATTGATCAGTGGCCCCTTTTCCACCAATAATCGCAGGAACTTTTACTACCAGAAACTGATTTTCCTGGTAAAAGAATTTCTGGTAATTTAAGTGGTTTGTTTCCACCTCAGAGTTCCTGGAAATGTATGTATTATTCATTATTATTTGGCAAATATGTTTGATGAGGGCCAGGCTGTTTTCAGAGTATTTCCTGTTTTGATTATTACCCCGCCTCCCGAAGGGGAGGCAAGGGGTATTGATTTTGGTTCCGTTTGTTTCTTTGTTAACAATTTAGCAGCAAAAATAATCAAATCAAATCAAATTTTATTTATATAGCGCCAAATCATAACAGAAGCTATCTCATGACACTTTACATATAGAGCCAGTCAGAACCAGACTCTAATTAACAGAAACCCAACAGAATCCTCCAGGATTGGTTGAATTCATACCAAATCAGGTTTATAGATTGCCGGTGACCCAGAATAGATATAATTACATTTTATGAATGGTAAGTCAAAGTTCAAATTTTGTATGAACCCCCCCCACACACACACACACACACACACACACATACACACACCCCTTACTCATAATGGCCAAAATTTCAAATGTCTGTAGCAGCAAAACTATAAGTTGAATTCATACCAAATTGGGTTTATAGATTTCCAGTGACCCAGAATAATTGTGGTAAATTTTTGGGAAAAGTAGGTCAAAGTTCCATTTTTTAATGAATTTTTAAAATCTTTTTTTTTTCCCCACCACTCACAATGGCTGGAATTTCAAATGTCTATAAAAAAACATGAATTTTGTTTCAATTTACTCCAAACTTGGCACATACATAGAGGCAATTGATATGTTGACATCAGCACATGCACAGACATGATGATATCAGCTGGATTGATGCCAAAATAAGCTACAATATGTGCGAGGGGCGGGGTTTGTTGTGCCTGGCACCACTTGTTTAAATGTTGTTTCACTGCTTATACTGCATTTTGCGCCATCATTTTTACTGACCAGTGGAAATTGAGTCGTCCGTACATGCACATGCAATCTTGAAAAACCATGCTATTTCAGTTTACTGCCTAACTACATGTACTGCTCCAACATGTTATGGCAGGCTGAGCAACTGTGTACAGCATGTGAGTTTGGCCACATGTGTCTGTTTTGTAGCAGGCGAGTGTTTTCAAGTCCCGAGACAGGAAGTGCTACCTTAGCGACATGTGGAAAACACAGGAAGTACAAACTGCGTGCCTCAAATTCCAACGTTTTCTTATGCCAGTGATGGAGTGAGAGCCAAAACTAGAGAGAGAGAGAGAACAATGAGCAGCACACAGCTTCACCAAAAAGACACAAATGTTCAAAGTGGAGGGTTGGAGTCACACAGATGGCTCCACACACAAAAGGTCAGTTATGAAGCTGTGGAAAGAAAAGACAATTATGATGGATGTGGGCAAATATCTCCAGAAACAGTCACAGTTGGAATGTTGTTCCTGTTGCATGGTGATGATAAAACATATGTATCAAAACATCCAACATGTTCTTACCACACCATACAACACAATAAAATGCATATGCACAAACACCACGACAAGCCTTTAAAGGACAAAAATACTAATACTATATCACAAAGTTCACTAAAACACACACCACAGAACCAGCACATATCGACAACCACAACACCCTACAAGGCAAAGACACTGCCTGGCCAACAAAAAATAATGTCACACATGCAATTTTTGATGCACCACCTTTGGTTTTGATTCCAGGACACATTCACTGTCACATCTTTTATTCCACATAATGCTTATGTAGAGTCACAATAAGGTTCATAATATTTTTTTTTCCATCCATAGTTGAATTCATTTTTGATGATTGATGATGGAGAATCAGACCGCTGCATCTCAATTTCCAACAATAGCATGGTACACACTAGATTATTTCCAGTTAAAGTTTTCATCTGCATGAACCTGCATGAATACACCTGCAGAGCGTTCAGACCCTGAAACAAAGTTTTACAAAGTCTACACTTTGGCTGCGTGTACACATGGCATTAATATGAGAAACAAATATTAGTGGAACTCTAAATCCTTTATAGTTCATTCAGAAATACTCAGAAATTCAAAATGTCAACCTTAGTGCATTATTGGAGGACAGAACAAGACTTAAGTACTTTTGTGAAATTTTTCCAAAAAAAATGTAGAAAATCAAAGTCAGTTAATTTACCATATTTGGTTCCTTTCCTGTCAGTGGCAAAAAAAAAAAAAAAATCTGAGAAGTATAT
>JAPQRP010000001.1:29910471-29927315 GCA_037367295.1 Apogon hyalosoma | reverse complement strand
ATACCCATGGAGAAAAACTACCACTAGTGTTGTATTTGAGAATGGAAACAACTGCTAGTATTGATAAGGTCTGTATATCAGTCCTCAACTACATCATCTCACAGTGTTGCAAAATACAGAGACCAAAGATCCCTATGGAGAGAATTAAGCTTTAATACTTATATGTACATTATTCTGCTATCAAATATTATCAATTAATAATACTTTGTGCCAGCAAAATGGATGTAGTTGAGGACTGATAGACAGACCTTATCAAAACTAGCAGCTGTTTCCATTCTCAAACAAAACACTAGTGGTAGTTTTTCTTCATGGGTATTGATTTGGAAATGGATGGATGGATGGATGGATGGATGGATGGAAAAACATGGAATAAAAAAACCCATAAAAGCTGTAGGACAAAAATTCCATACTTACCTCTGAGTATATTGTAATTCAAGTGGCCTAAGAGGATGTGAAACTGCTGCATCTGCTCCTTAACTGTGGTTTCTGGCTGTCACAGGCCTTTCCAGACAGGTATGGGGATGAAACACATGACTGACAGTTGTAATTACAGATCGCTGATCAGATTCTGTCAGAGGCAAGTTTAGAAAAATGGCTTCACTTTTCTATAACGGTATGAAGCAATGTCAAGTCATCTGTATCTATACTGTAGTTCGTCTAAGTTGACCCAGATCAGAGAGAAGGTGTGTATTTTTGCTTTCTAACATTTTTTTTCTAGCATTTTGGCTCCTGCAACTTTAAAAGGTCATCCCATTCAAATAATGCAACTGCCAAAGTCAAATGCTAAATATCAAAAACTATTATAGTCTCTGTGACTCAGTGTCCGGATCTAAAGGGACGATGGGTTTTACTTTAAAAGTCAAGTAAAAGGTCAGAGCAAAGTTGTGATGAGAAGGTTATGAACAGAGAGAGGACTCTAGGGAACAGAGTATAAAAAGCTACAGTCTATACATGAGGACTACTCCTAACAACAGCTCAAAACAATATCTAAGTTTCTTAGTTTTGTTTAAAGGCCAAAGGTAAATATGCTGCTCAACTGATTTACCTCTGAGTAACTATTATTATGTTTTAGCTACATTAACTTAGAACAATGGATTCTATAGATATTTTGACAGTTGTTTCCTGGGCCTTTAAACATGCACAGTAACTACAGCATTGTAACCAACCCGATACTACCTGATGACAGCTGCTGTTGGGAAATAATAAACACGCAAGTAAATGCAATGATAAATGAAGCAAATATAGAAAGAGTGCATGAAAATACATTTCTGGTTGTGACATTAGCTCATAAGATCTGCTGAAAATCCCATAAATAAAACATGTGTCTATGGAAGTGGCACCAAGTATAAGTCCAGTCTGAATGACAAAGCCTTTTATACACTTCATTATTCACATTTGTTTCCCTTTTTGAATTATTGTGTAGAACAGTCTTTCTAAAATGGAGGTATGCATACCCCTAGGGGGGTCCAGGGGGCACATAACATTTTTTGGTGAAAAAGACATAAAAAATAAAATTACATTAAATAAGTCATTATTATTATTATTATTATTATTATTATTATTATTATTATTATTATTATTATTATTATTAAAATATATATATAATGAGAATTAATACTGAAATATAAAACACAATAAATACATTCATATCATAAAATTGAAACTTCTTACATTATTTCATTTCAGTATTTTTTAAAAACTTGGAGCTAAGCTTTGGTAACATTTTAAGAACATTCCTATTTTATAGTATTCAAAATGAGTTCATTTGAGTAGTTAAGTAATATTTTTTTGTTGATGAAAGTTTCATTTATTTATTAATGACTGATTAATGTATTTTTCTTATCAGTGAAAAGGGGCACTTTTCAGTTTATATTATGCCCACAAAATGTACTTCTAAAGACTTGTTGTTTTTAATATATTAAAGTATGTTGTTTGCCTACAAAGTTTTGAAAAGAAAAACAAACTAGGGCTGTCAAAATTAACACCTTAACACAGATTAATCCATCATCATGACTGCAACACAATTAATCCATATGCAGCACAGAATGACTCTGAACGTCTCTGCCAACACATTTCGGGCCGTTTGTCCAAGGAGAGTTAGTGTCACACATGTGCAAATGGAAAGTTGATCAGGTAGCAACAGGCAGCAAAACTAATCCATAAAGATAGAAGATGTTAAAAAAAACACATTGGCCCTCTGGATGGAAATATGAGGACAAACAAAACAAGACGGAACAGTTTTTTTTTTTTAAGTTGTTTTGTTGAAACTGTTGAAGGGGTTTGATAAACATGTTAAGTGCATGTATATTCCCTTCTTTCTTGAGTCTGTTTGCTCATGCAAAATGAAACATGATTAATATAGATTAAAAATGATTTATATTTAATCATGATTAATCAAAATTAATCCACAGCAACCCTGTGATTAATCTGATTAAAATTTTAATAATTTAAGAGCACTAAAACAAACACCTTTAGCACAGGAACGCATTTTTTCTGTTTTTCTGTTTTGTTTTGTTTTTTTTTATCAAAAATGTTGAAGCTAGAATTGGGAATACTTGGCTAAAAAATATGTATTTCAGGGGATACACCCCTGTAAAAATTTAAAAATCACTTGTGTAGAAGTATGGGGCAAAAACCAACCTACAACCATTACACACACTAATGCAAAAAGCTATAAGGGTAATAAACAATGCAGGATATCTGGAACACCAATAAACTATTCTTACTGTCAAGCACATTAAATTTAAGGGATCTGGTGGAATTTAAAACACAATGAAAAGCATAAATAGTGCACAAAGTGAGGAACAATTCACCCCCAAGTCATATACAGACACTATTTGCAGATAGAGTTACAACTATACAGGGATACTAAACATGAAACATTTTGCAAGAACTAACCCTGAAAATATGTGCATTTCACATTGTGGAGTGGTTTTGTACAATAGTATGGTAGAAAATATCAAACAGAATAAAAATATTACTCAATTTAAGAAGATGTAAAGAAATAGCATTAGGATTGTAGAGGTAGTAGTTGTCGCAATGTTGTCTTAATTCTGGTGATGTTCTGTTGAAATCTGTGTGTGTGTGTGTGTATGTGTGTGTGTGTGGGGGGGGTTCTTTTGCTTTCATTTACATTAATCATCATCATCAATGTGGTACAACGTTAAAGACTAGATATTGCATGGAACAATTTTCACACCACCCAAAGCTATTCCTTATATGCACATTATTGTCAGTAAAAAAGCACACACACCTAGTATTTGTACTTTGTTATTTCTGGTTTTGTCCTTGCAGTTTACACACCAAAGAGCTTAATGATAACCTAATGAAAGGAGTTGAGGATTCAGCTGTGTCACTGTGAAACAAACCGCAGAAACCAACACAAACACTGCTCAGGTTGGAGATGCAGATATCCCAGCAGCCCCTAAACAACGCTGAAGGTGTGAGTCCTTCAGTAGTTTATCCACACAAGGCCCATCAAGGGCAGCAGCTCTTTGTACGGGCAAACTCTAATTACACTTTGGACCATCATGAAAAAGCTTCCGCTCTGACATCAAATACAAAGTCAGTCAAGTACAAAGGCTTTCATTTTTTCCTTTGTTTCAGATGCCAGCGCAGCAGAAGGAGCGGACGGCCGAGGAGGAAAAGGCAGATAGATAACGGGATTTAGAAAGAGCCGACAGGGAAGGAGAATTGGACAGCGACAATAGCGTAGACAAAAATGGGACTGAGAGACGAGGAAACAGACAAGAATGAACAAAATATGGAAACATGATAAGAATGATGGATGTAGAGAGAGAGAGAGAGAGAGAGAGAGTGGGAGCTGCACTTGGTTAATTTCTGTCTGATTTAAGGAGAGAAGCATGTTCTGAAAAAACTCAACGTATGAACCATAATGAAACGCATGTGCATAACAATATGTGGGTGAATTTGTGGAACGATTTAGAAAAGTCGTTGAAAGAATGTATAACTATTAAGCTTTAAATAAAAATGTACAAGGGATTTTTTCTGAAAATGTTTATGGAAGAGGATGGATGTTAACTCTGACACTGGTGAATACTGAGGCAAAACATTAACCCATAAAGACCCAAACAGCCACCGGTGACCAAAACCACCTACTGATCTAAACTGTTAAACACCTGTTGAGCCACCAATTCTATCAATATATGTAAATAATTAGTGTAAAATACAGTTTGTCATCTTTTCATGGTCATCAAATATGACCCATTTAGACGTTCAGAGGCTCAATGGTTAACGTGGAAACACCGTCATCTTCTACAACATTAATTCACCAGTAGAACTAATGGAGTTGGATCAATGACAGTGGATGGAGACATTTATTTTTAATTGACTTATTGATATCTTTGCTGAAAAAGTCACATTTTCTCCATTTTTTAAAGTTTTAATTTTTTTTTTTTAATAACCCTCAACTTCAATCTGAGCTTTTATGAACAATTACACAATCGGTGAATTAAATACAAGAAAATATACTTATTTGTTTATTTGACAGGGACAATGCAGTCAAACATAGTTACAAGTTTGCAGCTGATGTGATGCATATAGAGTTTATAGATAGTGCTAATTCTCAACTCCAGTCCCCCGGTTGGGCTCTTGCACAACATTGCAGTACAAGTATAAAATATGCATAATTTAAGTCAATCATACCATACAATTCGATAATCCAGTGTTGCATTTATATATGAGGCATTCGTTCACTCACTCACTCTCTCACCCAATATACACAGAATTTACAGATGAGAACAGTTGTGTTTTGTCTTTAACCAGGTTTTGGTTCTGGTGGTGAACATCTTAAACTCTGAGATGGATTTGATTTCTGAGGGTAGTGAGTTCCAGAGTTTAATGTTCTTAGTGGTGAAGGATGACTGTCCGAAAGTTGTCCTGCAGAATGAGATTTTGCAGTTCAGATTTGAGGAGCTTCTGTGATTTTCACTGAAAAATACATAAAATACAGAGGATAATATTATAATAAATGGTGACTAATCCCTTGAGAAAGGTTCAGTCTAAAGAAAAATTCATCTGGGACCTGACACAAAAGTAGCACTGGGTCTTTATGGGTGAAGGCAGATGGAGTGGAGGATAGATGTCTTGGCTAATATGTAGTGGAATACATGTATATAGTTTATATATTATATTTACATAATCTAATATAGTTGTGAGTCATATAAAACATAATTGAAATAATCATATGTATGGGTCCGATCAAGCAAAAGTGAACATCGACATGAAAAAGTACATTTACTCACATCATTTATAAAGTGGGCTTATTTTTTTAAGCTAAAGATCTCTATTTTATGGAAATTTATCCTTTTTAACCCATAAAGACCCCGTGTTACTTTTGTTGCAGCTCCCAAATGAATTTTTCTCTATATTTAACCTTTCTTAAGTGATTTATCACCATTTATTGTAATATTATTGTTTTTATTTTGAGTTTTTTCAGTATACACTATATATTTTCCTATATTTAATTCACTGATCATGTAGATGTTCTCAAAAGCTCAGAGTATTTTCAAAGGTTATTTTATCAAAAACAGAGAAAACTAAAGAAAAAAATTACATTTTCAGCAAAATATATCATTAACTGAATGTCAGAACAAGTGTCTCCATCCACTGTCATTGATCCAACTCCATGGGTTTTACTGGTGAATCAATGTTGCAGACAATCACAGTGTTTCCACAGTAACTACGGAGCCTCTGAACGTCCAAATGGGTCATATCTGATGACCATGAAAAGATGACAAACTGCATTTTACACCAATTATTTACATGTATTGATAAGATTAGTGGATCAACAAGTAGATCAGTAGATGCTTTTGGTCATTAGTGGCTTTTTGCGTCTTTATGGGTTACAATACCACCGATTTTATCATTTGTACTTTTTACACCATAGCCATGCCTCAGATATAAAAATATAGCTCGAATTTGATGCTAAAAATGATATCTAAATTTTTTAAAAAATGTATTCAATCTGTTGATTATATAGATGATTGTTAAGTTTCATTATTTTGTCAATATTATTGATATTCATGAATTTGAACATTTATGAGTTGCTTAAAAGGCCCTGTCCATGTGTTAGTATTAAATACATTAAATAAAGCATTGGGATTATATCTGGTTTAATAAAGTTCAAATAAGTCAACATTTTGGGTGATGCATACAGTGGTTAAGAGTCGTCCATGTGTTACTATGGCAACCTGTCCACGTGTAATCACATTCTAATGTCAATAAAACAGAGACTTTTCAATATTTTACCCCAAAATTTATTTTCAGCATAGTTGAACATAATATCTAAAAGGTTTTGTCCCATTTTATATCAATTTCTGTTGAGAACCACGTTTTGAATGTTTGTGTAAAGCTTTAAAAAATTGGTCAGTTTCAAGTCCATGTGTTACTGAGCAGTAACTTGACATTTTTCACTTAAAAATTTGATCTCCCAACATTTTGTTCTACATAATGCTAAAGTGCTTATAAATACCTCCTCAAATATGTCTAATACATGCACATAAGTTACTCTGCTTACATGACAGAGGCTGTTGAACACCAAATGTGTCCATGTGTCACCGCTTCATCGGACCATATAGAATAACTTTTAAGGAAATTACACACAATTATAAATTATAGCCAACTGTATTTAAATGGCTTTATATAAAACAAATACGTAATGGATTATGATGTAGAATTATATATAGAATTCTTATTAAATTAATGCAGGCATAAATATATAAATATATGTTGTGTTAGTACAGATTGCTATAGTTTGTGTGTTGTATTGTAATAAAGGGGTGGATTAAATAAGTGTTTACTTCTTCCCACTCCTTTTCGGATGTGTAAATAACACTAAAATGGTATTAAATATTTCTTTTGTATAATTATATATGTTTATTTTTGGGTGTCTTATGTTGTTAATTTGCTTCAGGCATTTGCTTTTGATGGTGGTAGTATTTTGCTTTTTATGTTAGAAATAAAACATTTATTCATTTGATTTTGGATGAACGCAGAGAGATGAAACAAATCAGAACAATCCAACACAACCAGGAGCTTCCATTAAACAGCTCTGGTTCCACTTTACCCCAGTCTGTGTCTGTATGTGGGTTTTTGATGGACTTGTGCTGATTGTTTTCCTGTCTCTGTCTCTTCAGGTTAACAGTGGTTTGTCCTGTGTTTCACCAAACACACTGACGCACTCTTGTCTGAGCTCCATGTTTGTCCGTTGTGGATATTTTTGTCTATTACTGATACTGATGACAGTCTCGTTATCTGAGGACAGTTTATTCTTACATGTGTGACAAATAAATTTGGCATGTTCATAATTGACAGAAGGGAGTTTATTCTAGTGCTAGTGTTGGACGAAGCCCTCCTTGGTTTGTGGAACCAAAGCCTCGGGTTTAGCATTTTGTCAGCGTCATGTTGTTTTTTTTGGAAACAGAAATTACCATATTTGGATAATGGGGCAGAGCTGTCAAAGAGCAACAGGTGAAACAGGTGATCTGCTCCATCTTTCGCACACATCCTCCTTTCACATTCATGCATTTAATGTCTCACATTCATATTTTTCTCTTGTGAACTGTATTTGTAGTGTCTCTTGCATGTATACATTCTCTAATACAGGTATGTGTGTGAGAAAAATAAAGAAGAATATGCACTGGTTCGTAGAATAGAATAGAATAGAATAGAATAGAATAGAATAGAATAGAATAGAATAGAATAGAACAAATCTTTATCATCACTGTACCATGAAATTGAAGAGAAACTCTCTTATCAGTGCAACTCAATAAAAAACTAAAGGCAGTGGCTACTGCTACAGTACTGTGGCATGAAATATGGGTTTGTCTATCGCCACAAAGTCAATTAAATGTTAACATTTGTACTGTGACCATAGCAGTAAGGACATTTTGTTGCCACAGAGCCAATCATGGATACTGTTCCACGAACTCATTGTCCTCTTGTTGCCACAGTACTGTGGTCATATATGGTGGATACGCTCCATATGCACCACAACCAAATTATGTCAATCTGCAAAAGTTTAATATCATTTCAGCCTTTTGTCCATATGACACCAGCATTGTTTGTGGACGTGAAACTTTTAGAAACCATA
Source organism: Apogon hyalosoma (assembly GCA_037367295.1). Taxonomy (NCBI): domain Eukaryota; kingdom Metazoa; phylum Chordata; class Actinopteri; order Kurtiformes; family Apogonidae; genus Apogon; species Apogon hyalosoma. Next base: position 29,919,202 of record JAPQRP010000001.1, on the reverse strand, counting down.
AAAAAATGCCACAATTGTTGTCATGTAACTGGTACTGTAGCCTTTTCCTCCACCCAGATAGGCATATGGCATATGCAGTGCTTATTTCCACAGAAGTGTGTCAGCATGACAGGTTATCAGTCTACACAGGATAGAACGAGGGTGCTGATCGGCTCTGTGGTAACAGACACATGAGAAAGTTAATCCCACAGTACTGTGGCAATAGACACTTTCAGAACAAAGTACTATGATTAAAAAAAAAATCTAAATGAAAGATCATGAAAACTAACACACAGCACACATACATTTGCATTTTACTGTGGTAGGTTGTTTAATCATGCCTACAGCCAAAGCTGTAGAACTGTCTGTCCTAACATTACATTTCCTCTTACACGCATATATTTATTAAAATGTGCATATATTCTTGTCATAATGCTTATATTCCTCTCGTGTATGCATATGTTTCCTTCTTACTTACATGCATTAAAGAATGTATGAATGTGGAACGGAAAATATTTGAATGGAAGAGTTAAAATGTACAAATATGAAAAGCATGATAGTAATAGATATGGAATAAATTATGTCTTGTACAGATGAACAAATGTTACCAATGAACTTAAGTAAAGCACTGACCATCCTATTAACACAGTTACATTAAGCAACACCAAATTATTTCAGCAACTTGATAAATTGTTGTATTTGACAAAAGCAATGTTAAATTAATGTAATTCATAACCATGGGAATAAGCTCTCGGCTGATTTGACAGGCTGTCTGTAAACGCTGTTAAACAAAGGCTGATGAGTAAGTCAACTATAAAACTCAGAAAAAAATGTCTATGGAAAACACAGATAATATTTAGTGGCATCTAGTGGTGAAGTTACAGGTTGTAACCGACTCAATAATCCCCAAACCCTGAGCAACAGCGGCTGCAGAAATGCACAAGTCCCTCATTACAGCCAATGGATTTGATCTACTCTGAGCTTTTCAGTGAAGGGATTATTATATCTGGTCCAAACTGAAACCTATGGAGCCCGTGTGGTGACGTGGAAAAAAAAACAAAAACATGTGCGTGCACGAATTATTAAACGTGTGCACGAAATAATAAAACGTGTGCACGAATTATTAAATGTGTGCACGGAATAATAAAACAAAATATGAATTTGTGCGCTGAATTATGAATTATGAATTCATGTGCACATTTAATAATTCATGCGCACGTTTTATCATTTCGTGCGCATATTTAATAATTCGTCCACGCACACGTGTTTTTTTTTTTTTCACGTCACCACACGGGCTCCGTAGAAACCTGTGATGATGCTATTCACTGAATTTCATGTACTATGAAATGGACAAGAAGGAAATAAGAAGTCTGTTCTGATCTATTGTCGAAACATTGTCCTCTGTCTTATATGTATGTCTTATATGAATAAAACACTCATTCTAAGGAAACAAAAATATCTTATTTGTAGATGATTATCACTAATGAAAACATAACTCTGAATATTATCTTCCACTTTTGCAGTTTGATCTCTGTAAATCCCCTCAAACTTTAAGCAAAGACATTAGAAATATCTCTGGAATACTCTAACAGGTCTGAAAGGCAGATCACGTGACCAGGAGGCTGAAATTGTCACTGTACAAAAGAAACGGCTCTTTGGTTGTAAATTACATCAATACTGATATGTTGAAATGAAGAATTTACCTGGACAACATCTGTCAGCAGATACAACAAAAACAGAATCAATTGTAACTCATTAAACATGTTGAATTCATTGAAAGAAGCCCAGTGGATCAGGTGACTCAGGATTCACAAAACCTGATCAAGCAGCAAAATCAAATGTCGATGTCATTATTTCTGCATTTTTGTCCGTCCACATTTCAGTGCAACTTCTGAGCTTCCAACTTAATCCATAAAAACCCAGTGCACTTTTGTGTCAGTTCTCAAATCAATTTTTCTTTCTGTTTAACCTTTCTTAAGTGATTTATCACTATTTATTATCATTTTATCCTCTGTATTTTGCGCTTTTTCCAGTGAAAATCAGGTATTTTCCTATATTTAATGTACTAATCATGTAATTTAATCACCATTCTGATGTTACGTTTGAGGGTTATTATATCAAAAACAGAGAAAACTTAAGAAAAAGTGACGTTTCCAGTAAAACATATCATTAACTGAACATAAAAATAAGCATTTCCAACAACTGTCATTTATCAAAGTACGTGGGTTTTACTGGTGAATCAATATTGTAGAAGATGACGGTGTTTCAGCTGTAACTACGGAGCCTCTTTACGTCCAAATGGGTCATATCGGATGATCATGAAAAGATGACAAACTGTATTTTACACCAATTATTTACATGTATTGGTAGGATTAGTGGATCAACAAGTATTAAACATTTTACATCAGTAGATGATTTGAGTCACCAGTGGCTGTTTGGGTCTTTATGGATTAAAACCAGGGTAAATAACATTTTTAACAGTTTTTTGGGAGGATAAATTATGCACAGGCAAATGGCTATGTATTAAAACAAAAATATGAGTGTGTACAAGACCTCAATAGAACACTTTGCTGTCTCAGAGTGTATGTTTACCTGTGGTTCCTAGAATTTCCAAAAGGAGAACTGGAAACAGAGCCTTAAACTGACCAACTGCTCTCCTGTGGAACCCGCTCATAACTTATGTCTGGGAAGCAGATGCCACAGAGTTCAGTCACTGGCATCAATGCCTTAAATATCACTGGTCTAGAATATTTTTCTTTTAACCCATAAAGACCCAAACATTCACCACCAACCAAAGTCATCTACTGATCTAAACTGTTTAATACTTGTTAATCCACTAATCCTACCCGTCCATGTAAATAATTGGTGTAAAATGCAGTTATTCATCTTTTCATGGTCGTCAGATATGACCTGTGTGGACGTTCAGAGTCTCTGTTGTTACCGTGGAAACACCGTCATCTTCTATAACATTGATTCACCAGTAAAACCCATGGAGTTGAATCAATGCCAGTGGATGGACACACTTGTTTCATGCTCAGTTATTGATATATTTGCTGAAAAAGTCAGCTTTTCTTCAGTTTTCTCTGTTTCAGATATAATAACCTTCAACTTTAATCTCATCTTTTATGAACATCTACGTGATCAGTAAATTAACGATTAGAAATTATTTGATTTTTGCTGGAAATTTGCAAAATACAGAGGACGATATTTCAATAATTGGTGATATATCACTTTAGAAAGGTTAAATAGAGAGAAAAAAAAATCATTTGGGAACTACCACAAAAATCACACTGGGTCTTTATGGGTTAAGGTGAAAAACTTTAAAGCTGCAAAAGTACAGAATACTGCAGGAAACAGCTCTTAACCCATAAAGACCCAGTATTATTTTTCCAGCAGTTCCCAAATGAATTTTTCTCGCTATTTAACCTTTCCTAAGAAATTTATCACCATTTATTACATTATCCTCTGTATTTTGCGAAACGAAATTTGGTATTTTCCCAAATTTAATTCATTGATCATGCAGATGTTCATAAAAGCTCAGATTAAAGTTAATTGTCATAAAATCTGAAACAGAGTAAAATGAAGAAAATGTGTCTTTTTCAATTCAATCTCTCATAAACCGAACACAAACCCAGTGTCTCCATCCGCTGTCACTGATCCAACTCCATGGGTTTTACCGGTGAATCAATGTTGTAGAAGATGATGGTGTTTCCACGGTAACTACGGAGACTCTGAACGTCCAAATGGGTCATATCTGATGACTGTGAAAAGATGACAAACTGTATTTTACACCAACTATTTACATGGATTGATAGGATTAGTGGATCAACAGGTATTAAACATTTTATATTGGTAGATAAGTTTGGTTGCCAGTGGTTGTTTGGGTCTTTTTATTGGTTAAAAAGAGGAATGATGCAATCAATTAAATGTACATTATATATACTCACATAAAGTCATGTTTTTTCTCATCATTTTGTCAGAATAATAAACATTGTCAAGGTCAGGTCCACAGTACATTTACAGACTGCACCTGTAATCCTCATGGTTGGCACAGAACAACAACAGAGGATATTGGACTTCAATCATTTCCCTCTTTTTTTGTTGCTGATTTCTCATCAAAAGTTGATCTCTGACCTCTTTTTTTAGAAATCCCCTCCAACTCATCCGAAACCTACACAATCACACAGAATCTACAATTTGCTCATTTTGCTGTAATCCATGAAAACAGATTTGCTACTGTAAATCTCCTTTTTAGTTTCATTTTCTTGTCATGTTCATCAGAGTCTCTCATTAATGGACCATGTAGCGACCGATAATGTGATAAAATGTTGGAGCCAATAATGTAATAACATTTTGCCAATAATGTTTAAGTTGTTACATTATTGGCTCAAACACATTGTTCATTAATACGTCCCATGTAGATTTCTCTCTCCTTAATTATGACTGTAAGAGCCATTTTGAGAATTATATGTTGTAGAAAATCTTTACTTAGAATAATGTTTATTTATTTAACCCATAGAGACCCAAATGTCCACTGGCAACCAAAATCATCTACTGATCTAAAATGTTTAATACCTATTGATCCATTAATCCTATCAATCCATGTAAATAATTGATGTAAAATACAGTTTGTCTTTTCATGGTCATCAGATATGACCCATTTGGATGTTCAGAGACTTTGTAGTTACCATGGTAACACCATCATCTTCTACAACATTGATTCACCAGTAAAACCCATGAAGTTTGATAAATGACAGTGGATGGACACACTTGTTTTTATATTCAGTTAATGATAGATTGCCTGAAAAAGTCACTGTTTCTTCATTTTTCTCTGTTTCTGCCATAGTAATCCTCAACTTTAATCTGAGCTGTTATGAACATCTACATGATCAGTGAATTAGATATAAGAAAATACGTGATTTATGCTCAAAAAACACAAAACAAGCAGGATAATATTACAATCAATGATGATAAATTACTTAAGAAAGGTTAAATACAGAGAAAAAAAATCATTTGGGAACTGCCACAAAAGTAGCACTGGGTCTTCAAGAGATAAATATGTAAATTTATGATATTATGTGTAGTGGAATATTATATGAAGTGTATTTTGAAGTTAGATAATGACGAACATGACGACTATACCATCCACATTTCTTATTTTTAACGAGCAAACTGTACAAAAACTGCAAAAAAAGTATTTTATTTCCAAAAAATGCAGTCCTATTTATGTAATAGTACATTACTAGCTGCACTTATTATCAAAGGATTTTTTTTTTGATGCCAGGCCAATACCATAATAATTTATTACATTATTGCCAGTTGTATTCTTCTATTTGTATGTTTTAAGTGTGTTTGTTTGTTTGTTTTTTTTTAAAATCTGATGTCCACCGTCCCTACCAAAATAAACTAATAAATAAATAAATAAATACCGGCTTTAATACATTTAAAATAGCCAAAATTACAATTATAATATATATTTTGTTATTGGTAGGTATTATGTTTGTGTCCATTATGACGTTATTGGTTACAGACCAGTTGAGATACTTTTCCTCCCTCTTTTTTGTTTTTGATTCCCTCTCTCCACCCACTTGTCTCAGCCTCTTACCAATTTTTCCATCTCCTTTCATATCTAAAAGACAGACACAGGTTTAAGATTCATGCAGAGATTAAAAAAAACAAAAAAACAAAAACCCGACACACACTCAGAGAAGCCTCACACCGACCTCTCAGGCCAAGTTCTTGACAACAGACTCCCAGCAGTCTCTGCCTCCTCCACAGCCTCATAATTGACCTTCTGTGAGTGTCTGACCATCTGTGTGACTCCAGTCGCTGTGTTGGACTATTTCCACTGAGTGCTGCTCACCGGTCCGTCTCCACTTATTCTGTTTGCCCTCTGTGTCTCATTTTCTGTCTACTTTTCCCTTCAAATGCAGCTGTCCTAAATGGAGATGACAGCGCCGATCAATTTCTCAATAAAAACTCCCTCTTCACCTCCCCTCCGCTCAGATGGAAAATGCACTGCAGCATCATGCAGATTGCTTGGGCTCTGAGTGCAGTATGACATCCAGACAGGCTGCAGCAAGAAGAAAAACAGTAACACTTTACAATAAGGGCACATTAAAGCTGCACTGCTTGATAGTTTTTTGGCGTCATTTGGTGAAAATTCCATAATTACCTTTCAGCATTTTGTAATTAAAGTGGTCTGAGAGAAAATCTACCCCATGGAAATCAACCCCATGATATTTTGTCTAATCTCGGGTGTTTGCAGATTGGTAGAGGTTAAATACATGACTGACAGCTATAATTACTGATCACTGATCAGATTTCCTCAGACCCAACTGGACTGTTCCACTCTGTGGCTCAAGAAATGTTGGAAAAGTGTCTTCTCTCTTCCAATAAAAAATATGGAACAGTATCTTAACAGATGAGCTCGAGTTGCAGAAGGAAGCAAAATACTTAAAGCAGTGTATGACTTTCATCACATTTTTTTATTTTTTCAAACTTGTTAATCCCCAGTGTTAGCATTATTATCACTATTCTATTAGCCTTTCTGTGATTATGCACCTGAATCACTTCCCTCACAGCGAACAACTTCAAAGATGACTCCATCATAAACACAGTCCGCTTGTTTACATAAAAAAATTAAACGTCACTCGGGCCTTTTCAAAAATGTTGAAGTGCATTGTGGGAATGGCGACCAATTGAAAATGGTTTCTAAGATTTTGCAAGAAAATGAGCCCGAGTGCTACAATGTAAAATGATGCAGTCCACCAGGGTTGTGTAAAAAATGAGTATAGTCGGTGGATGGAGGTAAAGGTGATGTTTGGGTTCAGCACTCACCAAGAGACAGTGAAATTGCTGCTGCGTGGAAATCCCATTCCCACAATGCACTTTGTGACAAAATTTCCAAAAAGGCTGTTTCGGTTTGTTACGCTAACAAGCGGACTGTGTTTATGATGGAGTCATCTTCGAAGTTGTTCACTGTGAGTGATAATTAGGGTATCACTGAGTTTTACAAATTTGAAAAAAAAAAATAGTGATGAAAGTCATATGCTTCTTTAAAATAGAAATAAGCAATAACTAATGGATAATAATAAGATAATATATAAATAACTACGCTATTGCTCATGCAGTTGGAATAATTTTATTTTCAGACACATTCCTCTTTTTATTCCTATTTAATCACCTTTGACCAAGTGCAGTGAATACGTACTGAGTCCCAGTTACATTTAATCTACCAAGAATAAATCACATTGTCACAATCATTTCATGAGTTGAGGAAAAATACTTTATTCCAACTTTATGGGCAACAATGTATAGCAATATGTCTAGTATTAAGCAATATTAACATGTTCGCTATGCTTTAATGGTGCAGCAGCTGGAATCACAGTGAATTAAATGCCAGACTGTGAAAATGTACACCTACTTTGTGCAACTGCCTCCTCTTAGTCCAAATCAAAAGACTTAAGATAAAAAGTGATGAACCTGACACTGTTTCATGTCGTTCTAGAAAACTGAAGCCACGTTCCCATAGTCAAGAACAGTAAAATCAAATCCAAGTCTCCTCTGACTGAATCTGATCAGTGATTGGGAAGTACAACTGTCAATCATGGATTTAACCATCCTATTAACTATCAGCTGACTAACAGTTAATAAGTTAACTATGACTATCTATCTATATATTATAGCTAAACTCACAGTGGGGAAAAAAGCCAGAATCTGATAATACACACCTTTATTCTGCAGCTGTCTCCTCTTTGTCCAAATCATATAAATACAGATGAGCCTGACATTGTTTCATTTTATCATGAAAAATGGAACCTGCTCTTCCATAGTCAGTTGATTAACAATCAGGTCTCATCTGAGCAAATCTGATCTGAGACCTGTAATTATTATAGAAAATCAATCATGTATTTGACCGTCCTACCTGTCTGTAAAAACCCATGACTAAACAAAAACCTGCATCATAGAGTAAACCTTCTACATCCTGAAAACACAGGTAAGAGGTAGTTTCAGAACACGTGTCCTTTCCAGCCACTGAATTACAATATGAAAGGGAGATAAGAAATTTTAGCCTGCGCTGCAGCTTTAAATAATAAATGAATTAATACCTTAATAGGCATGAACATCATTAATGTGTCATTATTAACATGTTAGTTAACTATTAATCAACTCTTAGTTCATTCTTATTACTGTATTGATGAATATTCATGTGTAAGTTGTATAAAAACTGGAGAAGCATGGACACATCAGCAAACAAGTATTATTATTATTATTATTATGTATTATTATTATTATTATTTTGCTCATTGCACATTAGTGTATTAATTAATATGCCCTGAAGTGGCACTGAAACTGAGTAACTCGGTAAAAGGCAGTTCTGTTTTTCTTGCAATCCAACCCGCATGGGGCCACCATTGTGAGCGGTTGTAATGGTCCTTGGTTCATGTAAATGCACGGTCATCTGACCTCTGCACCGAGCAGATCAACAGCGCCCCCCTGTGACACACGGACAAAAGACAAATGGGAAGAACATGACAGTCACATTTTCTAGGTTTTAGAAAATATCTGAGTCATTTCTGCTCTTATTTGTCTTTAATTACTTCATATTGTTATCAGTTATGGTCCAGCACAAAATACACACACACACACACACACACACACACACACACACACACACAGAGAGAGAGAGACAGACAGTATCAGAATATACTGGTTTACAATTTTTTTTGATTAAATGTGCTAAATTTTC
>JAPQRP010000001.1:29887590-29898484 GCA_037367295.1 Apogon hyalosoma | reverse complement strand
ATAAAACCAACTTTATTTTAATCAGAATTGCAAGTGCAAATTGAAAATTAAACCATAAACTGAACATTGAAAAACAATGTGTTGTGTGGGAACCATAAATTGAACTTTGAGAGACAATATTTTGTGTGTGCATCTGCATGCATTTGTGTGTCTGTGTGAGTGTGTATATAGATTCTGCAAGACTGAGTTCATGTGGGGGAGGTGTGTTGAAGGGGGCCTGTGTGTGTGTTGTGGAGCACATTGAGCCATATTTGATCCACAGAACAACCCACAGCTTTTAAGTGATGCATACAACAGCCAGTATTCTCTGCCGGGTCATATTTGACCCGTAACACCACAAATGTCTTTTTTTTTTTAGACCTTTAGAATTTACTAAAATGGTGAAAATTAATTTTGTTGTGTTAAAATAGTTGTCTGAGGATTAGATGAAGCCTCGTTCCAGTACAAAAAAGCAAATGGTACTTTTTACATACCTAAACTTGAAAACAGGTCAATTTTGACCCGAACACAATATAAGGGTTAAAAACATTAAAAACATGGTGTCTCTTGGACTGAAAATGAAGTTAAAATACTAAATATTTTGACATCCACACAAGCACTTGACACACATTGAGTACATATCAGTTTATTTAATTTGCATCATCTTTGGTTATTGTCATGTTTAAGTTAATTTTGTGTGAAATCCTTTTATGAACCTCTTGGGCTTTTTTGTCTCACCAGCATAAGGACATGTTCTGGTATCTTATCTGTTTTGCCCACTTGGGATTTCTTTTAAAGATAGGTGTGTCTGGCTCAGTCAAATGCATTATTATGTCTATAAAATCATTTTGGACGATGTTCAGTGATGCATGACTCAGTTGCTGAAGCAAAACAGTCTTATCAGTCATCTCCAAAATGAATCCCTTTTAGCCTGATAATGTCTGTAAATACTCAAAAATAAGACCATGTATGGGAACAAAAAGTAGATGTTACATTTATTAAGCAACAAAACTATATTCTTTTCATATTCTTTAAGACATGTTTAGGTGAGGAGTTGGGATGTTCCATTCACTTCTGCATGTAATGTATAATTTTTAAACCTTCTTAGTTTGCCTTCAAATTGAACATCTTGCCCTCCTCGTAGATTCCAAAGCTGGATATATCTGATTTGACAAAAGTGGGCCAGGTAGGTAAAGAAAGGAGACAAACCTTTTCTTTTATTCTTTGTTTTTCTTTTTTTATTGCACAAACCAAAAAAAAAATTATTGACCATCAAACTGAAAGCAATTAATCAATAAATGTGAGACTAATTGAAAAAAACTGTAAAAAAAAAAAAAAAACGAACAAACAAAAAAAAAAATTAGGAATGTTTTTTATCTTTTGAGTTGCATGTTTTCCATAAAAGTCAGTATTAAGCCTAATATTAATTATCAGTCACTACTGACTTCATCTTCAATACAAATAGTTTGAAAATGTCCAATCTCTAATGTATGTAAAATACAACCAATATAAAACCACATACAGTGAAATGTGTCTTATTTTTCCAAAGGGTGAAATAACATGGAACCTACTGGAAAGATACGTTTTCCATGAAAACATTCATGCAAAAGAAATAACAGAAACATTAAAATCAAATAAAAAAATCTCAGCAAAAAGAAGAAGCAGAGAATATAAGACGTTAAGACAAAGATGAGAAGTTTTAGTTCCAAACTACCTCAGCTGACTTTGTTTCTCTATGTGAAGCAAAATGTGAAAAGGTGGAATTAAATAAAATGCTTAGACCTTAAATCTGAAATAAAAATGACATCTTTAACATCAATGGACCAGTGAATAAAATGCTCAATAAGTGAACACACGCCACAAGTTCTTCTGTTAAAATAATGAGTCAAACCTTCACTTCCTTTATGGCTCAGTGTTGTAAACCGAAAGGTCAGAGGTCATGGTTACGTGCAGTTCCCATGGAAACTGATTGACAGGTCTCTTGACTTTGCCCTGTTGTCTCCTGCTCTCCTTGATCATCAGATGAATATCCTCATCGTCAAGGATACGGATGAGGTCACCCTCGGGGTCGCGGTAGTTCAAGGCGATATCATCCACCTGGAAAACGTTCCTGAGACGAGGACAGTATGACGTCAGAGTCATTATACACCTAAACAAGCTGCGAAGAATTTATAGTATATATATATATATAAAATGTCTAGTGTCAAGTAAGTTCAAAAAGAAACAGAATGTGCTGTGCACTTAATACCCCTCGGCCAAACACAGGGTCGTATCTACTAAAGGTTTGTGAGTATAAAAACGTGGAAACTCATTCTACACATAAAAAACGTACAAACTGATTTACTAACAGTGCACACTAAGGGTTGCATCTTTCAAAGGTGCAAAAATAGCACGTCTGCATCCAGTTAGTGCATTTGATGCTATGAATATGCAATATGGGGCGTTTACACACAATTGTGCATGTGCTGGGAGGAGAAAATGTAAATATGTTAATTTAGCACACGCAAAGTGATTTATCAAACCCAAAAGAAATATTGCTCATAGAAACTGTGTCTATAATTAACACGTCTCAAAGGCAGGGGCAAACAGTTTGGATGTGTAATTGCGCACACATGGAAGTGGTTATTGTCGCAAGGAGGAGACATCGAAACTATGAAACAAGACTCAGAATGCATTTTTCACCCTAGTGTGAACATTTTTAGAATGAATGGTAAACGCTCATTAGAACACATCGCCTATCCTTGTGGTGCTTGTAATCCATATTTGTTTGTGGTATTTCATGCATTCATTTTGACAGCCCCAAACACACCGTTGGGCTACATCAACTTTGAACGTCGCCGTCATCATCATGAAAACTTGAAACTGTGGGACGGCCGTTAAAATCACTCATCAGAATTTTTTTCTTCTAAGTCACCACATCAAACATGGACGGCCGTTAATATTGCTGATCAGATTTTCTTCTGATTCGCCACATCAGACAGCTGTTCTGGACTTTGACAGAATGTCCTACCGGTCAGTCTGCCCCTGACTGTTGCCACTAGTGCTGGCGTATCCCAGAGCAGATTTTCCAGTGTACTGTCTCCATGACGACAGCCAGTAGCGCACACAAAATCCTTATTTAAATAGGGCGGTCTCCAACACATTTGCATCTGTTGTCATTTGCGCAAGTAATCTTAGTAAATCACCCGCAAACCGCGGTTCAACCCCACACCCAATATTCTAGATTATACACACAAGTTAGTACATGCCAGTTGGGATCTTAGTAGATCTGATCCATAATGTATGAGTCTGTTGAAAGTTACTGCCCTATAATTTACATTGTCTTTGTGTAAAACTTATTACATACATATTTATATTTGTAAGTACTCAGATATTATAACTGCACAGCACCACTTGACCTTGAAAAAGTCAGTTAAGGTCACCTATTTTTAACAGGCTTCTGCTCCATGCCAAGCTGCATCCACAGTATAAATTTGGTGCAGATATCTAAATGCATTCTGAATGGACAGATGGACGACAAAACGATTACAATACCCTTCGGCTAAAGGGTAAAAACCACTAGGGTCATCAAATTTAACACAGTGTCTATTTATAGCGGTATATAAGACCATTTCAAGCCATGTTTTCCAGATCTAATGCACTGACACCTGAGTAGCTTTTCCTGTCCCAATTTTGGTCCAATTTTTGGCCCCAGTATTTGATTAAAAATTCATTAATTATGGGATGGCTCAGAGCAAGAGTACAATTTTTTTGCATTTATCTGAGGTCATCATTAGGCATTTCCTGGGGGGCAATATGTCTACATTTCTCTGTTATTATTGGGTCTAAAAAAGCTGTGCCAGACGCCAAAATAAACACAGTTTCATGGAAAGACCCATGTTTATTTCATGAAACTTTGGAGGCAGGCGTGGGTAGCACAGTGGTTCAATAATTTTATGGCAGCCACCAACTTACTTCCAAGTTTATTTATTTATTTGGTGAGGACAGTGCACATTCATAAACATCTGTATTGAACAGTATCAGATGATGTACATGCTGGATTATAGTGAAAATGCTAAATTGCATCCACAGTCCCTAGCTAGGTAACAAAAACGTCACAATTAAAATATACAAATACAATAATACAAATACAAGACATTAAACAGTTAAAAATGATCACAAGACTGGTTTGCTTTTAGCCACTGTTTGAGTTGACCAAAGTCACACAATCTAAAACATCCTGGTATTATTAGGTATCTTCAGCATGAGTGAATGCAGCGTATTTGCTCAACTCTTCAATAATTTTATCAATAAAACTTAAAGTTGAGGTAAGAAGTTTACTTTTAATGTCATAAAAATTCTTTTGGATTTCTAAAAATGTAAATGAGCAGGTAAAAAGGATACATGCTTGACTATTACTATCCCGTGCGGTTGTGTTTTGTCTTTTCTTTAGTTCCCTCTTAAAATGTGAAATTGGTGTCAAAAAGTTTTTAAGTTTACAAACCTTTATAATTGCCGAGGCGTTAGGTATGAGTACCTGCTGTGATGTCTGAAAGCCCCTTCTTGCTAATTGTATGTTCCAAACATTTTATAAAAGAAAAAACAAAAGCCACTCATTTGCATCATAAAAACACCCCTTAGCTGATCTAAAAATCACTGTAAACCGCAATTTGATATTAAACAATACCAAAAACCATCAGGCATGTTTTACTGCTCCATAATAACTCAGCAATTCATTCAGTGTTATAAAAGTATGGAAATTTGGTACAAAATCTTAGTAGTAACATTTCATAAATAAACATCCTGAAAATAAATATGATAATGCAGCTGTCACTTTTTTTTTTCTGAGAAATGTAATTCTTTGGTCACATTTAGCCAAATTGCTGCAGTTTATGAAGTTATTGTAATAATGTTCAGTTCAGTTCTAGTAGGTTAGCTGAACTAGTTGCTCTCTCCATCCTCTCACTGTGTGAAAATGGAATTGAAATTAAAACTTGTTGACTCACAATATGTAGTAAAGAAAAACTGGTCTGAGCTTAGTAAATTGCAAATGAAATGAAAAATACAATAGAATTGCATCATTATCCGCTTTTACACCAACATTTCCTGGAATGATTTATCTCCAGGAATTTATTCACCCAGGTAAAATAATTCCTAGTAATCTGTGTGATTAGCATTTCCACCAATCAGTGTTCTATGGCACAAGGTCCCACCCCCAAGAATTCCAGGAATCTGAAGAGTCCCACCCCCCCACTAAGAACTTTTTTCCTGCATTATTTGGTGAAAACGCGCCAATGTTTTTCAAAGTCCCAAATAAATGGTAAAAGTTCCCTGTAATGAAAAAGGGGCTATCCATCCATCCATCCATCCATCCATCCATCCCCACACACAAATGCTGGGCCCCATGAATTTGTCACGTTTACCCCACCCCCCCCCCTTCACAGTGCCCCAGTGCATGGGGACGTTTGCAAATTCTGAGACTGCCAACAGTTCGGTTCAGGTGACCGTTATTGTCAGTAATGTAGGATATAAGTGGAAGAAAACGGTCACAACCTGCCTGTTACTTCAGTTGGTTGGTTGTCCCCCTGAGGATGAAATTCATTGAGCAGAAGTAGGGATGTAAAAACCAGAGGGGGGGTTGATCCCCTCAACAAATCGCACCCTGTGTGTGTATGTGTATATATATATATATATAAAAATATACATATATATAATGTACAAACAATTATGACAGCCAAAGTATCGGGAAAAAATGGTTGAACACATCTTCTTGTCAGATATATGTAGCAGCCAGTTTACTGATGTAAAAAGCCACACTGCATCCTGCCTGAGGATCTAAAAGCACTAAACCACAGCAGGAGCAGCTTTCATTGTATGTATTTTAAAAAAATGTTGCTTATTCTCAGTTAAAATACATTATAGTACGATTATACATGTAAACCTTACAGCTGAGAAAAACATCAACAAAGAGTAGAATTAGAAGTTAATGTGATGACCTTAATATGTGACAGTTTATTTAACATATTGGGACATCATTTTGTCATTATTTGTAGTTGCTCCACTGTTAGTTGTTTGCTTCCTCCTCTTTTTTGTCTTATACAATACAATCCACTCTTGTGTTTTCCGTCTCACTATCTGCTCATGTCTACACCAGCTCCTCACCCCCATCTCCTCATTCTCTCCCTCCCTTTATCGCTACTAAACCATATTAAAACTCCGGACCAGGCATCATCCATCCTACTCTGGGGCACAATAGGCCTGAACGCTGAAAAACAATAATGAGCAGATAAGCAGCGGAAATGAACTGATTATGAATGTGGAGGGCTAATCATCACTGCGCTCACCTATCTAAATTACCAGATAATGAGAGATAGAGAAGGAGAATCAAAGAAAAAAGACTGGTACGATGCAATGAGCATTCGCATCCAGTGGGGGGGTGACGAATCGGCCGTCCCACAGGAACTCCTCTGATGAGCCAGGCATGGTTGGCAACTGGCAATTTGCAGTTTTGTTGCTCATGATGGCAAAACAGGCAGCTCCTGAGGGCCGGCCTGGTGAATTAATGGAGCGCTACTCGTTCATGTTAGTTTTCCTGCAACCTGACAAACAAAATACTGTGGGACTGAAATGAAGACCCTGGTGCTAAAAGTACTCACAAAAGTAGTCACAAAAAAAAGTCTGTTAAAAATATTTATAGGGTGGATTTAACTAAACAAATACAACATGTTTATATGCTCAATTTGAACTGTCCAAAAATGTGACTTCAGTACTTATAGCACCAGGGTCTTCAAATGTGAAATGAGGGTCAAAGGTCAGCCACGACCTGAGTTTACAGAAAAACAGAGGTTATATAAATCTGCTTTGATGCATGTGCGTTTGAGAACCAGAGAAGCTGAACTCTGACTTAAATCACTACTTTTAAAGTCTAATTTATTCAAATTACATCCACAGAAATAGATTAATCACTTCACCACTGCTTTACAAAGCAGTGAACAAAGATTAGCAGTCAAACAGTTACTATTATGTCATTAAGGCTTTGCTGTACACCATAGAAAATGTACCTACAAAAAGAAACTGAAGTTGGAGAAGTGGTTTAGATAAAACTGTATGAGATGCAAAGTTTACAAACAAAACTGTCACTGTCATGCGTTTCTTTGCAACGTGATATCATGACTTGAGTAAATATATGTGCCACTTTTAATTGGCATGTTATCTGCACGCATTATAAGCTTTCTGCGTGCATGTTCACGCTACGTCAAATATCACACACTGAGGGTTAGAACTATGTGAACCTAAGATCTTGGTGCAAATTGACCAAGGATTGATTCAAATGGCATTGAATAACACGTGAAAGTCAAAAAAGCGTATGTATAGCACGCCAAATGACATAAGAACTAGCATGACATACAACGCGATATCATGAGATCAGTCCCCTCTTTGGTCATGGGGTAAGGAAGCTGTCCAAAGATTTGTGTGCACAAGACAGATGTGTGTGCATATTAGCCTATAGTTGTGCAAAAAATACATAAACTCCTGAATGAGTTCAATTGTACATAAAATGTATTGTGTGTATTTTATCCGTCAGAATATGAATGAATACATTTTGACAACAAGAATTACAAACATGAAATGCAACTTTATGATTGCACTTTCTCCATTACGAATATGAATTCACCAACGTGACTCTACTGTCAAAAATCCGTCACCACTTCACAGGCATTATTTATCGAGCAGAAGATCCATCGATTCGACAGACTGTGCAGGAGTTCAGGTTCCCTTTCCATGGTAAGATCAGGCAGGATCACTGTGCAAGATGGCTGACAAAGTCAGTGAATGAAATCAGGTCAAATCAAACCCTTTGTACATTGTTCTGACCCTAGAGAAGGAACCTGAACTCCTGCACAGTCTGTGGAATAGATGTATGTTCTGCTCGATAAATAATGCCTGTGAAGTGGTGATGTATTTTTGACAGTAGAGTCACGTTTGTGAATTCATAATGGTGATGGAGAAAGCACAATCATAAAGTTGCATTTCGTGTTTGTAATTCTTGCTGTCAAAACTTATTCATTCATATGACATAAAATACACACAGAACATTTTATGTATGATTGAACTCATTCAGGAGTTTACAACTATTTTGTTTACAACTATTTTGTTTGTACAACTATAGAATAATATGCACACATTTATTTACCACTCTACAGGAACCAAAAATCACCCTCAATTCCTCTTAATTACTTAAACAAAATTAGGAAGGGATTTAATGCTATAATTTTGAGATTGCATGGTACTACTTAATTTCTTGTGTTCATTTATTTTCTTATCTCAAGCAAACTACAAATGTCTAATAATTTATCATGCAAAAACAACAGGAGCACAGGATAATCAAGAAACCAGCAGAATAAAGTGTTGTCAGTGCATGTAATCCATCTGAACTGCAATAGTAATAAACTAAGCTAAGATTTGTTAGAATCAACATATTTATGTGTATGGAAAAAAATCTAAGGAGGATGTGGACCTTGTCTAAAACTGTGTTGCATTGATCTGATTTAATATTCTGTTCCTACTAGTTGGAATATAAACAAAACAGTCATCCTAAACGGACTTTGGTTCTAGCTTGTTGTTTCATAACAGCCTTCGGTGAACCTCTGACTGTATGAGATCAATAACAACCAGAGATATTGCTACCTTTTCTCATCTTTCATCAAGAAAACCCCAGAATGTTCATGTGTACACCTGCCTTTAGACGCCGACGGAAGCACCGTCTCATGTGTTGATCAATCTCTGATATGACATTTTCAGGAAATCTGTTGCTACAGTTATAAAGACACCATCTATGTAAACTGATCTCTGAGGAACATACACTAAATAATTAAAAGACAACAGCCTTCTGTTTTCCTGCTAATAAGCAGTGGCCCCTTTTCCATCAATATTTCTACAAACTTTTATTTCCAGTCATTTATTTACCTGGGAAAAATAATTCCTGGTACTGGTGCATTTACACCACAAAATGTACTCAGATCAGGCTTGGTCAACTCAAGTCACCAAATCAAAGTCCTGCTGAATTTCTTTTGAGCGTATTCGTCAAATACACTTGACAAGGTCCAGGCTCTTTGTGTTCTTTAGCGTATTCTGACAGTGTCAAATACACCATAGGAGTGTATTCAGCAAATGGATTTCGTCGCTGTTCATTTCTTATAGTTTCTCTTCTTTCGCTCCATTTTCCAAATGATTAAAATACAATTACAATTTTATTCTATAATCTACAAGTGACTCTTAGAAATGGAATAAACAAGATAACACTGGATTAAACATGGAGTGTGAACAACAAGTGTGGAATGCTGTGAGTGTATTCCACCAATCAGCATTCTTCAACACACAGCCCCGCCCCCAAGACTTCTGGAGAGGAACTTTTTTCAAGGAAAGTTTGAGGTTGAGAGAAAGTTTTTTTACTGTGTAACTTTGGTGGAAACACATTGAGGTTTATCAAAATCCAGTTATATGGCAAAAGTTCCTGCGGTGGAGAAGGGATTTTTATCATCTGGAAATAATCCAAGTAACTCATGATCTCAACTTCTGTTATTGGTTCTTACTGAACAAATACATAGAACACAAATTTTTACATCTGAAACCAATCACTTAGTTCAATACAAAGTCACTGATCTGTATATTTTTAGAGTCCATACCTCATCCTTGACAGCAGGTCTTTGTACGTTGGTTGAATAGTGAGATCCTCTTGAACACACACATCCCTACAACAAGACAGTCGACGGTTTATTAAGAGCTTCTGTTTGGATGCACTGAAAGTTGTTTTAATATAATGTTACTTTAGTCCTTTATGTGTAATTATCCAGGAAGCAACAATAAAATCAGAGACAATTTTATTTGATCACATTTATACATAACTACCATATAACATCCATATCTCAGGGTGTACCTAAGTTCAAAAATTCCTTTCAGTTCTCAGAGAAAATTCACTGGGCACTGTCAAAGATATATGCACACAGTCTGAGCTGAACTGGTTTAGAGCCATATTGCATCACTCTTCTGTCTTTTACAAAACTGTTTTTCAGTGAGAGGCTGATGACAGCCAGATGCACCACCGGACAACACAGGAAATCATTCCTGCCTGTGGCCATCAAACTGCTTAACGCCACCTTATAATCACAAAACTATTATTACATACAACAATATTTCTGCACAACTATTATGTATATTTCTTTATCATATTGATAATATTTTGTCTAGTACATACTGTATAAATTGCTAGATTGATTACGATCGTCATATCTTCCATTTTGAATGTTTGTTAGAGATTTTCTTGTGATCGGACAAGTACAACTGAGGAAAGATGTTTTTGTGATGTCATCAATGAAATCCCATGTAAATCATGCAATAAAATATATATCAGAGAAACCAGACGACCATTCAACACCTGCAAAATGGAAACATCAAGAAGAATATGAGAAAGAGACAGCAAGCAGATTCAGCAGGATACAAAAACAAGCAGCTGAACAAGAAACCACAAAATCAGCCATCACAGACCACTGCAGAGGAAAGAACTACATCATGGACTGGGATAAAGGGAAAATCATTCCATCTGAGGCCAACAAATTCAAAAAATGGATCAAGGAGGCCATTGAAATAAGAAAACATGGGAGCAACACTATAAACGAGACGAGGGGGCATACACGCTCCCGCATACCTGGGACACTGTTCTTCACCAGCGGCAGGGGAGCGGAGAACGGACATAGTTGCAATGGGAAATTTTATCTTGAAAAGTTTCTCAGCCCGATCAGCTGTTTTTAGAGAAGTCACACCAGGAAGCATTTGACAGTTCTGACGACGGCTGAAGCTAAAGCCAGAACTGTCAGCAGGTTAAAAAAAATAAAAATAAAAAAATAATATATATATATATATATATATATATCAGTGC
>JAPQRP010000001.1:29845867-29861892 GCA_037367295.1 Apogon hyalosoma | reverse complement strand
AAGTAAATTGAAACAAAATTGATGTTTTTATAGACATTTGAAATTTCGCCCATTATAAGTAAATGGGAGGAAAAAAAAAAAAAATTTAAACAATTCAAACAATTTTTTTTACTTTAACCTACTTTTCCCAAAATGTAACCACATCTATTCTGGGTCACTGGCAATCTATAAACCTAATTTGGTTTGAATTCAAGCAACAGTTTTGCTGCTAGAGTGTTAACAAAAGAAACAAACAAACAAACAAACCCAACCAAAAACAATACCCCTTGCCTCCCCTTCCGGGGGTGGGGTAATAACTTCAGACAGCAAAGAATCACAGTAACTCTGAGCTTCCGGTTCAGCCTCTGAATTCAATGCTTTGCTAAAGCAACGAGGTAAAACACAGTGTTGTAGAGGAAACATTTTTTGGTTCCTTATACACAACACCAGTGAAATAAGCAAAGCAACGACCAATTCTAAACATTGCATTTGTTTCTTTTATTGCATCAATGGTAACCAAACAAGATGCAAACATACAGAGTTTTTAGACAGATACTGTAGTTTATCTTTGCTGTTTTATATTTAAACTCTTTTTATGAATGGAAGAATTCATAATTGTCACAATTGTCTTGTTTTTGTTACATATTTATGCTATTGTTGTATTTCTATGGCTGTTTCATGTTTTATGTGCGATATATTGTTTTGGCTCTCATTGCTTTACAGCTAACTGCCTCACTGGGGACAAATAAAGTGACCGATTCATAAAATAGCAATAACAAAATCAATAGGAGTGTAATGATACAGAAAAATTTTGGTTCACTACGTTTTCTGTACAGTGGTGTTCAGTTCGATACATTTTTGATATGATTTCAGTACAGTGAAGGGGACCAGTGTGGGGGGGGGGACACTCCCTGACTACCTGTGGGACACAGGACATTTCTACAAAATATTGTTCAGTCATTTGTGCATTAACAGGCACCCACCATGTTATGTATTTTTTTTATGTTCAATGTTCATTTATGGCAAACACTTTTACTGAGTGTTTGTGAACGCCTCACAGTATTCCCTGAGGTGCTGTGAATGTGACCTCACAGTAACACCACAGCAGAGGCAGGAGGAAAGAGGAGAGGAGCAGGTTCACTGGATTTTGCCAACTTGAGTTAAAAAATAAAACCTTCATGCTATAAAGGAACCCGTGGACTCCTTTGAGCCGCAAGGCTACAACATACCGCAAAACGAAAGTGAGACTTAACACGCTTCAAACATCTGACCCGGCTTCTGTGCCTCTGTTATACTCTGTTGTCATGGTTTGGGATTTTTATGCAGCGGCACCGCTGCTGAATGTATATAGAGGAAACCCTGCACATGGGTTCTGCTTGCGTCCACCCTGCTTCCTGAGTGTTTGTGTTCTTCACATAGGCTACATGTGTTGGTCTGGTACACCACCGTATTGTATCAAAGGCCCTGAACCGAAACGTTTGATACAAATGAGTGCACTGTTACACCCCAACAAATCAATCAAATCAGACTGATCTCAATAAATGGCGTATGTCATGCCAGTTCTTATGGCATTTGGCTGCTATACCTAAGCATTTTCGACCTTTTGCTAGTTATTAAATGCCATTTGATGGCGTGTCAATTAACACCAACACCATCAGAGAAATTGTGATTGAAATCATGCAACACGATTGAATCAGAAAAGATTGTCACATGAATTTTTGACCAGCTCATGACCAAGATGATGTAGAAATTATGCAGGAAATTGACTCTAACTGTTTATCTACAGTCAATTGCTAAAAACACAGCATTAATCTGTCAAGGACAACCTACAGCATACTGTGCAAACAACAGTTGAAGTATTTGTGTTGTATTTGTGTGTATATGTGGGATGAAGTAAAAGCATGTGAGATTGTAGAAGTGCTGGTAATGCACTGATATGCAAAAAGGTGGGGGTAAAAACGCTCCACAGCCCTGGTTAGCATCAACGAGTCTGGAATAAAAGCCTGTCGGAGGTGCATTTGCATTTGAAGTAGAACATAGTAGAGTCATTACAGACGCTTAAACCTTTTTGCGTCCTTTTGCAAAGAACAGACAGACAATTGAATAGCCTATTTCACACACACACAAATGCACATATACTCACAAACAGCTGTAATAATGATTTTTTTCAGTGGGAACAGATAAGTAGACAAACTAAATCTGACTTTAAAGCAACACAACAGACTTTTTCAGCCTTCAAACTATATATTCAAGGTCATTTTGGTGGTACAACAACTCACAAAAGGTTCAGTTACACGTTGGTCCTCACTCCAGAGCGTGTGTCTTGCCTGCACTGACACTATGCAACTTCTGGGTTCAAGTCAGGGCCTTTGCACAAAATTTACTACAAAATTTTACTGCTTTATGGCATCTGTCACTGATACGTCACATAATTGATGGGCGCATGCGTGGGCAGTGATTGGCAGTAAGGAGTTTGGTGTTCCAGCTTTTACATTTGTTTTTACGGAATAAAGGAGACGAGCTCCAGGGGGACAGTCACTTCCAAAAGGATTTTTAGGACTGTTGTGTCATGGCTTTCAATGCAACATGGCTCACCGAACAGGACCATAACTCTGATCTCGCCACTGATGGCTTCGGGACCCCCTTCTGACTGAACCGGGAATTCCCTCTGGGCCAAAAAAATAAATGTTTAAAAAACAAATGTACAGCCCCGTCAAATTAAAGTCTGCAAAGTTTCAGGAGGTAGGGCAAAGATAAATGAGCTCACAACAGCGGGAGACTTAGAAGAATTCGTAAAGTGTCTTAAGTTTCACTTTCACTTTCCAAAGGGAAATGCTTATTCTGCCTCCGGCACTGTATTTGATGTTGTACAGAGATTGCAGACTATCTCACCAGAGGCTCTGAACTTTATATTGGGTGATTTTAATCATGTCTCACTGAGGAAGACCCTAGCAAATTTCTATCAGTATGTCTCCTGTCTTGCCTCAGGAAGTTTGCTGGCATCAATGGCTTGTCAAGAAATGTGCGAGAAATACTGAGATAGAGATTTTACGACAGTTGTTACAGACTGTTTCTTGACTTTAAGGGGACCCCACGAGTAAAAGTTCTGCGGTGTTGCTTTAACTGCTGACTTTAATAAGTAGAAATAAAAGAAGACAAGCAAATGTTATGCACTAGTCATTCCCACTGAGGAAAAAAAAGCAACTTTTTTCTTTGCAATTTCTGTGTTGTTGAGGCAATACTAGAAGAAAGTAATGTTTACTTTTATTTATAAAATACTGTTTAGTTTCAGTATTCTGTTATTTGAGGAACATAAAGAAACTGAAAAAATGGTAAGATGCAGTAATGTTTGTGATACATTAATTTATGTAAATTTGTTAATATGGAATTAGTAGCATTATTAGTCACAGTATATGAGTATTATTACCTACAGTAATGGCTGGTGCTGAATAAAACTGGGAAGGAGGAGGCAATAGAAAATGAACAGATAATAATCTGACTAAACTTTGCTTGTGTTACAGTCTTTTCTGAGACTGAATACTACACAAAAACGTTCATGTTACACATTATACGTTTCCTAAGTGACAAAACCTGTAACCGATAGTTTAATAACTGTGGTGATTTGCAGCCACCATTAACATGTACGTATGAGGTGAAGGCGACAAAAACAGAAGTCTCACAGGCTGAATGGAACAAAAAATGTAACTGTTACTCATCTACTTTATATTCATTCATCTTTTGAAACCCAGGAAAATCATCCAATCACACAAGGACCAGGAAACTGGAGCCATTCAAAGAGAGTGGGAGTGGCCTAACAGATCAAATATTTAAACCTCCAATAACAGCACAGCATCAGGTCACATGTTCACCATAAGTTTCTAAAACACAATACACACTCATTTGTCCATCCCCAGCAACCAGGAAATGAACAAAGACAGTTAAAAACAACTTCAACTAAAATGTTGACATAACCTACAGGATACATGAGTATTTTATCATAATTAAAAACCTTTTCTGAATTATTTTTGATATAATCCATATTTTTAAACAGCTCTTCTTAAACCCCGAGTCATACGTTTCAAGTCTGAATCATTTCAATCTAACACAAAACAATGGTTTAGCCCAGTGATTCTCAAACCTTTTACAGTGGAGTACTTTCTGAAATATACTTTTTAGCCAAGTATCCCCAACTCTCACTTCAGCATTTTTGATTGAAAAAAATTAAGCAAAATTTGTTCCTGTGCCAAAGGTGTCCGTTTATATTTTCAAAACTTTGTAAGCAAACATATATTTAACCGTAATATATGAAAATAACACATTTTTAAATGTTGTTCCTTGTAATGCCATATATGTCACACTGTGTGGAAATGTGGGGCGATGTGTATAAAACTAACATAGACCCTATAATTAAACTCCAAAAAAACCTGTTAGAGTAATAAATAAAGCTGGTATATTAAAATTTCCTGATATTATATAATTAAATACGAATGGAAATTATGTTTCATGTTAAGAATAAAAGTTTTCCTGCTTGTATTTTAAAAAAAAATTGTAAAGTAATGTAAAGTAAGAACAACTGTTAAATATCGTGTTTCTATTATTGGTGTCAAATTATGGAATCAGTTGAAGGATGAATTGAAATTGTGTATCTCATCAAGTTTTACAAAAGTTTTAATTTGTCAAATTATCAAGGGCTATAAAGGTAAAATCATCTCTAAGTGACTGAAGAAACTGAATGTAGATTAATTTGTGTTAATGTTGTATTTGCTGCAAATTCAGGTAATTCAAAAAACGGGAGCATGAGAAGCAGAAATAAGTCTCTGGCTTCAGCTTCTTTTTCGGTTACCAATTGTGTAAATTGTTTGTTCTTTACATGTATGTGTTTTGTACTGAAATGAAATAAAAATATTCATTCATACAAGTAAATTTTGTGTTCAAAATATAAACTGAAAAGTGCCCTTTTTCATTGATAAGAAAAATACATAAATTGGGCATTAATAAATAAACGAACATTTCACCAACAAAAAATAATTACTTAGTAACTCAAACTCATTTTGATCTAGAAAAGCGCAGACCAAGGCAGATCAGTGCCCTGGGGGTACATGTACCCCACTTTAGGAACCCCTGGTTTAGCCAATAGCAGAAGACTGAATCATATAAAACAAAGTTATGATCAGAAAATTAGCTAAGTTAAGACAACATTTATAATCATCTCTTCATAATGTGACTTATTTTGTGTTATTTTGTCTCATTCAGTGAGTTTTTTTATTGGTAGAGAAATAATACTTGTACAGTTGGATCTGCTTAGCGTTAGCTTAGCACTGCCGTTTGTCCCATTGGTCTGTTTTATTAAATTATTCATGACACACTGGTCTAAGACTGTTGGACTGGTTTACAGATTTGTGCATTTAAGAATTTCTTGTTTGGAATGTGTTCTGTTTTCTATCAGTTGGTTTCATTATGCTTTTAGCTGATGTCCTTTTGGTTACATGGATGTATATAATAGGTAGGTTATATTGCTAGTAGCATCACGCAGTGTTACCATGGCAACACAGATGGAATGTGCTCCTCCTGGAACTGGTATCTCAGTGCCCCCTATAGACAACGCTACCACTGTTACCATATATGACATTAGAATAGCATTGAATATATGAACTTAAGAACCAATAATGTATGAAAGTTTTTAGTTTCACTACTTTTACCATAAACACACAATTCACAAGTTTTGAGACAGTAAAATAATTTTTATAATGTCTAACATTTCAAAGTATATTTATTGGAAACTCTTACCATTAAAATTGCTACACGATGAGTGATGTTCTTAATTCAAACACATTTGAACCACATTCATTTAAATGCATTAACTGTACAAATTATTAGATCCATATCAGATTTTTTTTTTTTTTTATTGGATAACATAATTCCTCTTAATAAGATATTAACCTATAAAGACCCAGTGCTACTTTTGTGGCAGTTCCCAAATGAATTTTTGTTTCTATTTAACCTTTCTTAGGTGATTTATCACCATCGATTGTAATATTATCTTCCTTATTTTATGTTTTCAGTGTAGATCATGTATTTTCCTATAATAAATTCACCGATCATGTAGACATTCATAAAAGCTCAGATTAAAGGTAACTGTTATAATATCAGAAACAGACAAAACTGAAGAAAAACTGATTTTTTTTTCCAGCAAAGATATCATTAACTGAACATAAAAACAAGTGTGTCCATCCACTGTCACTGATCCGGCTCCATGGGTTTTACTGGTGAATCAATGCTGTAGAAGATGACAGTGTTTCCACGGTAACTATGGAGCCTCTGAACGTCCAAATGGGTCAAATCTGATGACCATGAAAAGATGACAAACTGCATTTTACGCCAATTATTTACGTGGATTGATAGGATTCGTGGATCAACAGTTTAGTTCAGAAGACGACTTTGGTCAGTGGTTGCTGTTTGGGTTTGTATGAGTTAAGTAAAAGAAATTTAGCAAATTCCACAGGATTCTTCTTATCTTAAGTGTCACTAACTTTCCACAAGAAGGTGAACTAAGACTAAGCGACACCTAGTGGATATTTTTGTCATAACATACTTAAAATGAGTGGTTGCTTTCAGTAAAATACAATGACTCAAAATGTGTTGTACCAAGCAGATGAGCAGTTTGCATTATTGATATCTTCAGAAGACGAGACAGCGATAAACTGAGGAATAAGAGATGATAATAGTTGAAATTGGGTCGACAATAACGTCCACAGAAGGAACGCAATCACAAGAGACAGAGAAACAGAGAAGCAGAGTGAGACCGAAAAAGAACTAGGATCGGTTAAAGCAGTGGGAAGGAGGTGAAGAAGAGGAGGAGGAAGAGGCGGGAGAGGAAGAGGAGGACAGGGAGATAAGAAAAGTAAAAGTTAACAGAGGTGTTGGGCTGCACAGATCGCTGCTGTCTGTCTGCGTGTGCTGATACACAGTGAGTGAGACAACACGCTGTGGACACGCAATGGGTGAGTGATGGGATTTTCTGTTTTTTTTTTTTTTTTTTTTTTTTTTTTTTTAAAGGCGATCAATCACTATCTTCGATAATGTGATGCAGAGTCGGACTGGAAATGACAGAAAACTACTAAACAGAACCGGGGCTGCATAATATAGAGCAGTGACAAAGATGAAGTCTGACACGATGAAAATCTGTAACTTAAATCAAAACGTGTGAGGAATGTGAGTTTGCACATGAATGGATGAGTAAATGAGCCTGTGAATGTGTGTGTGTGTGTGTGTGTGTGTGTGCGTGTGTGTGTGTGTGTGACCTCTCTCGAAATGCGACAGGGACTCGAGGCAGATTAATGAATCTGGGGAGAAAGGGAGCCGGCTGGATTAACAATCCACTGAGATTACATGGACTCTGAGGACACACAGTCTTTGAATTCAGGGTCTCTATTTTTAATATTTTACACCAGACACAGGTTTATTACAGTTCTGAGGCTCTGTTGTGATTCGAAGATGATTGGAAATGTTTTAGAGGTGAGAAGATACTAACTCCAAAACTAACACAATTCACCTTATTCAACTCCTGTTTATTCCTGATTTCTCTCCATCACAACCACTACAACTATGCTAGAGCTGGCTGACTCAGTTGTATGCTCTGTGTGATGGCAGAGATGTTTGCACTGCAGGATCTGTCTTGCAAATCCAGATCCAGCAGGACTGGTTTACATGTTCAAACTAGTATAAATGGTCAATATTGGTCTGTGCAAATTTATTTCATTTTGATGGTTTGACTTTTACTTACATTGTGAGTGATCTACAGCTTCCTCTACCCGAAGATTTTTGGGGAAGGCTGAGTAATAAAAGGACTGGTTACACACTAAAACAGGATCAGAAGCATTTGCAAAGGTCTCTGCTGTCATGTTGGCAAAAATTCCATCGATACATTTCTGGATAATTTATATCATCTGAGAGGACATAAGTCTTCTGCATGTACTCGATTGGAGTTTTCAGGCTGTAAAAAACCTATTCAGTGATGCTTCTATTGTGTCTGATCAGAGGCAGGTAGGGAGGACTTAAATATGTGATTGACAGCTGTAATTACCAATCACTTATCAGATCTTCTGTGTCTAAACACAGAGGCTTTGTAAAATGGTTTCATTCACTTTCCCGTAACTGCATGAAACACTGTCATCTCATGTAGATTTAAGCAGCAGCAGAATGAAGGTGTGCATTTTTAAGAGCAACAACCTACAGGGTTGAAAATGGTTCCAATAGGAAGGTGTAAAAATCTGCAGTAACTTCAGTGTCCACTGGGGGGCGGACTCCAGTGAATAAGTCCCCATACACTGGAAAAAAATCTAAATCTTACCAAGTGAATTTTTTTCATTTCTAGTCCAAATATCTCATCACACTTAAAATAAGACATAATCACCCAAAGAGTAACTTTTCAGTGAGATATAAAGAACTTATTTTTAGACAACAGATCTTGAAAATGTTATTTCAAGAAATCTTACCAAGATAATTTTCACTTGTTCCTTTGGCAGATTTTTTTTTTGCTTAATTCAAGCAAAAAATATCTTGTATAACTTATTTTTAACATGTTTTTAGAGGGGCATTTTTTCCCAGTGTAGACACTCATGATTATTTTTCCCTTAAAGTTGTCAGTTTAACATTTTTACAAGCAGGTATTAAAACAAATGGTTTTCCATGATTCAGCTGTACAGGGGGTCGATTTTTTTATACAATTTACCTTATGAAGAGTCTGGTCTACATCAGCTCTAAATGTAAGGTGCCATGAGACAACTTTTGTACTGATTTGATGCTATATAATTAGAATTTGACTGACTAAATTGATTGGATTGTCTAAAGATCTGCATAATTAACGGGGTGGCTCTTGTGATTGAAAGCTGAGTTTGTCAGTGTCTTCGATGCCATTTGTGCTTCACTAGCATTAGTTTGGCTCCTGAATCGGACATTTGGAGCTCATGTTTAATGAACAAAACATCTTTTTCTCTGTGACAGGTAGCTCTCTCTTCAAGGAGTTACACACAATTACCAGTATAGCTTCATTAGCTCATGTTAGCATTAATATGCATTGTTTTATAGCAGTGGTTCTCAATTTTTTTTCTGTCAGGCCCCCTTATTTATAACTTTTATTGAATAAAACATGACTAACAGTACTTTTTGCTTTTCTTGAATACTTTTTTGTTCAAGTTAAAAATAACTTGGATTTTTGCTTGAACAATACAAATAAACTTAGACTGCTCTGTATTTTTCTGAATAAAAATAGGAAATGAGCAATTATCTTACAATTATGACAATAAAGATACTTTTTTTAAGAACAACAAACAAATGTCGGTAACAAAGATGAACATTTTAACAATATCACTGGCTGTAGTGAGCATGTTTACATTGCACATCTCAGAACATTAAAATGCAAACTGTACAAAAACAGAAACATTGCACATGTTTCTTTTCCAGTCCAATCCTTGTCCGTTCTCCAAACCTAAACTCTTCGTCTAGTCTAGTGACAGATCACCATGGCAGTGGATTTGTTTGATGTACGTCCCTAAAATGAGTCCAGGGTGCCCCACCACTAAAACATTAGTTCCACCTGCTACATGTTCTAACCTGAAGGAGAAAAAAAACTGCCAGGAGTGATCCCATGCCTCCTCTAGGGGGCCCGCCCCACAGTTTGAGAAACACTGTTTTATAGAGTCTGTCAACTAGCTCAGGTAGCCATATATACTGTGTTTGTACAATTTCTTACTTTGACAATATTGTTACTAAATACAACTGTATGTGTAGCTGAAATTACTTGTTAATTATTTCACTGTTGGTCGACATGGTCTGTGTTTTCAGTAATTTGGTTTCATCCCCATGCTCTTCTCAAACTCTAGTGGATCCATGAACCCAATATGATACAGAGGTTTCAGCTGCAGTGATATTTAAATGCAGAAGTCGTGTCAATGCTAGGTGTTGACGAAGCAAAATTTTAATTCTTTAAAAAAAAAAAAAAAAAAAAAAAAAAAAAAAAAAACATAAGTGTTAGTGTTTAACTCCATTTATAAATGAAGAAAAATTAAGAAATATGATAAAGTGTGTTATGGTCATATTGATATAAATTAAGTCTAAACTGAATTTTCATCCTCACCTACTCTGTCATTTTTCTGCTTCTTCAACTGGAATTTAATAACAGATTACTGAACACATTTAACCAGACAACTATACATGAAACATGACGGACTAGATGATTAATTTTATTGGTAAGAGCAGCATAAACATTACAAACACCTAAATGACTATTGCCGTTTCCAGATTCCACTGCTCCCTTTGCAGTGAAACTCTGCACTCCCATCATAGAGAAGCAGCAGTTCCTTCACTGACAGCAGCAGAATAGGATGCAAAGCAGCCGTGGTCAAAGCTGTCAAAGCTAATATGTGAAATACAACGCTGTTTTCTCTGGGAGATGTTCCCAAAGTGGAAGCCATGGCAGCTTGGAGGGGCTTTGAGAGCAAGGCTGAGTCTGGCAAGATTATTCATTTACTGCATAAACATAAAGCTGGAAATGTGATCAAAATGTCCTCATAAATATTCATATTGGACAATATTATATATAATATATAGACTATATATATAATAATAAGTGTCAAGATATTTGGTCTTGGATAAAAGCTCAAGAAATGAAATAGTTGTTTACGGTTTTATCGTGTTCTTTAAGGTCAGATCATTATACAAATTTAAAAGTAAAACCATCTCAACTATTAGAATATTACTATATTATAATTACAAATATATAATATTCTTTGTTCTGCATCAAAATATGTGAGCAATTTTTTTTAAATGATAAAACACTGAAACATTGTGAGCATTTTAGCTACAAGGTAAAACTAAACCCTAATGTAAACTAATCTCTCCATAATGTGATGTATGACATTAGGTCACTATTATCAGTGTATGCAGTCTTTATACTATATTGTTGAACACATGTAAGAGTTTTTTAGGTTGTTTTCACACCTGGATCGATTGGAGCCGTTGTTCCAGAACAAGTATTTGGCTCTGTTTGGGCATATGTGAAAGCAGTAATTGTGCTCCGTTCCGGAACAAAACAACCAAGCTGAGGCCGCTTGGAAAAGGTGGTCTCAGCTTGGATGCAGTGGCTCCATGGAGCTCTGAGCAGGGCCGGTCCCAGATAGTCATGTATGAGGTGGAAATCAGGAATGTGAAGGGGGCACATGCCATCAGATTAATATTATACAGGGGTGCATTCTGTACCGTAGGTACCTCACAATGAGTATGTGCAGATCATATGACCATACAAAGTGAAACTTAAGACACTTGACTAATTCTTCCAAGTCTCCCCCTGTTGTGCAGCTCATTTCCTTTTTCCCTACCTTCAAAAACTTTAATTTGAGGGAGCAGGATGTTTAAGGAGGCATTGCCTACAACCGGGGCTGACTCCAAATATGACATGCTGTGATGTTGCAAACATTACCATAAAGCAGAGCAACTCGTCGAAAAAGCGCCACTGCCAGACGTAAACCGACATGATGCTTCCACTGGTTTCCATGGGGTGTTGGGGATATGAAGCAGCGTGAACACAAACTGAAACAAGGTGATGTGCAACACTGGAACACATAGTAATACATTACTTCCTGTATCGGAATGAAATTCAAGTGTGAAAACACCCTAGATGTGTTAAAGTAGAAGTACTGAATTAAATGTTCTCAAAGTCAACTGAACCTCCTGTCATATAATATAATGTGAAAACTATTCAACCACTCAAATAAAATCAAAACCAATACACTGAATATACTGAAGTTTCTCAACACTCTGGTCTTCCTTCAGTGTCGGTTTTGTTACATAGTTTACATCCTCTTGTCTCTTTTATGGCCTGCTCATCTTGTCATAGCTTTGCCTTATTAGTTCATCTTTTCACACATTTACCCCTTGTTACATTTTTGTTATATTACAAACAGTACGCTGTGTGTAACATCCACCCTTAGATATAGTGCATATTAATTTAGGTTTAACACTAGAACTGCCATGAGGTCATTTTGACCCATCTCACCAATTAGAGTGCATGCAATTCGGTTTGAGTTTATAAGAAAAAAACAAAACAAAACTATGTCTCCCAGTCAGTGACTTTCATTGTATGCATTTTGGGGATTCAGGCACAAAAGAGTAAGAAATAAAGAGTAGTTTTACCTAAAATTGTTTTTTTGAACTCCATTACTGCTAATGCAAAAATGATAAATAGAAGGCTTTAGTAGTGGTAGTGGTATTTATAAGAAAAATATCCTATTTTTAAATTTTACATTTAAACAGTTCTCCATAACAGCTGTCACCTGCAGATGGTCAGTTGCCAGTCATGTTACTTTTCTCTATTTAAGAAAGAAAGAAAGAAAGAAAG
The DNA here is from genome assembly GCA_037367295.1 of Apogon hyalosoma. Taxonomy (NCBI): domain Eukaryota; kingdom Metazoa; phylum Chordata; class Actinopteri; order Kurtiformes; family Apogonidae; genus Apogon; species Apogon hyalosoma. The sequence goes on along the minus strand of JAPQRP010000001.1, from coordinate 29,849,519 downwards.
AAAGAACGAAAGAACGAAAGAAGGAAAGAAAGAAAGAAAGAAAGAATATTGTAATAGACTTCTAATTTGCAGTTATGAAGCCTACGGTGTTGCTGGGTCTAAATGACCTCTCAGCAGTTTTAGGAGGCGCTGGAGGCATTGTTGGTCATTCTACTGTTAAATCTGTTGTGAAGTTATTGATGTTGATACAAAATAAAAATAGTAAGTGATTCCCCTCAATTGCTTTAAAACTAATGCAACAATGCAAGCAGTAGAAGTACAGATATTCGTTTTAAATGTAAAATGTAAAGAAAAAATGAATACTGAAATGGCCAAGTACAGAAATTATCTACATTATATTATGACTGCGTTAAAACTGAAAACCAGCAGCTTTTACAGGAAGTATTGGAAAGATTTGTTACTATGGTGCTCCAAGAAATACTCACACATATGTACATGCATCTCAACCATGAACACGGTTTGAGAAAGAGTTAGCACAAAAAGAGGTGCTACTCTACCCTCAGATATTTGATGTGCAGGTTTTTTGTGAATCTTGGCACACACCAGATTGCTTCATGCATAAAAAAAAATAAATAATTGTATTGCTAGTGCGCCTCAGCAGCCGGGTAAAGAGCCATTCTCTAAATGTAGTCGTACAACCCTTGGGTTCAGCCTGACACAGGAGCAATCATCAAGTACAATTAGACTCGCGCTGACCCCGCCTTAATGAGCCTGTAAAACCCTCAGCTCGTTAGTCTGGCAACAGAGAGGAGGATATGAGGAGGGCTTGTTCTGCTCCTGACATTTAATGAAAGTGTATGTTTTAAATAGATGGCCCACTTCGTAGAGAGCCTGGAGTGAAGGATCACAGGAGGATCGGCATGTTGGGTCCGACATGAACATCAATGATCACCAAGACCGTTGGTGTATATCTGTGAAACATGTCATTTTTGAATTAACCGTAAAAGAAAACATGCACCGTCTACATATGTGTGCTTCTATGAAACTGGTCCCTAAAAAACAGGACATGTGGGCTAAAAATTCAAACCAGATGCAGACGAATGTTATGAAGAAAGTTTGGAAGCACTTTGGGTCTATTTTAAAAATAAACATTTGCTGAGATAAAAGAGAAACTTTTTTTCAGATTTTTGCATACAAAAATCCACACATAACACTGTAAAAAGGACATGACAGTTATGCGCTACTATTTTTTTCAAATATCTCTTTTTTCTTTTCCCAAAAGTCTGCTCTCCCTAAAACTACTACATCTACAACCCATGGTCCCCCACGGGTCATATACTAGTCTAATATAAGACTATTATACGGCATTTTAAAGTTGTGTAAATTATCTTTGTGTAATAAACAAAGATGCAACTGTTAATTCCCATGTCCACCATTATCTAATATAAGACCATTATATCCTGTGTATATCAGTGTTCTTATTTCATATATCGGTCGATATATCAGTTATCAGCCAATATATCAGCTGAGATATCGGATATCAGGTTTTTTTTTTTAGGCCCCAATATTGGTATCGGCCCAAAAAATCCCATATCAGTCGGGCTCTAGTTTTTATATGTATATCAGTTTATGTCTGTTTACTGAATACATTTATAAATGTTCCAGTATTAAGAGCTTGTAAAGTGAATGCGTTGTAATGTACAGACAGTGTTTTGAAGTAGAGCTGGTAGCTCAGACACATTTCTGTCATCAGTTTTTACAATTTTACATTTTGATTCAAGACTGTGTCTTGGAAGCTACAGTTAAACAGCATTTGTAATGAATTTTTCTTTACTAGTAACTCAGACTAGGTAAAGTTTCACTACTTTTGTTCTGGAAGTGTTTTCCTTGTAGACCAATGTAAATAATCTAACTTCACAGTCACCACCAAACTGAAATCAAGTCACTGAAATCAAGGGTAGCTGACTGCTTCCTGGGTCAATATTTCTAGTGTTTGATAGAGCCATGTCCGCTCATAATAATTTTCTTATTTACTGGACCTGAGACATGTATATAGCATGCATACAGCTACAAATTCATGTTATTAACATGCATGTTTCCATTACCATGACAATGAAAGTCATTGAAATCATGAAAGTTATTGATCACTTCTGCATGTAGTTCCATGGTATGGCTCTGTTCTGGCCCATCCTACTTAGAAAGCCTAAAGCAGGGAGACCAGCATTAAGACCCCCACAGGAAACAAAAAAGAGCAGCATCAGTGGGAACATCATGACATGACGTCCCACACAGCATGGACCAAAGGGGCTGGGTGGAGGTAGTGAAGGACGCGGTTTAATGCCCTGTTCATACTGCAGACATTTTCCAAAAGAAAGGTTTTTTTTTTAATATTTATTGTACATTACAAAAATTCCATCTAAATGTCCTTCAATTTACCACACATCTCTGTACACACAATGAGAATGCAAAAAAAAAAGAAAGAAAAAGAAAACTACTAAGGCTCAAACAAATATGGAAGAGGATTAGGGTCACTGGAAAAAAATAATTTAAGGTTCAGTATATTTTTGTAATAATTATTAAAAAATATATATATACTGAACACTCTGGAAGTGTAGTCTGTTGTCTCACTTATTGTGTGTGCGTGTGTGTGTGTGTATGCGTGCGTGTGTGTGTGTTCAACCAGATTTTGCGTCGAACAAAGGAGAGGTATTTTTCAGAAATTATATCAAAGTGCAGTAACAACACTCGTGTTCTGTTTGCGATAGTTAACAGGTTAACAAACCCTCCTGCTCCATTGCCATCAGAACTAGTTTCCACATCTAAGTGCAATGAGTTTGCAATCTTCTTTAATGACAAGGTTCAGGACATTAAACATTCAATAAATCCCACAACACAGTTCCCACTGCAGCCTTCCACACACCTAGAGCTGACACACTTCACACCTGTCACTGACAAAACAGTCCCAGAGACCGTCTGCAGTTTGAGTTCAGCCACATGTTGCCTCAACGAGTTGCCCACTGGATTTCTAAAATCTGTGCTGAGCAGTTTGTTACCACAGCTCACTCAGTTAACATTTCACTACGATCTGGAACATTTCCCAGGGCCTTGAAAACTGCTGTCATTTGGCCTCTCCTAAAAAAGACTAGTCTTGATGCCACAGTACTGAACAACTATGGGCCCAGATCAAACCTGTGGTTTTTAGGTAAAGTCCTTGAGAGGGTTGTTTACCAACAGCTCTCTGACTTTCTTCTACTGAACAACTGCTCTGATGATTTCCAGTCAGGTTTCAGGCCCCATCACATACTGAGACGCTCTGATCAAGGTGACAAATGACATCCGTCTGAACCCTGACACAGGTCTAGTCTTAGTCTTAGTCCTGCTGGATCTGAGCGCTGCGTTTGACACAGTCGATCATGTGATTCTGTTACAGAGGCTAGAGGACTGGGTAGGCATCTGTGGTCCTGCCCCAAAATGGTTCAAGTCCTACGTTGAGGACAGGAAGTATTTGTTCAAATCAGAAACTGTATCAGACCAGGTGGCAGTGACCTGTGGGGTCCCCCAGGGGTCCATCCTGGGACCCCTCTAGTTCAATCTGTACATGTTGCCCCTGGGTCAGTTATTACGCAGTAATAATGTGTCCTACCACAACTATGCAGACGACACTCAGATTTACATCTGGCTGACAGCAGGTGAACATGGGCCTGTGGACTCG
>JAPQRP010000001.1:29821358-29845767 GCA_037367295.1 Apogon hyalosoma | reverse complement strand
TGAAGCTGCGTTTTAGTTCCATGAGCTAAACTCTGGAACAGTCTTCCTGATGACGTCAGACAGACCTCTACTCTGACAGTGTTTAAGTCCAGACTGAAAATGGTTCTGTTCAACTGCATAGAACAACTGAAAGGGTTCTATCTGCATTCTTCTCTTCTTTTTTTTTAATTTAATTACCTATTGTAATTGATTGTTTATGTTTTATTGATAATGTTTTACTGTAATTGTGTGTTTTTAACTTGTCTCTTTTCCATTTTTGTAAAGCACTGTGAATCTCTAGATAGATATACACACACATACAACCGACAACATATATACACACATACTTGCTTCAACCCTGATTCACTGTCCTTCCGTGTTTTACAAACAGTCCATGACAACATGCATGACTTTTCCAAGTTCCACAGCATTTTTAACAATAATTTTTCTTTAATCTCTGATGCTGTTTTGGTGTGGATGCAGCATAAATCTAGAGTCCTGTATGACAATCAGACATGTAGAAGGGACTTCAGCGACCATCAGCTGACCTCCACCACATACAGCAGTAGAAATATGACTGAGCTTAACTTTGAGTCTGGCCTGAACGAACGCTGAGATTAATAAAACAGAGCTCAAGTTTAGTTTTGCATTCATAGAATATTCAGCAGATATATATGTAAGTCTCTACTGACTGTTTACAGCAGCAGGATGGCTGACAAGTGACAGTGTGAGATTCAATTGCAGTATCTGTGATCCTAAAAAGCAGGAACATGTTAGTGGAGTGGTGATGCGCTTTAATAGGTTTAACAGACAATAATATCAATGTAAGGTACAAATACAGAGAAACCAGTTATGAGTCTACTTCTAAACATAATGTGAAATCTGCTAAAGCTATGTTAATGCTATGACAATGGAGCATATTTACAAACCAGAGGTGCTAGGTACAACAAACCCCGTGGTTATCGGGGCCGATATTCGGCATTTTGACACATATCGGCATCTGCCTTTTTTTTTTTTTTTTTTTTTTTTTTTTTTTAAATCCAATGGCTAATAAGAGATTAATTTCAAACTGGGTTATTTTGGCTCTGATGCAGCCACACCTCTCTCGGTCCACGGATGTGAAAGTGAAATTTAATTCTCATTTACCTTTTCCTTACCTCTTACTGGTGTAGGACAAGTTTAGATTGTGATTAAAAGCGAATGGCAAGGTCTGACAGTGAAATAATCCTGGTGGTGGTGGGGGTGAACTGCCTGAACCACATTTGAATTTTGAAACAAAGATGTCTAAAATCTAAAAAAAAAAAAAAAAAAAAAAAAATTTAACATGTTGCAAATCTGAAAAGCTGTTTAATGAACATATGCTCAAAGGCGTTTAAAAATTAAAGTGTTGGAGTTTGTATTAGTTGAAATTTTGACGCCAACATTTTCACTTTTACGGCAAATGAATATTGGCTCCGAATATCGGTTATCGTCCTCCTTGACTACTAATAATCGGTATCAGCCCTGAAAAAAAACATATCGGTCGATCCGTAGTTTTTATAGACATTTGAAATTTCACCCAGTATAAGTAAATGGGAGAAAAAAAGATTTAAAAAATTCCTAAAAAATGTGAACTATGACCTACTTTTCCCAACATGTAACCACATCTATTCTGGGTCACTGGTAATCTGTAAACCCAATTTGGTATGAATTCAACCAATAGTTTTGCTGCTAGAGTGTTAAACAGACAAACAAACAAACTGAACCAAAAACAGTGTCCCTTGCCTCCCCTTTGGGGGGCAGGGTAATAACCTGCTACTACATCAGGTTCAGTTCATACCGTCAATTGTCTGATCATATTTCTGACTATATTTGCATATTGGCTTTTTCTTGGGTAGGTCTTTATCTAAAATAGATCTCATTTCTGTGTTAATGGCTCTCTGCAGTAGAAGTGCTGAGCATCAGTCGATTAGCACCTGCTTGATTTTCAGTTTTTAAATTCTATAAGCCTTTTTGCACCTCGTGTTTCCATTATGCCTCTTTTCATTTACTTTATCTTTTTATGTCTCCAATTTTTCACATCAGATATGTCCCTCTATTCAACTTGTGCTCATTAAAACCCCTTACTAACCAAGCGCCGCCTGCCAAGCTAACCAAATACAGCCTCACTGACCTTGTTTGAAGTTGATTGTGCCACAACCAACAACAATGACTCATCACGCCGTTTGGGCTAAGCCTGAGCTAATACTAAGTGGAGTGGAATGAAGTGTTGCAGCATAAATGTTAAAATCTCTACTGTGACAAATGCTTGCACTCTACGTTTATCCATCAGGCTTAGATGAACTATTGATCATTGTTTGGACGGCATGTAAAAGCCACTTCAATGCACTAAAAACACACACACTGGACAAACATGCAAAGGAGCACTAATTTATCTCAGAGAGAGAGAGAGAAAGAGATGGATAGAGCTAAAATAAATGTTGAGTAGGCTGGCAGCATCGTGAGTAGAGTACACCACTGTTTTACTTCTGTGTGGGAGAGAGGGGAGGCAGAGAGAGTAAAACATAGCCTAGTTGTTGCTCTTAGTTTGGTAATAAAAGACCAGTGGAGTGTGCATAGATACACAAAGATACAGTGTGTGTTTGTATGGGTAAGAGCTGTACCTTCTGCTGCAAAGCGCAAGGTCAGAAAGAGTTAAACACAACTGCAATGAGATAAAGAACTCACACTTGAAAAGCTGCAGACACACTCAATTCACCTGCATGTGCTCACATTACAACCTGGATGACATGTAGACACGGACACTTGCACAACGACATCCTGACCAACAGCGAGTCCAGACTTATCCCAGTCCTCAATACAACTGGTGCCAGAAACAAACAAACCCCGCCCCTCGCACGTATTGTAGCTCATTTTGGCATCGATCCAGCTGATGTCATCGCGTCTACACATGTGCTGATGTCAGCTAGTTCTGCCGCCATTAGTCGATGGCAATTTTTTTTAGTCGACGTGTCATTTTACTACTGACTGCCTATTTATTTTTGGTCTCCTCTGGTCTCAAACGCAATAAGAATGAGATGTCCCTGCAACCGCGGCCAAAGACAAGCTGCGGGTATGGCTGTGGCTTCATGCCATGAATACGCCGTGATGGCACAGTTATGCTATGGTGCCCCAGATATGCTGCGGTGCCTGCGCAATCCCTACCGGCATTGGCACCTGCAGCTATATGAGAGCAAGAAAGAGAAGCCCCCATCTTATAAGCGTCTTAAGTTTCAACCCCCCCCTCCGGTCCGCTAAAACTGGCACAACAAAATAACAAACACTTAACTTTTTTTTTTCTAAATTAGTCATTCAGATTTGTCAATTAATCAAAAATTAGTCAAAAGATTCGTCATTAGTGGCAGCACTAATGTCAGCATACACACAGACAGCATAGACACATTTCGGTCATTATACGTGAACTAGTGCGTTGACCCGTGGGGATCTGTGGGTTCTAGCTTTGGTAGTTTTTATGCTGTTGTGTATTCGTGCATCCTGTACCGCATTTGTCCAGCAGCCACCACCAAAGTGTTCTGGCCATAGCAACGTGATGGTAAGGCTATTGTATTCCAAAATTACTAATATCTCCCAAAATATTGGTCCTATCAACTTGCCATTTTTGCTAGTCTCTTCCTTCACCAAAAATATACAAGTATGCTAAACTACAGCAGTCAGCTCTTTCTGAATTTTGTGTGAATCCCTGGACACAAACACGCCTGCACACAGAGGCCACTTGGCTTTTATAATATAATGGCCCTTGTGTTTTTTATTGAAACCAAAAGTAACAGGAAAGAATGCATTCATAGTTACCTTATATATTTCTTCTATTTTTCTGTTGGGGGGATGTTACTCCACAGCCATTATCGACCACTTTTTATTTGAACAAATCTAATGAATATTGAAGAAAAAAGCATTATGGCGCATCTAAAACTTTAGAACTTAAATATTACATTAAAGTATTCTACAAAGAGCCTAGTCAAGAAGTTTTTTAAAGTATGGAAACTCTTCTGTGTTTCCATCACTTCTGTGTTAAGTTTATAATGTTACTTGTAACTGTTTTTCAGTTTTATGACAGAAAAAAAACTTTTCTCTGTAATGATATACAACCATTGATTTCACTCTAAGCTTTTATTTACATGGTCAATTCATTAAATATAGGAAAATATTAACTTTTTACTGGGAACACGAAAAAAAACCCAGCAAAAAAAAAAAAAAAAAAGGCAGAGGATACTATTGTAATAACGTGATGAATAACAAGGAAAGGTTAATTCTGAAGTTCTCACAAAAATAGTCGTAAGAAATGGAGGGAAAAATGTCCAGTTAGAAAAAGATCTGGACCGGGCATAAAGCTTTACCAGTCAGATGCACCATTTCGTACAATAACAATGAAACACCTGAACCACTGGTGAACTGAAAGTGACAAGTATGAGATATTGTGCAAAAAAATTTAAACAAACCGAAAGCCTTTGTGCAACATTTGTTCCTGCAGCTGCTCATATATATTGGCTTTTCCCTTCTTTTTTTAGCACTTAGGTTCAGGAGGTAAAAGCAATTTTTTGTTAAACAGATTAAAGTTTCTAGAATAACATTTTTGTCAATATAGACCTGTTATACCTTGTTAAAGCTCAGATTCATCACAAATTAAGTCTCTACGTTTATTTTACAGTATTCTTGAACACCAAAACATAATTACTAAAAGAATCACCTGGATAGAGATGGAAGCTAATGGGACTAGTGTGTCTAGTTCAGGTTGTATTTTAGCCACATATTAAAAACGGTGACTTTCTACCTTTCACAAATAGTTCCAGAGATATGAACAAAAAAGTGTTTAGTGATTTTAAACTTTTGAGTGGCCCCTTGTGGGCAATCTAGAAATGGTAAATCATCCATAATTGAATCAGTTCTTCCTCTCCATGATATTCATTAATATGGAAAACATGGAATTTTTAAACCGAATATCTTTTGTTATCACGTTAACACAAAGGATGGCACAAACAATATTTTTTTAGTCATGAAGCTCCGCCTAGTGGCAAAATTTGGAACCGTACAGGCACAGGATCATGACATAACACATGCTGAGATCATTATCTTTCATTTGCACTTAGTTTGAGATGAATCGGACAAATAGTTCGAAATACATGGCTAAAACGGTGAAATTTTCAGTCATGAAGCTCCACCTGGTGGCCAAATTTTGAACCAGACAGCAATGATGTCATGAAGGGAGGCATCCCCAGGTCATGACCTTTCATTTGCACTTGATTTGAAGTCAATCAGACAAATAGTTCCAGAGATGCAAACAAAAGAGTGTTTAGTGATTTTAAACTTTTGAGCGGCCCCTTGTGGCCAATCTAGAAATGGTAAATCATCCAAAATTGAATCAGTTCTTCCTCTCCGTGATATTCATTGATGTGGAAAATTTGGAATTTCTAAACCCAATATTTTTCAAGTTATCATATTAAAACGTAGAAAATCCGGCGGCAGCGTAGCCAGTCGGACCAAACACATAATATCCCCGAAACTGCGTTTGGGGATATTATGAGGGCCATTATATTTTCCCTAATCTATGTGTTACACCAGTAAGTTTACCTCAGCTCCCCATTTTATCAACTCTACTGCTTCTAGAACCCGTGAACTCCCATGGGTCAACACACTAGTTTTATATGAGTCTCTTTTTGTGTTAATGGTTTTTAGGGAGTTTTAGTTTTATCCTTGTGGTTCTTCAGTTATAACCTTTGGAACTTGGTAAATCAGAAAAAAAAATACACAAATCAGCAGGGAAGAAAGAAGTTAATGATATTTGTGAGGTTTTTATATATATATGTTCCAGTTGTGAATAAAAACAGCTGCAGGGACACGTGTACCGATTCACCTTCGCTGGGTTCACGTGCTGAATAACGTGATGTAATTGCTGGTTTGGAGTCCCTGCATCAAGCATGCATTGCCCTTAAAGGTCAGGCAGTGACTGATGATAGAGGCAATAATAAAACTTTTATATAATTTAGCTCCTGTGAACGTCCAAAGGTCTGCTTAAGATTGTGCTGACCACACAAAGAACAAAGACTCAATCTGGTCTCTGTGGAGAATTTAACAGGCAGGTCATTTCTGCTTTAACCTCTGATCTGACATGTATGTACTTGCCCTGGACACCTGAACCTACACAACATCAACTACACAACCTTACCTTATCCCAAAAAAAACAACCGCTGAATACTAACAGCAGTGTAACACTATCCAAGCAGAGGATGTGAATGGAATAAACATGAGGGGATGTGAAGGAGAAGAAGAGCGGGAGGAAAGAGGGATGAGAAACAGTTACAACCTTGGAAAGAGATGAAGGTGGGGGAGAAGAAAAGGAAACAAGAACAGACTTAAGGCTTGTTTAAGGAACGGGGAGGGGAGGAAGGAGGATAAAACCAGACAAGAAGTGGACAGAGATATTAAAAAAGAAGATGAAGTGAAACGGGAACTATTGATGAGGTCAACAAAGTCACAGGCACGAGCGAGGCCAGAAAGTGTGACGATGCTTGAGATTAACCCATAAAGACCCAAACATCCACCGTCGAGCTAAACCGTCTACTGATCTAAACTGTTTAATAAGTGTTGATCCACTTATCCTATCAATACATGTAAATAACTGGTGTAAAATACAGTTTGTCATCTTTTTTATGGTCATTAGATAAAACCCATTTGGACGTTCAGAGGCTCCGTAGTTACCGTGGAAACACCATCATCTTCTACAACACTGATTCACCAGTAAAACCCATGGAGTTGGATCAATGACAGTGGATGGAGATGCTTGGTTTATGTTCAGTTATTGATATATTTTATTGAAAAAGTCACCGTTTAATCAGTTTTCTCTTTTCTTTGATACAATAACCATCAACTTTAATCTGAGTTTTAATGAACAGCTACACGATCAGTGAATTAAATACAGGAAAACACCTGATTTATACTGATAAAATTCAAAATACAGAGGATAATATTTTAAATAAATGGTAATAAATTACTTAAGAAAGGTTAGATATAGAGAAAATTTCACTTGGGAACGGACACAAAAGTAGCACTGGGTCTTTATGGGTTAATTAAGCAATCCTCATTGCTTCCTCACATCAGATGGTATGTATGTGTAGTGTATTTTTACAATACTGTGGGTGGGACATAATGATGTCACAACGCACCGCATGATATTTGTCAAGGTAATGTATAGTAGTTGAGGGTTGCCATAGAGACTGTAACCTGAGCAACAACAACAAAAACACATTCTCCCATACCTCGGCCCTCGGGGATGAGAAGAGGTCCATTTTTGGTTTGACCGTCTTCCTAAAAACCAACAAGACAAAAAAGAGACACAGATAAGACATGAGGGAATGTGTCATCCAGTAAAAACTCACCTCAACAAATTACCACAAAAAACAAACAGCCTGAAATTGACAGGTTTAGTTTATATTTCACTATGCAACTATAGTCGCTTTTCCATTGACCCTCCAATTGCACAAATATAACTTGCACATAAAAATTTACCTACCTTTTTCAGGCGTAGTGCAATTGGTATAACAGGCAAAACTGCAATGGAAAGACCTTTTTTCCGCAACTAGAGTCAGGTGAATTAAAAAAAAAAACAAAAAAAAAACGGATGCTTATAACAAGTGAAGAAGAGTTTTACAAGAAACATGGCACGGTATGTGTGGACACACCAGGAAACCGAAACAGTTTTTAATTTAGTACGGGATAGAGGGGTAATATATAATAATTATGAATATATTTGGAAATCAACATTATATTTACGTCCATCACCATGCTTATGGAATGACTTCTCGTGTCATCTCATGATAATAAACAAATCATCGCATTTGGGATTTAATAGAAAAACCGACATTACGCACTTTTGTTTTTTCGACAATTAGTAAATATCGGTAAAGTTTTGTGCATATGTCCAATGGAAAAGTGACTTAGGACTCTTTACTCACAGGTAAAGCCACGGTGTCTAATAGTGGCACATATCCAGTTCCTATCAAACTCCTGTATTTATCACCAGGTAAAAGTGTACAGTATGAGAATTAAAAACATCCTGTCGAATTAAGTGTAACCAAGACCACCTCAAATGATGCTGCCTTCACGTGCTATCGGGAAGATGATCCTTTCCATTTGTGCATTTCAAATTACAAGTGCTTTTGTTGTCAAAATAAAAAATGGCTGACACAATCTACTGTGACCTGCTACTTGGGTAAAAGAGGTTTGGATTTGTTAATTCATCAGCTACAGCATTTTTTTTTTTGTCATTTTTTTTTCCTTTTGCCAATAGTGCATGCTATAAATATGCAAAATCATCAGCTAACACCTGGAGAACGTTTATAAAAGCATTGTTTATCTTTTGTTATGAATCCCTTGTTGCTCTCCACCATGTTGACAAGTTCAAAGGTTATTTAAATCTCGGCTGTTTGTGTACCTAAAAGTTTTCCCAGTTCTCCAGTAGAAAATACAACGTGAGGGGGCGTTCATGTGCAATTTTTGAATTCGTAACTAGTATTTACCATTATTCCCATTGCACATGAAGGCAGGATGAGACCAGCTATGTGAGTATATGAAGACGTATGAGAGTCTGAGACCACGTCAAGACCGCGAGCAGATCTGATACACAGTTAAACATCCAGGACCACCAACCCCAGATGAACAAACCTTATTAATATGTCTACGTAGCAATTTTTATTTGCATTTGGGTGCTTCTATGAAACCCGTCCCTAAAAACAGGACACGGGGGCTAAAAATTCAAAACCAGATGTCGACCAATGTTATGAAGCAAGTTTGGAAGCATTTTGGGCCCATCTTAAAAATAAATACTTACTGAGATAAAAAGAGAAACTATATTTCAATTAAAATAAATTTTTTATGTTATTTTTATACCAAAATCCACATGTAACACAGTAAAAAGGACATGAAAATTAAGCACTACTTTTTTTTTAACTCTTTATTCTCTCACAGGTACATTTTGGGAATTTAGTTATGCAGAGTATTTCACAAAAATGACCCCTGTTACAAAATCATTCACGATTTATATGCATTTAAATGGGCAGCCCAGAATATCAGTCATATTTAACATCTTCTTAATCATGTATCAAGGTCCTCTATCGTAAATATTTGTCTCTTCAAACACTTTACTCTAGCTGCTGAAACCTTAAACTTTTAGAATCAAAATTTAAAATCACAATCATGTGTCCCTTCAAATAGCATTTCACCTGAGCTGCTGAAACTTTAATAAACGTTAGGTTTTTTTACGTTTTGTGTAGCCGTGCTACATCGTGCTACCTCATGCGTCACTCGTGCTACATCATGTGCTGATTGGCTGTAAAGAGGCACGTGAGACAATGCGCAACATCAGGTGCAGTACAGGAGGTATCCTGTTTGTGTTTGCTAATAGCCATGTATTGAAGGAGTCAAATTATTGTACATTATGTGATTTTTGGAATTCTTGATCGTACATTGTACGATAATTATAATACGTCTGACAACTCTGGTCCTCATTCAGTATCATTCATTAGACACAGCACCAGACACCACTATACTGAAATACCCTTATAAATAGTACAACACTGTAAGCAACATTCTTAAAAGCACAAATACACCTTAAAATTTACTTCAACTCATTTAAATTTACAGGGACTGAAGTAAAAGTTTTGTCGAATAATGATCACCAGAGAAAATACATGACTGAGAAGTAATAGTTAAATACAGGAACAATAAATGGTGCAAATAGCAACACTGAAAAGAGGAAATGTCACAGTTCCTTTTAATATTGCCGTTCACGTTTAAAAGAATAACAGGAGGCCAGATGCCAGAGGAGAGGAAGTACAAAGAGTGCATCTCAGACTCATTTCCTGTTGAGAGTCCCCATTTACCACATCATCTGCCACAGTCCCCCGACTGGGAAACGGGCCAATCAGAACGCCGAATTGAACGAGGAAGTAGAAACCGTCCAGAGAATGAACCTAAAATGATTCCATCTCCTCATAATGTCTCACAATGATCTGGGGGAAAGTAATGAACCAGAGTAATAATCTAGCATCTGTCAGTTATCCGCCATCCTGACAGGAGCATGGTTGTTTAATGTCTTTTATAGATGACTGTTATTTTGGCGGTGTAGCTTGTAAAACTCAGCTGTCATTGGTCTCCATCAGCTCCAACCCCCAAAGTTTAAGTCTTTTCTCATTTTTGATATTCTGTGAATACACTGTTGAAATAACTAGAAATATCACACTTGCACATTTTAAGACATCTCATACCTGTTAATGTGATATAATGTGATGATAAAAATGTCCATGTCAACGATCACCAGCCTATATGTCAAGTTAATATGATCTGATCTTTTAGGTCTGAGAGACGTCAGCTTAAATTGTGACATACTCTGTGTCGCTGATCTGGATTTGATATCAGGGTGGATCAGGGCACTTGTAGCCAGTGGTGCTTTTATAAAAAAATTCCACTTAAAAATGATTATATGTAGTATTAATTTTCCAAACTCTCAACAGAAGGGGGAAATCACATGCTTACATATAGGACCACCAAAACCACCAATGAATCAACCTTATGTATCCACAGACTGTATCTTGATGATATTGAATAGTGTCAAGCTAATATTTTCCACACATCTGTATTATGGTATCGTCAAGTTTTCTTCTTCAAACTAAAACTCACTGACGCTTTTAACAGTTGCTCAAAATAACAGTGTGTCGTACAGTCTTCACATGCTGCATCAGCTGTAGCGCTGGGTGATACCACACTTTTATGATTCCATACGATACAGATTACTTTTTTGGCATATGTTTTCAATACGTGATACTGATACTTTCTGTGATTTTTTGTTAAATTAAAATGTGACACTTAAAAGACATCTCACATGACAAATCCTGCCCATTTAACAGCATTAATCTGCATAACCTTTGATGGCCATTTTTTAAGCAATAAAATAAATTTAGAAAAACACAAATAATAAATAATTAACATAAATATAAATTAAAATAGAAAAATAAAACAAATAATAAAATACAAATTAAATAAGACTGTAAAAATAAAACACATAAATAATAAATCATAAACGCATGACTTTAAAAAAATATATACATATATGTACACGACTAGTTCAATTTTATGCTGCCAGGTAGGGGGTGGGTTGTCAGTACAAAACCTTGAAGTAAGTTACCCAATAAGATTCAGAAGTAACACAGGCAGTTTTATTTTACATGTTTAATTAATATCAATACTTTATTAGTATAATCGATCCTCAAATGAGTAGTGTGTGAGTATCAATATATCGATACCACGGAATCGTTACGCCTACCACTAATCAGCTGATAGTTTACATTACAGCTCTGTTATAAACAGAAAATAACCACAGTAAAACCACAATTCACCTTTGTACCGTTTGTGTTTTCAATAGCTGCACTAAAGATATATCATCAAACACTCAATGTCTGGTTGAGTTTTTTGTTTCAAAAAAAAAAAAAAAAAAAAAAAAAAAAAAAATTGGAAAAAATGACTTGCGCAGTTATTTTAGGAAGGTGACGATATAAAAGTAGATTAATAGATTTGCATTCCTGTTTTTAAATTGTCATTTACATGATCAAAATAAAAGATATCAATCAATTACTTGATCCTGAGCAAAAAAAAAAAGGAAATTCCAAATCAAGATCATTATGATCTAAATAAAACAGTTTTGTTGTGGCTGTTCAGCTTTAAACCTGATTCACCACAGATGGCACATTTGCACAATTAACACCTTGTATTTGGGCTTTGCATGTTGTACACAAAAGTACTAATAAAAGCTGTTGATCTGAATGATAAACGTATATCTTTAGCATCATAGCATAATTGCCTAAGTCAGTGGTTCCCAACCTTTTTCAGCTTGTGACCCCATTTTAACATCACAAATTTCTGGTGACCCCAGACATTCAAAACAGAAACTTTTTTTTGCTAAAAATTGTTTTTGATCATGTAATAGTTTGCTATACTATGTTGCAAATAAACGTTAATTTTAGATGACATTTAGTCTATGTAATGTATATTATTACAGACGGAGGCAGTAAAGCCAGGTGTAGATTACTGCACAAAGTGAGAATTTGATTTTTCCTTGGTCAGGATATGTACAGTCAGTCCAGCTTGGATTTACAAGGCTGACAATTAATACTGAACAAACATTAACTCAAACTATGAATTACGAAAGAGCTGCAGCATCTGAAACCGACCACAATGAACATTTGACAAATAAAAAGTACCACAGTGTTAACCAGATATTTTTTATTAGTATTTATTTATTTATTTTATCAATTACTAGAAATTTCAGCGACCCCATGTGGAGTCCCAACTCCAAGGCTGAAAAACACTGGCTTAAGTCATATTTTTTTTGACGTCATAGCCACTGATGCAAAAGGAAATATGTAAGTATGTATTCAGTGGTTTTTACAGAGCTTCACGTTCACTGTTCACAGTGGCTTCATGTGAGCCTATAACTGTGAGTGTAGTGTTACTGAAATCCTCTCAGTCTCATCTGGTCTGGTGCTCATGGGCTTTAACTAAGTGTTCAGTCTTTAACCAGTCAGTCTGCTTATTAGGAGGGTGGGCTGAGGGTCTTACACTTTGCGGGTCGGTGGGCGAAGTCGCCTGAGGGCTCGCGGTTGGTGCTGGCTGTCCTGCTCCATTTGGTAAAAAAACATCCTGAGATCCTCATCAAGCACAAACCATGCCGGCAAACCCAGCAGCTTCTGAGAAAGACAAAAGAAAAGGAGAATGATGGGGCGGCGTCAGTTGATGAAAAAAGAAGAGCAGATTAGAGTCAAGGGGCGACGATGAGGCGGTGGAGAAAGAGGCGAAATGGTAAATGAGGGAGATTAGAGTGGACAGTTAGTGGAGAGAAGAGGGTGGGGATCAGAGTGGGAGTTTGATGGAAGAGGGGGAGAAGAATTTGGGTGATGGGAAATTGGAGGGAGAAGGAGTGGATGAGATGAAGCGAGAAAGATTACAAGAGCAAGGCGAGCGAAGGCGAGAACCACGTAGGTTGCGGGAAAAAAGCGCAAAGCAGAAAAGAGAAGTGAGTGAGTGGGAGAAAGAGAACCTGATTGTGTTTTTAGCGATGGAGCAACATTGAAACATGTCAAAAGTCCCACAACTACAGTCAGTCAGACGTGATGTGGGCACAGGGCAGAGCAAAGAGAAGAGAGCAGCAACGCCTACACATGCAGCTCCATCTGCAAACTACTGCTGAAATATCCGAGTCAGTGCTTATCCACCTACAGCATCACTCAGCCCACTGAGTTGTAGGCTACCGCGCTGCACGCTGCACAAGATAGTAAGCATGCCAACAACTCCCATCCTTTGCGCAGAGTAAAAGACCACACTGTGCATGAAATTAAATGCGATTACCTTCATGTAGTTGTTGAGTTCAGGGATTCTGCTCTCAGCAATCTCCTGTTTGTTCCCAATGTAGACCTTTCCTAAAAGAAGACAAAAATAACAACGGGAAATATGCAGGACAAAGTCAGTCTTCACATATCTTCTAACCCGTTCTTTCCCACTTAACGGGGACCTGTGGTGAATTTTTATTGCTAGCTATTTCAGGTAACGTTATATCCCGTTGTCATGTATGCATGAGAACTAAGTCACTACTCCATCAATCGGGCATGGTCAAAGACATGTTGCCTCCTTCATGGGCTGTTCCAGCACCCATAGTGACATGGACTCATATTGTCCGATTACCTGGGCTGTGATGGACTGGTCTTTGACCCTGTGCAGGTGACACTAGTCTAAGATGACATATTATCAGTCAGTGCTGAGTCATGTCTCTAGGATAATAGTGGCGCACAAAGCTTACAGCTGCACACACAACAACCATGAACATGTGCTTTCCACTCAATCTTGCTCACTGACTGCTCCTTGTTTACTCATATTCCGTCACCTTGAATCAATGACAGGTACATCACTTAAGGCAAGCCATTTCAAGTCTAGTTCTGCCCCCATCTGTAATTCACATAATAAAAAGGTCCAGTGTGGTGCATTTATGGTGATTTTTTACTGAATTTGCACCTCTTTTGCTTTTGTAGCAATACAAGAAGCAGAATTAATGTAAGCATGATCAGCACATATACACTTTAATATGTGCTGATTTCCTCCTATTTACCAAGTTCCAGTTTTTAACTGAAGAACCACAAGGTCTAAATTAATCAATGACTCCTCATTTGAAAGGTAATAACCTCCTTCCTTTTTTTAGTATGTGGCTAAAATACAACCTGAACTACATCAGATTAAATTTAGTAGAAAAAAGTTGTTTTTTTTTCCCCCTTCATTTTTTTTAACCCATTTTTGAACAGGAATAAATTAATGATGGAATGGACCAATCATGCGAGCTCATGACACCAAACAGGTTGTGACAAAATGCAACTTTCTTGGTTCAGAAAATTATCTTTGGAATTGGCAAATATCACATGTGTAAATGGCGGTTCTCTATTTCAACACAATTACAACAATCTACATGGCTGATAAAGAGTGTAACAATACTAAGTAACATGTAGCCAAAGGTATTCTAGAAACTGAACTTAACAGTATCAAGTGCATCTGCTACTAACTGTGAGGAAGCTATTAATCAATAGATTATGGTACAAAAAGTGGCATTAGTACGAGGTGATATACTGAGGTGAACATTAGGAATGTCTAGATCTAACCTACAGACTGGCAACGGCTGCCGATCTGGCATTTTTTAGAACATCGGATCGTATTTAGTCATGATACTGAGTCAATCTTGGCCCGGTTTGGGGGGCTCAAATTGAAGTTTCCAAAGGTAAGGAAAAGGAAAATGAGCTGTACAACAGCGGGAGGCTTAGAGGAATCAGTAAAAGCATCTGTAAGTTTCACTTTCACTTTATGGTCGGCACATACTCATGAGGTACGTGCAGTAGTGATGCACGAGTCAGGTTTTTCTTAATCCACAGAGCTTTTGTGGAATTATTTGACCCAACCTGCCCCGCAAATAAACTGACATTCTTTTGACTCACCCCAACCCGACCCATACATCATGGAACATACCCCCATATAATCCCTGGATGGATCTTTCCATAGACACGCTACAGTAATACTGTATACATACCAAAAAAAAAACAGCCTGCCAAAGGCTCTAATTTGGTTCACATTATGAATTTTGAAAGGGCAAAAATTGTACTAAAGTTATTAATTGTCAAATGTGTCATACTTCAGGTTCTGCATTCAGCCCAATTGTGATCTTAAGTGAAATAATAGTGTAATAACCAATAAATAATTACTCCAAATTTAAATCTAAATTTCATCGTAAAAAGTCAGTATCAGATCAGTATGGGAAAACTAATCATAACAAAAAAAATCGGATCAGAAGCAAAAAAAAAATCCAGATCGGAACATCACTAGTGAATATGGTTGGATATGGTTTTATAACATCTATAGAAAAGAAACATGTAGTAATTTAACTTCACCAATATTAATTTTTTGGAATTTCTTCTTAGAATTCCATTTTCATCCAGATTGTATTCACCCATGTGAGTACAGTTAATAGCAAATTATATAGTGGAGCTAAATTTACTCATTCCATGATCCCCTAAACACATAATTTTTAAGAATGTAGAACTTATTACCACTCTTCCCTCAGGCCACACCTGGTCCAGTCAAAAAATATGAAGCAGAGAACACAGACTCGTACAGCTCTAAATCAGGTCTTCATCCACAGCCATCTAACACTGCTGTTAAATCAAATTTAGCACAGTCTTAATGACCCTCAGCCTTCTCTGCTCCCTCAATTTCTCTCATCTCATTCAGTCTTGACTCGCACAATAACTCATCCAATCACTCGCAGATACACGTTCACTCATTTACCAACTTACATGTGAATTATTTGCCCTCATACGTCCATCTCCTAGAACCTCATCGAGGAAAACAATCGTTTGACCTTGAATCTGTACAATAGTGTTGTAGTGAAGACCAGCTAAACCATAACCAAGTCATAACAAGACCAGTGCAGAGACCAAGACCAGAAACACAAAAGACATTACAGTGATCAGATTTTTCATTTCATTTTCATCCATGATCTGTACAGAGTTGCTAAAGATGTTGTACTGATTTTCACCCATTTTAATTCCTTTTCACATACTGTGTGCTACAAGAGATTCCGTTCAGTTGTTTAAAGAGTACCTGTAGTGAATTCTCATTGCTAGACATTTCAAAAGACATATATGGGCGGATCAGGTCCGCACACAAGCAGGGGGAGGGACTCCACAGTCGAGGTCCTGCAGGCAGACACTTTAGAGCAGGAAATGGGCAGCAACATCGTGAGTTTTCAAAGTGCGTTAATCAAATGCGGTTTTCATGATAATTAGAATTTAAATGGTAATACTACCGGCTGGGAATTTGATCATTATACCGGTAATCGTTACATCCCTATTGTAATGATAAACATTTTTGATGTAATTTGACTTTTTTTTACATGAAAACACAGAGAATAATTTGGAGTTGTCATTACTTTTAGGTTATTACGATAGTATTGTATTGGTCTGGTCCAGCTGAGATCATATTGGTCTGTACGTGGCCCCTGAACTAAAATGATTTTAACATACTTGATTGTTAATATCTTCAGTGTAATTTTATCCCATGGACCGCGGGCCACTTTTGGCCCACGGGCTGCATGTTTGACACCCCTGCTCTATAGGTTGTCACATTCATATGTAATTCAAAGTTACAGCCTTTTGTGGTAATGTAATCGCACAGGCTCACGCCAAGATTCGATTAATTGAGCCGCTTAAATGTCCATGTTATATTGAGCCACAGAGGTCTGACTTTGACTCTAGTGTCATATATACTAATCAAAAGAATAATGTAAAGACATGAGAATCAGCTGAGTCTGTAATGATGACTCAACAGTAGCCTTCTATCCTATACTGCAGTATCTATTTATATATCAACAAAGTAACTTAACATCTATTCATTTTCATTTTTACTAGTAAAAAGTGTGTCAGTTTGTCCAAAAAGACTTATCTCTTCTATTTTATTCCATCAGGTTTTTTTTCCTGCTCCAACCCATCACCCATCTCCCTTCTATCTTCCTCTTCTCCCCGCTGTCTTTCTTATTCCCTTTCCATCCTGATGAGATCTGGCACTGCAATTAAACTCATCAGATCTAATATTATCCAGCAGACTCCTCAGTGGCAGATGCTAAATCAGAGTTTGTAGAAAAGTAGAACTTTTCCAACATAGCAAGTAAGAAAGAGGAAAAACTGATCCGTGTTCTCCTGCAGGATGTATTTTTGATCCTGTTATTTATATTTCATATAAAAGCTGTGGTGTTTGAGCAGATGAAACACGTGTAATGGTGGTGCAACAACAGGCAGGGAAGGCCGTTAAATGATCTCAAGTCAATTTAATGATATAACCATGAACTCAATAAGTAAAGTTATGGAGAGCTTCATATTTATTCAGTATTTCTACAATATTATCATATGGAGAAAAAAAAATTCAACACTATTTTTTTATACCAGGTTGTCAATTTATAAATGTGTCAAAGTCACAGTTTGTGGCAAAGACAATAGATGTAGTTTTGGATTAACGTGTTCCTTCCCACCTAATTTGTGTTCATTTTCTCCCATTTACCACAATTTATCAAATTAATAAATGGCACCTTATATGAAAGGTAATAACTGCTAGTTTAAACACAACAACAAAAGTTTTACAGTAGAAACTTTGTTGTATTAATACAAAATGGCAACTGAACTGTAGTGGTTTTGGAGTCTCATTTCTTTATCTCATTTCCATTTGTAAACTAAATAACAGCAGGTAAAATTAATCCATTTGTAGAATTGACAATTTGTTTCAACAGTATTTTATGGTTTGAAATTTATTGGCAATGACTGAGATCCACCATCACTGCCAATGTCGATTCACATGAATGTCTAATTATTATCGGTACAGTCGCCAGATTTACGATGTAAATCAAATTACATTAGCATGAGGTCAGTGTTTACTGGCTTTCATAACCTTAAACCAAAATTAACAACTAAATAATGAAATGAACCCTTTAACCACCATGTCTGTGGTGCTCCTTCTGAATGTATGATTTTAAATATTCAGCCATTTGCTCTAAAGGAAAAACTTCAAAACGTGTTCATAAAATAGACCTTGTTCCTTCCATAGACATCTGAGCATGCTCAGTTCACCCCTAACTGCCTGTGGGATGGGGGGGGTAAAACACAGAGCAGTGAATGGGACCGACTCACTATAAATTCATTTATGTTCTATGTGATATGAATTGATTGATAAACCATTGAATTGTCTTTGTTATTTTATTGTTTGAGAATCTCAGCTTTCTAACGGTATTACATTAACCACATTGAAGTTTCTATACTGAAAAGTTTTACTGTAGACGTACTTCAACGCATTTAATACAAAAAGGATTGCTGGATTTCTTGTTGCACATCACCAAGACACCTTTGGCACGTTTTACCTCAATCGTCTTCTTCTGAACTGCTTTTTAGAAGGGTCGTGGTGGTGCACCTATCCCAGCTACCTATGGGCAAAGGTACACCCTGGACGTGTCGCCAGTTCATGGCAGGGTGACATCTACAAACAACCAATCACGCTCACGTTCACTCATGCAGTTTAGATAAGAGCATGTTTTTGGATGGTGGGAGGAAGCCAGAGTACGCAGAGACAACCAACAGACATGCAAACAGAAAGGTACCCCCAGGGAATCAAACCCAGGACCTTCTTGTTGTCTGGGGACTATCGATTTTAAAACAAATATCAAAATACAAGTCGTTTTTAGTTTGTTGCTTTTTAACCCAATGGTACTTCTGTGGCAGTTCCCAAATTAATTTTTCTCCATATTTAACCTATCTATCACTATTTATTGTAATATTATCCTCTGTATTTGGAGTTTTTTCAGTGTAAATCATGTATTTTCCTATATTTAATTCACTGATCGTGTTGATGTTCATAAAAGCTCAGAGAAAATTCAAAGGTTATTATATCAAAACGGAGAAAACTGAAGAAAAAGTGGCTTTCAGTAAAATATATCATTAACTGAACATAAAAACAAGTGTGTCCATCCACTGGCATTGATCCAACTCCATGGGTTTTACTGGTGAATCAATGCTGCAGAAGATGACTGTTTCTCCACGGTACCTGAGGAGCCTCTGAACGTCATATCTGATGACCATGAAAAGATGAGAAACTGCATTTTACACCAATTATTTACATGTATTGATAGGGTTAGTGGCTCAACAGGTATTAAATAGTTTAAATCAGTAGATGGTCTTTATGGGTTAATATCAAAATGAAAACCGGATGGCCACGACATACACGGACCCAGGACCTTTGGGTGTGTAGACTTTATATTTCCATATTTCCAGTCTGAGCGTGTTACTGTGCACATTGAACATTAATCAAAATACACTGCATTTCTCAAACAGTGTTCACTGGTCAAAAGCTGTAATCATGTCTTCAATTAATGTGTATGTAGATTAAGCAGAGCCCTGACAAGCTCAGTGAATCCACACAGGTTTGTAATCTAAACACGCAGAAACTTCCCTCTGTCCTCATCTCTCCCACATCAGTGGTCCGAGCCTCGAATCAAGGGGCTTCAGGCTTTTATTGGTGCACACGTTGGTTTGAGGCCTCGGATAATCGATAGAGACACTGACAGCGGCTCCAGACAGACAGACTTATGGGAAAACAATGAGCTGTAGAATAAAACTGGAGCCACAGAGCAGATGAGGACGAGAGGACGGATGCACTGCAGGGTCTGAATGCATGTGAAAGAGCGGAAATGTACCTCCTGTTTCTGTGACTTTTTTAGTTATGAGCTTATCTGTAGTTTAAGGTCATTAGAGTGTTGGACTTTAATTGAATGCATCTGTTTATTGTGGTCTGAGCAGATACTGAATGGAGCAAAACACTTAGATCCAGAGATTCTCGCTGCTTGAACTGCAAGTGGAGTCAGATTACCTCTTAGTACTTTAGATTTTTTCTGCCTTTTTTCCAAACTTGTTCAGCAGAAACGAAGAAAATGGTCAGTGGAGAAGTTCAAACACACCAACAACTACTTCTACTGCTACTACCACTAGAGCTGCACGACATATCGTTTGAGCATCATCATCCCGATGTACATGTGCGAAAGAGTCACATCACAGGTCCTGCAATGTTAGAGGCAAATTAACTCAACATGTAATCATCTAATTTTAAGGGTACCTGACACACACTGCGTGCAGCGATCCACCTATCACATTCATTCTTAATCAGTTTGCCAAAGCAGACCACTCCCCTGCATATGGAGTAAGTCACCAGTAACAACGCAGCGTTTCAGCTGGTAAGGTTTTGCCGTCGCGCAACGCCACGTCCTGCTCCCTAAAATGAAAATATGCGAAGCTTCAGGGTGTAGGGCAAAGGTAAATGAGCGGAACAGAACGGACCGCACTGCTCCGTACCTCCATAGTACTATAAGTCGGATAGAAACCGGTCGAGCCCAACATTGATTACAACATTGATTCACCAGTAAAACCCATGGAGTTGGATCAATGACAGCAGATGGAGACACTTGTTTTTATGTTGAATTAATGATATATTTTCCTGAAAGAGTCACTTTTGCTTCAGTTTTCTCCGCTCTGGTATAAAAACCTTTGAATTTACTCTGAGCTTTTACAAACACCTAGACGGTCAGTAAATTAAATGCTGATATTTAGGGTGTGTGCATCCATTTTCTAACATGTACCTGGTCTAGAGTTTCAACATGGCTGCTGTCAAACAGCTCGCCTGTTCCCTCGAGGCGTTCATCTGTCCTTCCATCCATCTGCTCTACTCAGAATGTCACTGCCATGAACAGGCTTATTTCCACTTTTACAAGCATCTCATAACAACCTGTATTATATATGATTCAAGAGGATGCCATACTGTTGGTGCTGCAGATACTCCACTGACGAACTTCAGAGTGCAGCATTTTCAGAGCCAAACTGCACATTATTATGCAGTGACACACGCCTAAAATCTGCTGCGACAACATCCTTTGTACTCGAATGAAACCGTTACATCACTGTGTTCATACCAAATCAATCTGTCATCAAAACCGTGAGGGTCAGACAGTTTCACTTCTGATAAATGACATAACGCACTCTTTAAAAGCGTGTGCAGATGTGTTTCCAGCCAGCAGAGGAAGCTCTGCCAGCTGTCGCCATAAAACCATTCTGCTGATTTCCATATGCAGAGGAAGCAGCACCCGAAGGTGAAGGTTACAGAGTGACACGGCAGAAAAGATGCAGTATCAAGTACAGTGTTTCCTCTGTATTCAGCTCTCAGCAGAGTCCACAGCAAAAACACTCACCACTGTGAAACTGGAAACTACAGTCGCCCTGATCGGTCATTTCTACTCGCACGCAACGATTTAATCAGCATTTATTGTATCCATTGATCTTCTTTAGTTTTATACTTTACAGGTCTCTGGCTTTTGTTTTAATGGTACATGCATCATATCTACATGTGCAAAAAGCCTCTTGGACCAGTGATGGAAACCCAACTGAAATGATCAGTTTAGATTAAACAAAAAAAACTAAATCTGAAGAATTTGTAAAAGACCCGTGTGATGCGAATTAATTTTCTCAGGAAATATAAATCAATAGACACAAGATTAGATGCAAGTGATCCAATTAAAATTCTAAGAAAATATTAATAGTAGTATTAGCAGGAGAGGCTGGCCCATAGTGGGTGATAGTGCACCGCCCTCCTTAAAGCTGCGTATGACGTTTGTCACCAATTTTTCATCAAATCTGTAAAACCTGAGTCATAGCCTACGTATCACAAATTCACAAGTCTTTCTGTGATTAAGCATCTGAATCTCCTGGTCTCCCTCACAGTGAACAACTTTGAAGTGTATTCCACCATAAACAATCCATTTGATTACAAACAGAGCTGGTAGGTCACTCAGGCATTTTCTGAAATTCCATGCAGCTCCATGCAGCTGCAGTAGCAAGAGGCAACGAACCTGTTTCCGTGTTTGTTGCCGCTGCAGTCATAATGCGGCTGTGTGGAGCTCCACTTCCCACAATGCACATCGTGACAAATTTCAGAAAACTTACAGATTCATGATACTAAGGCTATGAATTAGATTTTAAAGATTTGCTGAAAATTGGTGACGAAAGTCATTTGCAGCTTGAAATGCTGCATGAAAAAGAGGAACAAAAAAAAAAAAAAAAAAAGAGTTATTTTGCCAGTCTAAGTCTTAATATTATCCAATCAGTAGCCTGAATATCGCTGAGACATTAAGCAGCCTGAATGTCACCCTCCAACCAGAAGCCCCGCCCCCTTGAGGCAATTTCAGTCAGACTGAAAGTCGCCCCAGGTGCTCTCATAGACTTACATGTTGAATTTTTTTCTTTTTTTTTTCTTCAAATTTTGGACCCTACCATTCATTTCTATGGGCTCCAGGAGGGTTTACCCCAATGTGATTTCATCATACGCACTGATGCGTGCTTGTGCCATACGCACAGCGTGTGCACAAATCAGGAGACCGCAAGATCGAAGCTGAGCGCGTTTCTCCACCTGAAAGAGAATCAAGATGTTCCTGGGAAACAACAGGACAGGAACGTCTGAATGCATTGGCCATGCTTTCCATGGAGAGAGAACTTGTCAGGAACATGTCTGATTTCAATGAGAGGGTCACTGATCACTTTACCTGTTTGAAACGGAGGCGAGCAACATTTCAACACAAGTGATAAGTGAGTTGTGTTGTGTTGTACTCTCCAAATGTTGAATTGTAAATAGTTGTATTGATTGCATACTGCCAGGCAAATATAGACTGAATAGGTTCTGGAAAGATTTGACTAATTACAGTTTTGATGATAGTACAATTTGATTATCGCTATGGCTATAAATCGCTAGAAATTGTAGACTGTTAACACAGTGATTCCATGAGAAAACTAGAGATGATAATGTATCTGCTGATGGCCACAGTGGAAGTGTATTATTGTGGAACCAAATGTATCATATTTGAGACACTTGATATAGTTATACAAAAATACTGTACAGTATTTACAACTCATGTCTGGTGTTGCCATCTAGTGGCTGAACAGAAAAACCAAATTAAACAATGCAATGTAACACTGTAAAGTTAGCTATCTGACTATTATTTATTATCATCTTACCCACTGAAGGGGTCATCTTAGCCATCATTACAACAGCTGCCCCCCTGAGAAATGTGTCAGGAGCCACCACTGAGTATTAGTAGTAGTAGTAGTAGTAGTAGTAGTAGTGGTGGTAGTCTCAGTGTTTGGGGTTAAAGCTTTTACAAACAGCTACACGATTGGTGAATTAAATATAGCAAAATACCTCCTTTTCATTGAAAAATGCAAAATACAGAAGATAAGAATAAGAGTAAGAATAAGAAACTACTTAGGAAAAGTTAGATAGAGAAAAATTCAACTGGAAGTAGCCACAGAAATAGTTCTAGTTTTTAAGGGTTAAGGAATCAAACGATACATTTTAAAGTGCATTTTTGCAAGAGTACTGTAGGATCAAATGAACAAAGCAGTGAACATGAAGCTTTATTTTCCTGCCTTAACAAAAACTGGACTGTTGTGAACATTCTGACATTTGTACCACAGTTCACAAGTTCTAAACACTAACTTGGAAAGCAGATATGGTGAAAGTCAAAGATTTCTGTATGTCTAAAGATTGCAAATCACTGAAGTCATAATGAAAAGAGCATAAAGCAGCATCTGTCTGAGCTGGTGAAATGTGACGCCCTGATCCCAGATCTGTGTGCATTCTCACCTGGAAGAGACGGCAGGACGCAGGTGTTTGGACCCGGTTTCTCTCCATCTTCAGGGGAATATTTAGCCTCAAGGATCTGGTGCAGGTTGAAGAATTCTCTGTATCTCCTATAGATCAGATACTTGCTTCCTCCTTTAGTTTTCACCTCAATGACAAACCTCTAAAAAGGAAAGAGGAACAGAAACATGAGTGACAGACCAACTACATTTTCCATTCTTCAGTAGGTTTTAAAGTTTGGAATGAAAAACGTACAAAGTAGTAAATGAAGCCTTTTTTCTCCTCAATGTCACCGATGTTCGCCGAGACGGGGATGTTGTCAGGCAGCTGATCGAAGTCACTGAGCAAAAAGAAAAAAAAAAAAAAAATCAGTGGCAAACATGGGTAAAAGTACAGATACAAAAGGTACAAGTACTGATTCAACTTATTCACTGCAGTAAAAGTGAAAAAGTACAGGCTCTGGAATGTACTTTGCTAGACATTACCTGTTGTTTTGGTGCAAAGTGAACTTAAAGGGGTCACATTTTATTAAACCCACTTTTATTAGTCTTTGGTTCATTTATTTGTGTATTTGGACCCTAATAGTTCATACAGTTTGAAT
>JAPQRP010000001.1:29782614-29794109 GCA_037367295.1 Apogon hyalosoma | reverse complement strand
CCAATTATTTACATGTATTGATAGGATTAGTGGATCAACAGGTATTAAACAGTTTAGATCAGTAGATGCTTTTGGTACGTGATGGATGTTTGGGTCTTTATGGGTTAAAACTCACTATGACTTGTATAATCATCAATGATTCCGTTTATATGAAAAAAAAATCAGATAACTGTTAGTAATCGGATAATTATACTAATCCGATCTGACACATTTACACGCACTTCAGAAATATGAACACTGAAAAACCCTGGTTTATATGTTTAATTCCATTACTGGAGTCTGTACATTTGTAGTGACGCTATAATCAAACTTCGTATTATTATCTTCCACTCACGTTTGACTGTTATTTCTATTTTTGATGATTTAATTTTTTTTCAACCCATAAAGACCCAAACAGCAGCCGCCAACCAAAAGCATCTGCTGATTGAAACTGTTTAATACCCGTTGATCCACTAATTCTATCAATACATGTAAATAATAGATGTAGAAATACAGTTTATCCTCTGTTCATGGTCATCAGATATGACCCATTTGGATGTTCAGAGGCTTCGTAGTTACCGTGGAAACACCGTCATTTTCTACAACATTGATTCACCAGTAAAACCCATGGAGTTGGATCGATGACTTTTGATGTAGATGCTTGTTTTATGTTCTGTTAATGATAGACTTTGCTGAAAAAGACACTTTTTTTCTTCAGTTTTCTCTATTTTTGATATAATCACCCTCAATTTTAATTTGAGGTTTTTATGATAATCTACATGATCAGTAAATTAAATATAGTAAAATACTTGATTTTCATTGAAAAAAAGCAAAACACAGAGGATTATATGAGAAATCCTCTGTGTTTTGCTTTTTTTCAAGCATGTATATATGGAATCAATGTTATTAATAGAACATCTGACAATTCATAGTACGGTCCAAGTCATTAATCCCCAAGTAATTCCCCTTTTTGGATTTCTTCAGGAAATGTTCTCAAATCTTAAAAACCCCAGGCTTTTTTCTGATAAATTGGTTTGTTTTTTCTTTCTCGATCTGATGCTATACTGTGTATCCTTACTGTTTTCACAGAACGACTTGCATCAAATAGGAGGTAATGTTAGGAGCAGGTGCTGGTGTAATGGCTTTTTTCTTGGCTCATGTGTCACCGCTGTCAAGATGCTATGAACAGGTGTTGATACACAGTAAAACCATGGCACAGCAGCCAAGAGTATAATGACAGTACTTAATAGTTTTACATATTCTAGATGGTTTTCATTGTTGTAACTGTTTTGCTTGGGCTCGTCTTGTTGGACGGGACCTCATCCACTCAGGTGCGACCACCTGAATAAAACATCCTCTATGAATAATACAACTGCTGTCCGATGACCCGCAGTAGAATTTTTAACATCCGGAGATGATTTGTGTTGTGATGACGATGAAGTCAAAGTGGAAATGTCTGCAGTTTCTTTAATGGCCACTTGAGGCAAATTTAAGTCTATACATAGATTCAAAGAACAGAGACAAACCTGGGAAAAAAGTAGATTTTGGTTTCTATAACGACTAAACATTTATGATAACGGCAAAATGAATGGGTTTTTATTAGGGCTGTCAAAATTAACACTGATTAATTCATCATCATGATTAATCTGAGTAAAAATTTTAACGCAATTAACCCATCTGCAGCACAGAATGACTCTGAACGTCTCTGCCAACACATTTGGGGCAGCTTGTCCAAGTAGAGTTAGCATTGCGCATGAACAAATGGGCAGTTGATAGTGACAGGCAGCAGAACCAACCTATAAAGATGGAAGACACTAAACAACACGTAGGCCTCTGGATGGAAATATGAGGACAAAACACCCAACATGGAACAGTCCACTGACATAAAGTATTATACACACTCTGCAGGAAGGAGTTTTCTTTTCACCAAAGCACTTCCAGCTTCAAATACCACATTAACGTGAGGCATTCGTTAGTTGGGGATCCTGCTAGCACTTCGACTAATGCGTCGCCCAGCTTGCGACAAACAAATTAAGTGCATATATATTCCCTTCTTCTGTGAGTCTGTTTGCTCATGCAAAATGAAACGCAATTAATATAGATTAAAAATGAATGACATTTAATCGCAATTAATCAAAATGAATCCACAGTAACCCTGTGATGAATCTGATACAATTTTTAATTGTTTGACAGCACTAGTTTTTAAAAAATTCATGTCATTAAATAATGTTAAGGCTTAAAGTTCTGTATAATTAAGGGTGTGGATACATGAAGTACAATCCGTCTTGACTTTTGGAGCTTCTGTTCATTGAATAAAACATTTATTTCATGACCAACAGCTCAACTGTATCTGTGTTAGTTCTGTTAGTGTAATTTAGCCACACAAGCTTGTCTACTAATATACTGGTCATTTTGGATTTTCCTGCCTGTAAAGTAGCATCCTAATTATGATAAACAGCACTAATGATTATGTTACGCCACTTCCGACGGCTAGTTTCATCTAGTTTTTCTTAAGAATTTTCAGTTTTTTCAGGTCATTCACATATTTTTTGTTTGGATGCTTTGTAAATGTAAATATTTTCATAATTTAATGTTATTTTTTGCTCTAAAACAAAAAGAAAAATTTGAAGTTGTCATTATTTATGGGCTATTGTGTTCTTATTTTACTGGTTCGGCCCACTGGAGATTAATTTGGATTGAATGTGGCCCCTGAACTAAACTGGGTTTGACAGCCCTGCCTTAGACTGTATGTAAAGATGGACACAGAACATTTCAGATTAGAAGCTGATTACAGTATCATCTATGAATCCCATTCCCTCCACATTACTCAGTGGGATCAAACTCAAAGCCTTTTTTCTTACACAGATTTCATTAGACTGATTTTTTTTTTTTTTGAGTTGTCATCTTTCGAATGAGTTTGTTTCTAATTAGTTATTTAATGTTAACTTGTTCTTTCCCATTTAATTTGTGCTAATCTGATTTACCAAACCCTGTTCCAAAAATTATAACTGAAGAACCACAAGGACAAAATGAATCAATGTTATCTCAATTTAAAGGCAATAACCTCTAGTTTCAGAATATTTCCTATTTTAGTATGTGGATACAAAAAAAAAAACAAAAAACTGAACTTTTAGCAGTCTCATTAGCTTCAATCACTATCCAAGAGATTCTTTCACTAAATATGTTTTGGCATTCAGGAATATTGTAAAATAAACTTCACCTCAACTGTGGAGAATCTAAGATTTCTCACAAGGTATTGCATGTCTATATTGATATCTACAATTACCTTCACCAAGGAGGTTATGTTTTCATCTGGGTTTGTTTGTTTGTTTGACTGTTAGCAAGATAACTCAAAAAGTTATGGATGAATTTTGATGACATTTTCAGGAAATGTTGATACAAAATGGGTACTGGGTTGCCAGTGATTCAGTGGGAATGGAGAGGTTAAAGAAACAGTTGATAGTTACGATAACTGATGTTGTGCTTAACCAGCCCGATCATTTTCCATGCGCGTGATGTTTGCTTGTAGCTGAAGTATTTTTCCCTCTGTTGCTTCTGGATGAAACAAAGAATCAAAGACTACAGTCATCGATGTTATGCCATGTAAACAAGGAAGAGTCAAAAAGTTCTCAAATGTCAAAGCCAAAGGCTGTTTCTCCATACCAAGAACACAGAGTACGGTCTTGTGAACTCAGCGAGTATGGTCTTGGTAAGACTGGTCCCAGAGAACGGACTTCCTAAGAACAAAAGTCTCTCTGTAATTGAACAGCTGCGTACATGTGAACTTTCCTTCTTGTCTCTGCCATATTTCTGTCATCTGCTCCCTAAAGTATTTCTCTCAAATCACCACAATGTCACTGGATTTGATTTCAATACATTTGTACTATCATTTACATGTCATTTATACATTTTGTATATTTTTCAAAACTGTAATACATTTCGTCAGTTCAGCCGGGCACAGCCACCCGGGTCCCATCCGAGCCAGTGGGCTGACAGCTGGGCCAGCATGAACTGCATCTTGGGAATTATTTCTGAGCCAAGTCTACACAGATCACCAACCAGTGCATTCTTAGTTTAAGCTAGTTGACAAGAACAACATCTAGGTATTCCATGGATTCTTGTTTTATGCGAACTTGCAATTGGAACAGCACTTGGGCTGTGAGAACAGAAGAACAGACAAGCATGTGTATTGAGAAACAGCCAAAGACTGTGTCAAAGACAGCCCCAGCAATTCTACAAAGAAGGAACCAACCAATGGAAACATAGATTGAAAACATGTTTAGACTCTAAGCGATCATGTGTAGAAAAACAAATTTGTTATTTTTGATAAACGTTTTATTTCTGAGAACTTTTTGACTCTCCCTCGCACACGTAGCCGGTATCTGGAACATCTATTTTCTCATCCACACACAAAACTCTTGTTTAAGTCACTGAAAAATATTATTTCTGAAAACTCAGGCCAATGTGTAGATTTTGTAAAACTCTGTTTCCATTCTTGTGTGTTCAGGGGGAAACAGAGTTTTAGGGTCCGAACGTCACAGTATGACACAAAAAATGCATCAGCGCCATGTGTGACCTTTGTTTATCCTAACTCTAACCCCATGATGGTGCTACACAGTGTATTTTTGCAGGTTCATGTAGATGAAAACCTTTGTGAAAATGTGAATGATGTTATTATTAAAAACAGATGAGGGGAACTATCTGTTAATATAAATACAGAATATGTGAATACATGGCCTTAGTCTTGCTACTCAGGCATGATGCCCTGTACAACTGAAAAAAGAAGGACTTCAGACTATGTTTCTAATTACATCCACATGTACGAGGGTCAGATCTGGATGAGTAATGTCAGCACTGAGCATGTTTGTGTTGCTAATAGCCTGCGTCAGCGTTCGTTTTGTTCATTTTGTCACTATCAGTCTCAGTTTTTTTTTTTACATGGATTCAGGGTGAGGGGAGGTAACTATTGAGCGCTGCAGATCCATATGGAAACGTCTTCTTTGTTACAGTGACATTTACAGATGTATGAATTCAGAGTGGTGGTCATTATAGTCATGATGCATTACTTCAACATGTTGTACTGATTAGACGACTGATACGAAGACACAGACATGATCTGAGCAGAGGTAACACTGACCCTGGTCAAAATAAAACTTGAAGCAAAGAAGCAAAACTCTGGTGCTTTTTGATAACAGTTTTCAATCCAGTATCATGGAAAAGTAGCACGAATTAGCCGCCAATTCTGGTCAAGACCAGAGCAGCAGAAACAGCCACTAGTCTATTATAGACTATTTTTTTGATAAATTTTTACACATTGTAAAGTAACAAAACCACAGTGTCCATCTTTACTTACATTCTTTAGTTTCTACTGACACTGTGTATGTACAAAGTCTACTTTTAACCACTTACAGCCCAAATTTATTCACAATTAAATTAAAAATAAAAAAAAAAACATTGTGGTGTTCCTGTCGAGTAGATGTTAAATTAAATGGAATATGTTAATTTAAATATAAAACATACAATTGCTAGGATGCAAATTAACGACATTAGGCATCATTACATTATAGTAATTAAACAAATGTTCCAGTCTCAGGTATGTAGATTATTTTATTGGTGTTGCTATGGATCAGATCCAAAAATGATCCAAAAATCAGTAGAATGCCATGAAATTAATAAAACCGATCCATGAACATTAGGGATCATTTGTAAACAGGTAACACTAGCGTCATGCAGCGTGGTACTGCGCTTCCCATCAACTGTCCTGGGCAACGCAACGTGACTGTAAGGCTATTGTATTCCAAAATGACTAATATCTCCCAAAATATTGGTCCTGTCAACTTGCTGAGATATTTAATGCGGAGATGGGACTATTCCTAAACTGTAGGTACCAAACTGGCCAGTTAAAAACATCTAATTTTCTCAGAACTGTGCAGACACACACACACACACACACACACACAGAGGCTCTGAGACCTTTCAGTATTATGATATAGAAATGTACATTCAGAGAGAGTGCTGAACACCACCTCATTACAAAAACAGTGGAATATTGAGGTGAATTTGTGACATTAAGCTACGAGGGGTTACATTATTGGTGTTATTTTGTGTCAGTAGGTCGGTGTTACTCTTGCTTTTTACTACTTCTACCATCTTGTCCAACTTACATGAACAAAAAAGTAAGATGAAAACAGCCAAAGTATCAAATTCTAGGCTTCAAACCACCGGGTGAACCTGAGATTGAAGAGCTCCTGCAACTTTGTAGACAAAGTGATTGTTATTTGTAACCATCAGACAAGACCCGAGTCTGAATCATGAGTAAAAAACCTGTTTACCTGACGAATAACAAGCTGTGGGGCTCGAATATAACCTTCCTTACCGACTGGAGGCTGGATGGCATAGTCATCCTGTCTGCATTGCAGTTTTTTACTTTTCAGACTCTACACTGAGCAAAAAGCTTTCAGTCCAGGGACACTTAAAGTTCTATCAGAAGGTGATGAGGCTTTGGCCTTTAGATTGGATGTGTCTGGAAACAGAGCTGTCATTCTTCTGCACATCTCAAAGTCAAAGCTCAGAGTTGTAAAAGGTTGGAAGACGCATTTTTCTGAAGGAATGCTCACAGGTATTCAACTGTCAGCGCTGGTGCAGATGCACTTATCACTGAATGCGTACTATTACAACAGTGTGTGCACAGTAGGTACACTGAAAGGAGAAGTACACAAACAACAAATATTACAGTCAAAAGTTGGACATTTCCACAGCTGTTTCTGAAGCTAAAGTCTGGAACGATCAAAGAAAATAGATGAAAAAAAGAACAAACAAACAAAAACAATATACTGAAGATAATGACGTTGCTCCAGTGTGAAAATCAGAACTCATAACATTTGTTTCCAGTCCGAATCATTTCAATGTAACACAAAACAATGGAATAGCCAATAGCAGAAACTTCATTTATTTGAACCAAGTTATGATCAGAAACAGACAAAGTTAGACAACATTTATAATTCGGGGCACCGCTAGCATTGTGGGCCCCATGAAAGCTAAAAGTTGTGGGCTCTTTATAAAATTCAGTATGTTCTTGATTGGTGGGGGGATGGGGGGCAGCAATTATATATGTAGTGGTGTGGTTTATAACTAACGTGCCTAATGCTGGCGTGAAGCGGAAGTGAAACTTAACATGCTTTGAAGGTCTAACTCCCGGCTTCTGTGCCTGTGTTGTACCGCGGACCTTACATGAAAATTTCACAACTTCTAAAATGTATCCACTGGACCCCCTCCACTGCTCTGTGGGCCCCACAGAAATGCTGGACCCCATGTATTTGTCACGTTTACCCCCCCTTTACAGCGCCCCAGTTTATAGTCATGGCCTCACAATTCAACCTTTATTTTTTCATGACTTTGTCTCATTTGGTGAGTTTTATTAGTAGAGAAATAACACTTGCACTGTTGTATCTGCTTAGTGCAGTGTTTCTCAGTGGGTTAGGGTTAGGGTTCTTCTGATCTTCAGTGGTAAAGGCCAATCCCCCGGGTCACATTAACGTATATGAGCTCGATCAGACCCCCACCATCAACAATTAGTTATGGTCATTAAAAAAAAAAAAAGGGGGATTGTTCAAAAAAGGTTGAGAAACACTGGCTTAGCGTTAGCTTAGTGCTGCAAAGTTTATCTCATTGGTCTGTTGTTTTATTAAATTATTGATGACATACGTTGGTCTCAGACTGTTAGACTGGTTTACAGATTGGTCCATTTAAATGATTGTTGTTTGAATTGTGTTGTGTTGTCCAAAAATTGGTTTTGTTGAGCTTGTAGCTAATTTTCTTCTGGTTATGTCAATGTACAGCATGTGTGCATTGCTACAATCACCACGCAGGGTTACCATAGCAATGCAGTGTGTGGCACTGGGGGAAGCCAGGTTTAACCAGGTGTCGTCTCCATGGTCAGAGGTTAAAAGAATAAGTTAAGCTCCGCACAACCTGTGAACTCCTCAGAAAAGCTCAGGCCTTGATCAGACCTGGTACAGATCAGGACACACAGCTGTTGATACCAGTATCACATGACAGATGATGCAAATCATTTTATACCATCAGCAACTACAAAATAAGAATGAACATCATTAAATACATAATTTATACAGGTACAATTATAAAATATCTTTATATTAAAGGGTTAGGGTGGTAGGGTTGAAGGGTGGAGGCCCGAAACGTCACTACTTGTGGTTTATTAAACTTTTTTGAGGAGCTCACAGGTTGTGCGGACCTTATCTTATTCTTTTATCCACTGTTTCTTTGGATGCTGCACACCATTTAGTGACAGGATGTGTGTGTGTCATCACCTCTTTCCACAGTCAGATGTCCCTTTTCTTGTCTGTTTCCTGTTTTGCAGATCACGTGGTCAATATCAGTGACTTCAAGTGTGTTTTTCATGTGTTTTGTCAAATTGTTTTCATCTTGTTAAAGTTTTTGTCCTGTTAAATACGAACTTATTGCACTGATGCTGAGTTTTCACACATTAAATCAAATAAAAAACAATGAGCAAAATAAGAATCTCTAAATCAGACACTACACAGGGTGCTTGTGCAGATCTTGAAAGTCTTAAATAGTATTGAATTTTGAAATGCTGTTTTCCAGACCTTGAAAAGTCTGGAATTTTGTGTGAAAGTCTTAATAAAGTATGGGAAAAAGTTTCTCTCATTGTTGATTTTAGAGTATGCTCAAAGGCACATAATTGTAAGATAAGAAATACACAAGGAAAGCATCTAAAAAACTGGATATGATTTCAGTAACCAGTCAGTACTGGAATGACTCTAGTGAAACGTGTTTGTGTGATATTCATGCACTATGTGATTTTCATATGTTTTGAAAAAAAAATTTCTGTCAGAAAAACATAATTTACTGTGAATTATGCATTCATTCATTCATTCATTCATTCATACATTTATTAAAACTGAATTGAACTGAATTGAACTTTTCTATTATACACAACAGGTACAATCTCAACCAAAAATGTAGACACACAAATATAAAAGTACGAAAAACCAAGGGAAAAAAATAGCAGTTTTGAAAAAGTTTGGAATTTTTATTTGGATAAAGAACAAGCACCCTGAGCACAGGTGTGTTTTGTGTCTTTTACACTTTTATTATGTTGCATTTGTTACGTCGTTCTCCTCTTATTTCATTTCGTGTCATGATCGTCTTGTTACATTTGATGTGTGTGATCTGCATCAATGGATTCACCATGGAATGGTGTTTCCTATGATGTATCGCCACATTTAGAGTGAAACTGTGACGCTGGGAACTGGGAAGCTGCATAATGACACAAAAGAGTAAGAGAGTTTTTAGCTCACCCGCCGATAGGCCATGAGATATTGTGTAGATGCTGTGTCTGTTGTCGTCTTTGTTGACGTCTGTCATTGTCTCTGTTTGCTATTTCTTCAAACATCTTCTCACAAAACTTCTGGTCGGATTAATTTCACATTTTTTATGTAGCTTCACTGGAACAGTTTCTTCACAGTTTTGAGTAATTTAGATTTTTGCATTTGTTATGAATTTTTGAATTTTAAAAAGGTGCCTTTACTTATACTGGCCCATGTTTTGATGGTTTATAGCATATAAATAGCTAGAGATATGAATATAGTTACTATTGATCACTGATAGGAAGTCATGGACTTTGATTTCATTAGTTGAGTTCTCCTCCAGTGAAAGTACCACCCCCTTCTATTGGCAGATTGATCTCCTGCATCCAGACCGCAGGACTCTAACACAGCGGCAGAACCTGACAACCTCACAAATTCAACTTGTTATTGATTCTCGATTGAACATGCCGGTGAGACTAAGTGGAATAATAAATACTTCCCTCCTCTCCGCTTCAGTAACACATTAACAACAACACAGAGTGAAAACGGCCTCTTTGTGTCTTATATAAACCAAGAGACCTGACCTCAGACATCTGAAGCCACTGACGTTGAGTCTATTTGTAAGACTGTATTTCATAGTTTGCACTTCTCAAGACATCTGTAAAACCACAAATAGACGCTCACTAATTGGCTTTTGCTGCCAAAAAAGTCCGAACAGGTGGAGTGAAAGTTGAGAATGGAAAGAAAGGCAAAGGATGACAACACACTGTTCGCCATCTTTATGAGCATCGCCATCCTTCGGTTTGCACAGGGGGGGTATTTTATTGAGGTCAGGACGGTGTGACCTGCAGAGGGACTATCAGAACCAGTCCTGGGGGCCGGACGGCTTCATCACACACAGATCTATAATGATGTGGCAAAAGAAACAGAGACACAGGGGAGCTCAGATCTCTTATAGACACTAACACTCAAACAGCAGCTCAGACGAATCAACACTTCAGGAAACAGCCAAAAGCAGACTGAGGCCTTCAGATCAGGTCTGACACCTGCTGACAAATACAGGGTACTGCAACGAGAGGAGACACGAGCTGTACAAAGGGGTTCTACTGGGTATAAACATCTAAACCAGGCACGCGTACATTTTTAAAGCATTGCAGACATAAATGGAGTAAACCATCCATCTACATGTAAATGCTGTTAAATCTGACTTTAGAAATTTGAAAATTCATCAAATCCATTTCTTCACCTCCAAAATTCAAGCACTGATTGAGTTTTGTTGACAAAGTTATTTCTCTTTTGGAAAACTTGTTTTTACCACAAACTTTTTTTTTATTTGACAGTTTTTTTCAGTCACAAATATTAAAGCTTTCAATATTAATTTAAGTGCAGAGATAAGTCGACTTTCATATGACATTACCATGATACAGAAATATTTATCTGAATATGTATTCATATTGATATGACATATAAGCATTTCTGCAGACTTACAAGCTGTAAGAAAATGACTTGTTATTGGGCTATGCTTTTACCATGTAACAGTTTAACACAACTTTGTGTAAATATGTGTGACCCACTGGAGTGAATTCACCCCACCTGTGCTCTCCACTTCACCTCCAGTCCAACCTCCCCATTGCTCTAAACTTTTTCCTAGGGGTTCTTTTTTTTTATGTATTATTGTATATGTACTGTATTTATTATGTTCCCTTTAATTGATAACATTTTCTAATATTCTGTAGAATAACCATAATGCTACATGTCAGATACTAATTTGAAAAGGTGTCAAA
Organism: Apogon hyalosoma; assembly: GCA_037367295.1. NCBI lineage: Eukaryota > Metazoa > Chordata > Actinopteri > Kurtiformes > Apogonidae > Apogon > Apogon hyalosoma. The sequence goes on along the minus strand of JAPQRP010000001.1, from coordinate 29,782,996 downwards.
ATTGATCCAAAAGATTCAGAACTTAGTGATAACTTTAGAACTTGAACTACTCTATATTTGCATTGAAACAGCTCACACCTGGGGCTGTTGGGATATGTAGTTTCTCTCTACATTATTTAAAAGAAAGTGACAACATATACACTGTTGCTCATAAAGTTGGAAAAAAAAATTACCGCTAATGAAATGATTGTGGCAAGTGGCCTCTGTGTGCGTGTCTCGGGATTCACACAAAATCCAGAAAGAGCTGACTGGTGCAGTTTGTCATACTTATGTATCTTTGGTCAAGGAACAGACTAGTGAGAACGGCAAGTTGATAGGACCAATATTTTGGGAGATATTAGTAATTTTGGAATACAATAGCCTTACAGTCACGTTGCTATGG
>JAPQRP010000001.1:29752313-29765643 GCA_037367295.1 Apogon hyalosoma | reverse complement strand
CAACATTGATTCACCAGTAAAACCCATGGAGTTGGATCAGTGACAGTGGATGGACACACTTGTTTTATGTTCAGTTATTGATATATTTGCTTAAAAAGTCACTTTTTCTTCAGTTTTTTCTGTTTCTAATATAATAACCTTCAATTTTAATCTGAGCTTTTATGAACATCTACATAATCGGTGAATTAAATAAAGGAAAACACATGATGTTCACTGAGAAAACACAAAATACAGAGGATAATATTATAATAAATGGAGATAACTGACTTATGAAAGGTCAAATCTAGAGAAAGATTTATTTGGGAACTGACGCAAAAGTGGCTTTGGGTCTTTATGGGTTAAATGTTAAGTGTTTTCATCATTTTTGCCCACCACTGTAAATCTACTTGTCCTCTGGAGCCTACATGTTCTTGTCATTTTGTGTGACATTTTTATACAGTTCTTTTCATACAGAACTGAGCTGCTAAACTGATTTTCATAGTTCCTGTGACAGTGACGAGAAAGATTTGTTCTAGTCTATTCTTTCATCCATCTTCTGATCCTGCTTTATCCTCACTAGGGTCGCGGGGGTCACTGGAGCTGATCCCTGCTACTTATGGGCGAAGGCGGGGTACACCCTGGACATGTCACCAGTTCATCTCAGGGCTGACATATAGAGACAAACAATCACTCTCGCATTCACACCTATGGGCAATTTAGATTAACCAATTAACCTATCAGTGCATGTGTTTGGATGGTGGGAGGAAGCTGGAGTACCGGCGAGAATCCACACAGAAACCAAACCATCACTTGGGCCTTTTCGGAAGTCCACGCAGCCGCAATATGGACACAGCAGCAACAAACATGGAAACGGTGTCATCGCTTCTTGCTGCTGTGGCTGCGTGGAATTCCGAAAAGGCCCGAGTGATGGTTTGGTTTCGGTTTGGTATGTAAACAAACGGACTGCTTATGATGGAGTACACTTTGAAGTTGTTCACCGTGAGGGAAGTGATTCAGGTGTGTAATAGCGGAAAGACTAACGGATTTGTGATACTTAGGTTATGACTTGGGTTTTACAGATTTGATGAAAAATTGGTGATGAATGTCATACGCTGCTTAAAATAACTGGACTGGCACTATAAAGGCACCTCACTCCACTATAGAACATACAACATAAACACTCATTTATAAATGAAAAAAAAAAAAAACTGAAGAGAGTTGAATTCAAGGGAAAATGTTGACTTGATATTGCCATTACTTCTTAACTTTGTATTGCCCAAAAGATACAAAACTAAGAAGAAGCTGGGCTTTCATCCATCGGCTGTCCTCGCCAAATAACGTCTTATTTATGCATAAGCTTAGACCACTATTGCATCCAGCAGTTGTAGAGCTTCACAATCCTAATAGAACAGTCATCTTCTTTGCCCAGTTCTAGGCTCTCTACAACTGTTTCTCTGGTTTTATTACATTTGAAACACCCAGAATGATTACATTATAGGCAGTTATTATGTTATTGGTTGTTACAAATGTGTCATTAGTTTTCATTGGGTGTTACCTGAGTTTCTGAAGCTGCCTCTCCCTTCCTGTCAGGGAGGGGGGAGATTGGCCTGACATCCACAGAGCCCCTCCTCAGATTGTGACTGGGTGGAGGAGGTGGAGGTGGGGGCGGCGGTGGAGGCGGGACTTGGGCGGAGCTGGGCTTGGTCTCTGTGGGCTGCTCTGTCTTCCGCTCAGGGAGAGGTGAGATGGGCCTCACGTCTACAGAGGCTCTGCGATTGGGGGTGGCCGGCGGTGGGATGTCCCCGTAGCTCTTACCGTCCGACACCTCGGTGTTGGCATCACTGGGGTCCAACAGGTTGTTCATACTGTGGCTCCGTAGAGAAACGCCACTAGCACAGCGAATGGAACACAGTTACTTCATGTACATGTTAACAACCTGACGTGAAGAAGAGCTTGTCAGTCTCCACGTGTTATGTGTAACAACAATTGTGGACAGACTGCAGCCCTTAGGCTCAGCTTAAAACCAACTGGCACAGATCTTTACCTTGTTGATAAAGTGTTAGAGAAATCCTCAATAGGAGCCACATAAGCAGCAGGAAACCAGCCCTGACTGGAGGACAAGACGATATGGTAAGAGCAAAAAATACAAAGAGGCCAAGATCCTGTCCTGACCAAGGCCATCAACTCACAGCAGTACGAAGAAACATTCAGCAAACTGAGATATTAGCATCACCATATGGTCAACTACAGCTAAAACTCAATAGCAACTTGTTTCTTTTACTTTTCCCCAGACGTAAACATTTTTAACCCTTTAGGCACCTTTATTCAATTTTGATATCAAGATTTCAAAAAGCTGTAGGTTGGAAGTGGTTAGAGATAAAGGCATACTATAAACGAGAAAAATATTGGGTATGACCCAAAGTTTATGATGGGAGTAAATGTACTCATTTACTCATCTAATCTGCATATTGTGGCATCATAGGGTGGTGGCCATATTGGATTGTGTAACTTTTAGTAAAATTGAACTTTACACATATTTACATGATAGTTTTCCATCTGTTTTAGTTTTTTTTTTGTCATCTTATCCTTAAAATAACTGAACTTAAACATTTGTAGAAAGTAAAATGGAGTAAGTTTTAATAGCTTTTTAGCCAAACAGCAGAGTAGTCAAATCTGTCTTCAACTATCAAAACTAAAACTAAATGAACTTTACTTACTTACTTAAACCAGCTCAGAACCAGCCTTTAAACTGGATTTTCTTCTTCACTTTGAATTGAAAAGCCCTGAAAGGGGGTTTGGATTGAAGTGGCACATGTCCGCCATCTATTGGTGGGAGGTGGTAACAAGATTTGGCAACTCTATCTGGAGCTGAGGTCTGTTTCATTCAGTTATATTTTATCTGTTTTCTGCCAAAAGAACCACCAAGTCAATTGACGCCAACTCATTGTGACAACAGTGTCATGGTTTGTTTTTCTAGTTTATTTTAAGCTCTCAGTAGGTTTAAAGAAAGGTGCCAGGGTTTGGTCTTTAATGGACTGATTCATTTCCAGATGTCATAATGGTTGTTTCCTTTAAAAACACACATTCCATTGCCGTTGGCTCTCACCGCATAGTGCTGTCAGTGCGTCCGTATAACCAGCCATTCCGCGGCTCCTGGACAAGTACAGTGATGGTCTCTCCCCGGCTGAACGGTAGCAGCTTGGGGTTGGATGAGGAGGGGTGTGATACCAGGGCCCTCATGGCTCTCCCTGCCCCCAAACCCAGACTTTCCCCCACAGAGCTGGATCGAGATCGGCTGGGAAGGGGAGACGGAGCTGCAGATGAGGAAACATAGTGTGAGATTTCACCGCCAAAAGGTACAAGGGAAACAGTAAACTTAAGAAAGTGCAACAAAAACCTCTCCGTGTTCTTAAAGTGGTGATAAAACAATCTCCAAACTAAACTGTGATCAAATTTATCTTAGTAGAGATGAGACTCGACGATAAGATTCTCAGATATGTGTAGACCTACAACTGGAGTGAAGACGTGCATATTATTTCCATTTGGATTAAATTTCAGACAGGAACAGGGACTTCATGGTGAATTCAGGAGCACTCTGAAACTCTGAAATCTGTATGTCTTGTGACAGCAGACCATGTTTCTCAGACACATCTAGACATCTATTTGTGAATTGGCTCAAAGGTTGTTTAAAACAGCAAAATGTTCATATTTTTCTCATTTTGTAGTATGGAAATACACCACATTACTAATTTACATTTTAGCCATTGAAACCTGTGTGTGCGTGTGTGTGTGCGTGTGCGTGTGTGTGTGTGTTGGTTGAGATCACATGTAACAAACATGTACAAGTTGCAGCTGGACAGGTGTCGCATACAATTTTTACCTCCATATTTTTTTCTCGCTACTTACACAGTACTGTGGCACGAAATATAAATGTGTCTGTTACCACAGAGCCAATCAGTGCCCTCGTTCTATTATATCTAGACTGGTAACTTGTCACATCCTGAAAAGTGCCAAGGCAATCACACAGAAAATAGGAGATAACGTTTTGGTAACGTTTTGGACTTCAATGCAGAAGACTCAGGTCAAATTCCTTGTTGAGGTAGCATTTTTTCTGCAGATTTTCGGGGGGGGGGCACGGTGCTACGGTGCCAAGGGTGCTGGTAGGTAAAATCCGACACTGATATAAATCAGCCACTGGGATAATGTTCAGATTACAGAATTCGGAGCACAGCACTCAATACATTAAACTGACACTGAACTGAGATGTAACACAGCACACTGCTGCATCTAACATGTAGCTCCGCCCACCTTCTCCAGCCTTAATCTCACTGACTGCACAGAGCAAAGAACACCATAAAACAACAACAAATGGAGTATTTACAACAATAATTTCTATTCTATACGATCACTAATTTGTCGTTTCTTTCATCAATTGCCACAGTATTGTTGTAGCAAAATACACAAAAAATGTGCTGAAGTATACGCTGTATACAGTACTGTGGCAACAAGAGGTTAATGAGTTCATAGAACAGTATCCATGATTGGCTCTAGTACAAATGCTAACATTTGATTGGCTCTGTGGCAAAAGACAAACCGATACTTCGTGCCACAGTACTGTGGCAGTGGCCCTTTTTTTTTTTTTTACCCCCTAACAATTATGTGCATGCTCCAAACGCAAACGCATTGTTTTCCATGTAAATATCCGGTAGTGAAACCTGTCATACTGAATTTACCCCTGTGCAGATTAAAAAAAAACAGTAGTAAAAATTTGGTGAGTTGATTTCCATATTATTCAGATCACTATAACAGTCAACCATGTGTTAACTTTTTTTATCTGGTTGACAATGTTTGTCGAATAAAAGTGAATGGATGTATGATTACTGTGCAGCAATACTAATCATTCCATATCTGTTTTTAAAAATTAATTTAGTAACAACCATAATAGCTCAAATTGTAGGTCTAAGCAAGTACTTTAACATGCCATTAAGTAATAATAACAAAATATTTATTAAAAACATCAATTTATCATTATTGTCAAAGTAACGGAGTGAGGAAAAATATACAGCAGTAATTCAAGGTTTGGAAAAAATGCCAAAAAGTGGTGTTCCTCAAAGAAAGTGCAAATATTTAGCATACCACACTTTTCTTAACATATGAGAGTACATTCTATCTAAAAATGAAACTGATATAATTTTCATTTTAGTTTTAAAAGACATTAATCTATGGTAATGGAGTGAGAATCCAAAAAAGTAACGGAGTGAGGTGTTTGTTCAGTGTGATGAACCATGATAATAATAATCAAAGATTTTATTAAGATACTGATAGAATTATCAGTCTTTGGCCACATGTGTTTCATTACTGTATTTAATACACATCTTTCTGCTGTTTATTTATTTTAATTTTTTTTTATAATAAATAACATTGAAATAAAAATATGAATTATTATTATTATATAATATTGTTTTAGAGAAAAAAATAAACTGACCCTGATGTTCACTTTCACTTGGCCAGGTGCTACTGCTAGTACTACAGTGACTACTATAGTAAACTTCACTTGATCTGAATATTCAAAACTACATAGTTAATGGGGGTAAAACTAATATGGGTGTAAAACCACCATGTTGCGTGCTGTATCAAATGTACCCACATAGTGCACATGCGCAAAAACACCAGAAGTACAAAAATAATACGGGAGTAAATATTGTATGTGACACCTGTCAGTGTCTCACCTCTAGAGGGCACTCTGCCCAGCGCCTGCTGCTCCCGTCTGGCCCACGACATGTCTTCATCTCTGGCTACCGTCTGCAGCAGGGAGCTAACCGAGCCTCGAAGCTGCACATCAACAGATCATAAATGAACTACTATTTCATTCACAGCTTTTAAAGGTTATTACTCTTAATTGTCAAATTCTGAAGTAAAGATCCAAGACTTGTGTGAATTTGACAGCAAACATGAAGTGTGTATTTGATCTGGTTCATTTTTGACACTGGCTGAGTGTGTTTCTGAACTAACCGTAGCTAGAGTTGAACTGTTACATCTGTAGATGAGCAGAAGAGGGACGCTGAAGAATTTAGGACTGATCAAATTCTCTACATAGAAATCAGTATATTGTGGTTGCTATCTGAGGGATGCTGATTCTAAAATGGAATTAATGTGAAAAAAAACAAAACAAACAAACAAAAAAAAAACATCAGCTCTCAGCACAATAAAGACTCCAAGTGTTAAAACAGTAGTGTGTTAAAACAATTTGGATTTGTGTATAAATCAATCAGTACCAGAATTGGAGGTATTATTGAAAAAAGACAGTCCTTCTATATTAAATATTAGAACACTTGGCATATTTAAGATACTAACACCCATTATGAAATACCTACAAAGTCATCATTATGTTCTATAAACCATTAAATAGAACCATCATAAGGAGATTTAGGTCATTTTACAAAACAAAACAAAAAAAAACAAACCTCTGCCTTTTTCATTGTCAGTGTCACATAATCATGTTGGTTATGGTAGTTTCTATTCTATTCTATTTAGCTTTTATATATTTTATTTAATATTTTATCTTATTTTCATGCTGCAAATGAACCTAGACCTGGGTAACTATATTTTGTTCTAACATGTATTGAATGACACTAAAGCTGAGTCTGAGTCTGGTGGTGGTGAAAATGATACTGATGGTGAATCTTAGGACACAGCTGTGACTCTGTTGAATGTACAAGGCCTTTCCTGCTCATTAAGGAAATATTAAAGTTAAAAGTACACAGTGGTAAAACAGCCAAACTCACATCATCTGGTATTTGTTGTGCTCGGAGCAACTATCTGCATGTTTCATGAACAATATGAAATTAAATCATGTTTTTGCGGCAAAAAAAGGTAAATCATTTCAATGTTTGCTCCTGGAGGATTCTGTTGGGTTTCTGTAAATTGACTTAAGAGTCTGGTTTCAACCAGCTCCATATGTAAAGTGTCATGAGATAACTTTTGTTATGATTTGGCACTATTATATATAAATAAAATCTGATTTGTTTCGATTTAGATCTATCAGGTGTTCTAATAATTTTGGTCACCTCTTATATATAAGCATAATGACAGAGCTGTTATTTTTCACACTATGGTGATCATTTTAAGTAATTTTTTTCATGTATTAAAGTAGAAAGATTACAAAGAGATCCTTTAAATCTAAACTAGCACATAATGCCAGATTCCTTTTACAGATATATTCATTATTATTATATATTACCCCTCTATCCCGTACTAAATTAAAAAAATGATTTGGTTTCCTGGTTTGTCCACACATACCACGCCATGTTTTGTTAAAAATTCTTCTTCTTTGCGTGTTGTAACGTCCGCAAACATTCGTTTTGTTTTTTTAAATTCACGTGACTCTAGTTGCGGTAAAAGGTATTTCCATTGCAGTTTTGCGTAATATACCAGTTGTGCTCCACCCGAAAAACCACCTCTTGCCAGCGCAAAATCTTTTAATCGAAAAATTTGTTTTGGTGAAATTGTCATTTTACCATTAGGTCAGTTTTTATGTGCCAGTCATATTCGTGCAATTTGAGGGTCAATGGAAAAGTGACTATTGTTGGTTATTACACATTGCTGATAGTAATTATTGATTATTGCTGATTATAATTATTGAACATAGTTGATTATTACAGGTCTTCAGTTATTGCAGAGTTCAGTGTAATGACAGGACCAAGAACTCCTACACATTCTGCATTACCTGCAGACTGTTTAGCACGAATACTAATTTACCAGAAGCCTTACACCTTAATACCTGTGCCTCTTGGTCCACATGGGTAGGAGTTCGAGGGCGAGACCCTCTAGTCTCATTCACTTTGTCCTTCCATCCATCTGCTTTGTGCTGGAGAGATGCACCGGTCTGAAAACAGATGAGAGAGATGAGCACCTCATTAAAGCTGAAGCTGATCAGGCAGAAACTAAATGAACAGACACACTTCAATAAATTAGAACATGGATGCAGAGAAGTGGGTTTCATCAGATAATCAAGCAATTAACATGCTATCAGATGGATATAATAATAATAAAAAAAAAAACCCTGGGCAGGCCATGATCTCAGGCTGCTGAATGAAAAATTCAATATGGAATGACTAATGAGAGGTCAAGGCATAAACTCAAGCATATTTTAGATTCATAACATAAAGGAAACTACTTTTTCATAGGACTCACTATATAGAAGAAATAGAATTCACATCATGTTGTGGGAGAGATGCACTGGTTGTAGGTCTGGGTTGATAATGAGCCAATACTGATGTTATTTTCTTTATGTTTGTTGCTACTTGTTTTCCTTTTTGTGCTGAGCTAAAAACATAAGTTAAGAACAGGTTTTTGGATATGCACAGTAGTAATGAAAGACGGAGACGTTCTTCATAGCTCATCGCCCATGGAAAACTTTGAAAAATACTATTTATTAGGGGTATAACAGTACAGAAATATTTTAGTTCGGTATGTTTTCAGTACAGGGGTCTTCGGTTCGATACATTTTCAATATGTTTTCGGTTCAGTGATGGAGACCAATTTCATTAAAAAAAAAAACGTAACCGATAATCGATCTTCACGAAACAATGGCGGCACACCACTCCTGTTTTGTCGACCTGTCTCTCTCCATTGACATAACTGACAGGGAATCCGAAATGTTCCCAAATCGGAGACCTTAGAGAAGACGGAGGGTCTTCCAACTCTGGCTTTGTACTTGTGACGCTGCTCTGAGCTGCCGTACTTTCACCTTCAGCATGTCTATGGTGCATCCATCTAGAATATCAAATATTGCACATGGGGTCCACTTGTGGACACCCTGCTCATACTGTGTGCATTATGCTACAAGGTTTGTGTGGAAACCTAAGGCGAGTGTTCTTGTTCTTCACATAGGCTACACGTATTTGTTCGGTACACCAGTGTATCGTATCGAAGGCCTCGAATCGAAATGGTTCGGTACAAATCAGTGCACCGTTACACTGCAACTATTCATATGTATCTATATCACATTTTACTCAGCCATATGAAGAAATTAGTAGATGTATTGTTTTTTCTGGAATATTTTTGTGCATGAACGCATGGAGAAACAACATATTTGCGTACATATATGTGTTATTTTGTACCTTGTTTATTAGATAGAGCAGGGACTGAGTGAGGCCACAGTGTTTCTCTGCCAGGAAGCGATACCTCCGCTCCTCCTCCTTCAGGATCTCCTGTTGACTCTGCTTCAGGTACAACATGTACTCACTGTTCTCCTACAAACACCACAACAAGGAAAGAACCCACATATGCAAGAGGGGTTTCTAGAGGACGCAGGACTTTTTGTTTTAATATCTTTGTTTGTGTGTGTAGTGTGTGCTGTGTTTGTGTATCTACCAGAGAATCTCTGTAGGCCCCTCGTCTGAGCTGTTTCTCCAAAGCCTCTGCCTGGTTCCTCACCTCCAGCTCATAAACCCTCCGACTACCCTGCGGCACAGTTCACAACCAGGTTCAGAAAACTCCCATGGACCAAACATTTTACTTAACATGTTTACGAATGAAATCACTAAATCGCAACTTTAGATTTATCCGAAAGTATCTGCAAGAGCTAATTTGAGAATTACTTGTTGTGCAAAACCTTTGTTTGGAATATGTGTATTTGGTTAGATATGTAAATTCATAATTTCATGTCGGTGTCTCTGTTGGATGATGCATTGTCACTATACACTATATAATCAGATAATAAAAACTGGTGAAAAACTTCGTACAGTGCATCAGATACTTATGAAAAATTATATATTGTAGATCACATTTTCAACAAACCAATTCTGAAAATGTTTTTGATTTATGTGTTCACAACTGTACAGCACTGGAAGATGAATGAACTAAAACAGAACCAAATTTAAAAAAGAAGAGAACTTAAAGATGTTAAAACTTAAATTTGTTGAGTTCTTAAACTCAGTAAGCAGCTCAAGTTTTAGGCTGAATTTAAATATTCACAGAACCCTAACTTTGTAGACGTGAAGAAGAGGAATGATCTATGCAAATTCAGGTAAATATTCCATGTATATTCAGGTAAGTTGCAGGTATTTGTTACCATAAACTAAATTCCTAACTGCTGCCTAACTTATGTCCAAATATCCTCATTCATAGCGGAAAAAAAAAAGTAAAACACTCAGAAAACTGAATTATACTTCCTCCTGTAAACTCACATCAATGTACTCCTCATCCAACTTGACATTCTTCTCCATGGCTTGCAGAACCTCGATCTGGAACCATCGAAACTGCAGCGCAAAGAAAAACACGGTCCCAGTGACGGAGCCAAGTCATTAGAGAAAACGTCCCTTTGTCAAACAGTAGTTTTCATTATCAGGTTGAATGGTTTGTTTGACTAAATCTAAATGCAAATGTGCTGCATCCTCAGGCCAACTTTTTAATCAGTGGCCCTGTTATGCTTATGCATCACCGATAGCCACTGCAATGACACACTTGAGTCCGGATGCTGCTGTGAATTTTAAACATTATGAAATGCACTGAGGAACTACAATCCAAGCTTTGTTTCTGCACTTTGTTATGAGTCAGCAGTGATTATTCATAAACAGCTAGCAAACGTGACATCATAATCTGAAAACCATGGCAACTGGATCATCACTACTGTATGAAACCAAAGCCACTGGTGGCAGATTTAAGATTTATGGTTTTATGGTTGAATTGAGGAAAAGGCACCTAAAAACGACATGTCAACAAAGACTTAAACTGTTTCATCGCTTTGTTTCTACATATTGCACTAATTTTTAGGGATGCACCGATATCACTTTTTTCCAGACTGAGTACAAATACAAGTACTTACATTTGAGTACTTGCCGATACCGAATACTGATACGAGCACTTAATATAATACCATTACAGTTCTTAGTTCCTTTTGAAAATGTGTTTTAGTGTCAAAGTCATTAGTCTGACTAACAAAGTGTTGCTACTGACATTTAATACATTGGCATGAGCGTTTCTCAGTCAATCCACCAGAGGGCGCTGCTCTTAATTAACCATACTTACCAAATATCATGATGAAGAGTGAAGATTTTTGAGGAGAAGAAGAAGAAGAAAATCAGTAATAGCAAACATGATGACGACAGAGGAGGTGATACTAACGTGGATACTAATGTTGATGTTGATAAGGATAGTCAGTAGTTTTCCACTAACTCACACAGTCGCTCTTTGAAAAGATCCGCTACCTCCACAGTTTCCGCTGGTACTACTTTTCAGTCTGGGTATGCACAGAACCTTATATATAAGATAATTTGATGATCTTTATATGGCTCTGGGTACGCATCCGCAGTCTCCTGGAAAATGGACAGAATTACATATGGAATGTACGCAGAGGAAGGACAATACGCTGTATCCATCTGTGTCTTTAACGTAACTTGCTGTCAGTGTTACTTTTGTCACCATCGTTTATTTTGAAAAATCTCCACACTGCTGACATTACTCCTTGGCCCCAAACCTGAGGCGAACATCTCGTGTCGTCGAGTGGTATCGGTGTGTTTGTATCGGAGCACTTCTACGAGTATGAGTATTAGTACACGCGCTCAGTATCGGTGCGATACCCGATACCGGTATTGGTATCGGTGCTTCCCTACTGATTTTGCGGTATGTGATAATACATATGACTGATAGGTACAGAAGATCCCTCATGCCCACAGCCTTCAGAGTCAACAACGCCTCAGTATATTGAGTCATTCTTTCTTTCTTTTATTTCATTGAGCTGATTTAGACACTGAATTTCTCCTTTGGAATCAATTAAGTGAATCTGTTTAAAACTGATCTCAAAAAGCAACTTGCAACATGGGAAATAACATATGATATCAGTGATTGAAATACAGGCTAAACAATAAACTGTCTCCTAGAACATTTTTGACTTCACTTTTTCAGTATTTTTTCCTTTTCTTTTTTTTTTTTTTTTTTTAAAACGACTTACAAAACACTAGTCTGACATAATGCTGTTTATGTTCCAATGTAATGACTGAATACTCACCACTCCTTCCATCTCTGCAGTGAGTCTCCTCTGTGTTTCTGATATTTGGATCAACACATCTCCTATTTAACACATACATACAGACACACAAGTTGAAGTCAGCACACCTTCTATCAAAATATTGCTGCAAGCAGAAAAAAAATGTGCATTCAATGACTTGATATGCTTCATCTTTAATTTAATATCTGCATTTTTACATTAATTTTGTTAAGTCACTAAGAAAGTGAAGTTGTGATATTTTAGAAGTTTCCACATCAATACACTAACACAACTTAACCCTGCTCGAGTCATCAAGGAATTCAATTACTAACTGGTCTGCAAAGATGGTGGAAAGTTAGTCAAGCCTTTATATTGTGGGTTTGTCTGATCTTGTCTATTGTCATGGATTGTAGTTGAGCTAATGAATTGAGTGCAGCTGAAAGACTGTCCCCATGTTTAATTCAGAGAGCGTCACTCTATAGGGCTGCTGGTCACGCTGTGGCTCCCTGACCTTCTCAGTTAGCCAACCTAGTGGAACCCCGTGTGTCATTCACCGCTAGCACTGATGTACAAACCCACACAACACTCTCAATGGAGAAGCACTAGCATTATGCTAATTACAGCTAACAATGCTATCGCACATCCCTAGGGTAACAGTGAAAGTGACGCCTGTGGAAAATAAGCACTCATACATTCAAGTCCTCATGTAGTCAATATGGAAACAAATACAGATTAATGAGGGGGGGGGCATTTTTATCATTACAGTGTGTTTTTGTTTTCATTTCCATGTGGAGACCTTAAACTGACCTCCTGTAGTGACCTCCTTTCACTATAAGGACAAATGTGATCCCCCCATGTCCAGATTGCTGTTTTAGGGGTCAGGCTTGGTTTCTGGTTTAGGCTAAGGGTACAGACTTAGACCTTAAAAGGGTCATATTTTGTTAAACCCACTTTTATTAGTCTTTGGTTCAATTATTTGTGCATTTGGACCCTAATAGTTCATAAAGTTTGAATTTGAACCCTCCAGGTGCTGCAAAGCTATCTTCATATTTATTTTGGCAAAAAGCCAGTGGATTTCTATAACCAGTTTTAATTCCTTCTTAATCTGTTATGTCTATAACTAGTTACATCACAAAATTTGCACATTTAAGGTCAAAACTTCAGATGAATATTTCTCGCCATAATTCTTTATCAGCAGCAGCAGTTGTAGTCCATACTGAAAATATGTCCAAACCTCGAGCCGATTACCTAAAATATTCAGTTGTTGGTTGAACGGGACAGAGCCCATTTGTATTTAAAGGGCCAGCGCTCAAAACGACCTTTCTGGTGTCATTACTCAGAAATAGGGTTGAAGATGGACCT
>JAPQRP010000001.1:29710884-29723091 GCA_037367295.1 Apogon hyalosoma | reverse complement strand
AAAGCCATATTTTTTTGTGGTTTTTTTATACCTGTCTTTTTCTCTGCATTTGCTAATTGTATGTTGCTGCTGCTAACTGTGAAATTTCCCCACGGTGGGATAAATAAAGTCGTATTGTATCGTATCGTCAAAGAAAAGACAAAACATATAAAAGAAACCACAAGACAATAGACAAGAAAAAGACAAAACAGAAAAAAGATAAAAAAGATAAGAGGAGACAAGAAAAATACAAAAAAGAAAATAAATAAATTACTATAGCCGTAAATGATGTGGGATCAGTTCTTAGTCTTTCTCAGTTTGTGCTCCAGAAATAGGCTCCATGTTTCAAGAATTCAAGAATGCAAGTCATTCACTACTGAATGTTGTCAGTCAGTCCCATCCAGTGTTTCAGTGTTGATGGGTCCGTCACTTTCTGTTGTCCCGCAATAATTCTCCATCCTGCTACAATAACATTAAAAATCTGATTTAAGACACTTTCCCTGCTGCTCTTACATCTAATCTGTGATGTCTGCGAACAAGAAAAACACACATATTGTCCCTTTGTGTTGCACAAATTGCTTCATTCTCTGCTCATGAACACTGACAGATGTGTGAAGTGCTTACAGTTTCCACAAATGTGTCATAAACACATCACTTGGCTTGTGTTCTAAAAAATAAATTCCACACATCTACATATATCAGTGTATATGAAGTATTGTGACAGACATCCTTACAGCACTGATGTAAAATATGAAAGTGCAAACAACTGTATGATGAGCACAGCATAAAGCATGGTGAGGCCTATGTTTACCACAGGATGCTGAGGACTGGACTGCACTTGTTGGACAATAGCATGTAATTAAGTTTCTCTGATGTCTGGAATTGAACTGTAGCTTTGGTTGAATGATGAGTGTTTTACTGATGTTAGTGAATCAATATTTCTCTAACTCTTTATGTATGAAGGTTACAGCCGCTATTTCTTGACCATCATTTACCATGTTATTACCTTTGCCAAGGAGGTTTTGTTTTCATCTGGGTTCATCTGTTTGTTTGTCGGTTTGTTTGTTTGTCTCTCTGTTAGCAAGACGACTCAAAAAGTTATGGAGGGATTTTGATGAAATTTTCAGGAAATGTTGATACTGGCACAAGGAATAAATGATTACATTTTGGTGCTGATCCAGATCACTGTCTGGATCCAGGAATTTTTTTGAAGGATTCTTTATCATTGCAAGATAGGGCCAGTTTCAACATATGCACATCTAACTCCACAATATATATAATATTAATGTTAATCCAATGCAATGTATAGGTTTTAAAGGTCCAGTAATTCATTTTAGGAGTAAATTAATCATGGCGAGAGGGGGGGCGGGGTGATCTGCATCTGCAGGTCTCTGCTCTCCGAGTGTTTTTCTTGTTTGTTTTTATTTTTTTTTTTTTTGCTTTTGTTTTGTATGTGTTTTGTGTATGTTCGGTTCTACATAAAAACAACAATTCCTATTGTTTAGACATTTTTTCTGCATTAGTGCTGTAAAAAAAATTCAATAAAAAATAAGTGTTAAAAAAAATAATAATAATAAATTCAAAAGATTATGAGATTACCTCACTGTGCTCTATAATGGCCCCAACTGGCTCGATTTTCGTGACAGTCCATTTTTACTTTAGTATTTACAGATGGCAATGACACAAGACCGGTTCCTTTTAACTGTCGCAATAATGACTGACTTCAAAATAAATAACGGCATGCATTGCACAGTGATGACAGGAGTGAACACCTACCAGGCACAGAACGTGGTGCATTGTCCTGAGTGATAAACCACAGCCGGAAGCATGACTCGACCAGGCTGTCAATGTGTGGTGTCCCTGTGTTGTAAGTAGGAATAAACAGATAAATAAATTAAAAAAATATATATTAAAGACATTTTAAAAATCTATATACGTTAACATTTGCCTGGTATGATGAATAATTAAAATACAGTTTACACATTGTGATCAGATCCCAACCAGCTCAATGTGAGGAGCAGTATATGTCAGTGTGGTACAATGAGGGACCTGTTACCTGTGTTGCATTTACACATGGGTGCTTCTATGAAACTGGTCCCTAAAAACAGGACATGGGGCCTAAAAATTCAAACCACATGTAGACCAATGTTATGAAGCAAGTTTGGAGGCACTTTGGGTCTATTTTAAAAATTAATATTTACTGACATAAAAGAGCAACTATTTTTCAGATAAAACACATTTTTACATTATTTTACATTATATTTAATACAAAAATCTGTATGTAACATGCTCAAAAGAACACAAAAATTACGTGTTACTATTTTTTTAAATATCTTTTTATTCTCTCACAGGTACATTTTGGGAATCAAACTAATTATGCGAGGCAGAGTGTTTCACAAAAATGACCACTGTTGCAAAATCACTCACGATTTACTTGTGTTTAAATGGGTAGGTTCTGCATGTAACACAAGTGGACACGATGGGTTACATACAAAACCTGGAATGAGACTGTGGATTCATGAAAAACCCACATGTCTGGGTTAGAAAAACCACTAGGATCATCAAATTTAACACAGTGTCTTTATTTATAGTGCTATATAAGACTATTTCAAGCCATGTTTTCCAGATCAAATGCACTGACACCTAGGTAGCTTTTCCTGTCCCAGTTTTGGTCCTATTTTTGGTCCCAATATTTTATTAAAAAATAATTAATATTGGGATGGCTCAGAGCAAGAGTATAGTTTTTTTGTTTTTTTTTTTGCATTTATATGAGGTCGTCATTAGGTACATCCTGGGGGGAAATATGTCTAAATTTCTCTTTTATTATTGGGTCTAAAAAGCTGGGAAAGTGCCAGATACCAAAATAAACCCAGTTTCATAGAAGCACCCACATACACTTTAGATTTTGACATAAGGCCTGTCTGATTTAACATGCAACCTATGGTGATAAAGCAGCAAAATAAGTCCCTCATTAGAGCCAATGTTTGTGGACTTTTAAGTTAAAGGGATAATAACATGCGTTAAAGGTGATGTAATGCACCTAAATGGAAAGAATTTACAGTAACTGGAAAAATCTAATTTGTTATTTCATCACACCTACAATTAAAAGTAAACAGATGAATACTCAACAGCCATGTTGGAGACTGTAATCACATGGATTCAGATCACACACACACATTTTGGAAATGCACAAATATTCAACCCTTCTGGGGAAGGTTCACTCAGCTCTCTGTGATGTGTTGGGATATGCAATCCCAAATTCTTGTCTTGTTCTTTACCTCAGACATTTGGAAGAAACGGTGCAAAAAAGGAGACAGATATCTTGTCAAGATCCTCCGGGGCCATAACAAAGAACTGGCTTAAGACTGATGCTCCATCTTACAAACAATGACTTTCAATCATAGATGATATACTTGTCGTGGAACATCTTACATATAAACTGAAGTTGAAAGAAAACCTCTTTATAAAAAACTGGGGAAAATGGCTGACATTCAGGGAAAAATGTGACAATAAGGGACTTAAACACATTCTGACACAAACACAGGCTGTTCTTTTCATTTGTATGTTTTCTGTTCTTTTGTTTCTTTTCTTGCTCCTCAACCTGAGGAGATTGGATTGTATTATACTGATAAAAAAAAAAGGTGACGTAATGCACTTTAACATTGCATACCACCTGCTATAAAACAGAAAAAAGAAGTCTGTTCTGAGCTTTTGTTGAAATTCAGTGGAGGCGTCCAGCTCTCGCTGCATATATAATAGACTCATTTAACAAAAACACAGTAATGACTATTATATTCATATATTCTGTAATTAGATCCTCCAAAATTCCCCTAAATCTTACAGAATAAGTTTTAATTTTTTTTTTTTTTTTTTGAAAAGTGGGTGTATGGATGAAAGGTCTCAGTCAGTAATTCAGGGAGTAACTCAGGTGTTTGACATATTACATGTAAAAGGTAGAGGCTGACATTGACTGTATGCAAGGTGATGATCAATCAAAAGTGAACAGGCAGAAGCTTGAGAATTATTAATAATTGTGTCAGTCTTAACCCAACTCTTTTCATCTACACACATATCTACTGTTTATCTTGATGAACCAATTCCCAAAAGTCACATTTCCACCAACATTTCCAAGAACTTTCATTTCCAGGAATTGATTTCCCTAGGTAAATATAAAAATTCCTGGAAATCTGAGTGGTTTGTGTTTCCACCTCAAAGTATTCTTCATTTTATTAAGGATCTGTGCATATCTGACATTCTGTGTAAAAGACCAGAGGTATTAGTCCTTATTACTCTATTAAGTATTAAGTATTTATTCAAATTAGTAAAAGAAACTGTACTACACCACCAGTTCAGTAGATGACGGTAAGAAGAAGCTTAAGGAAAAACAAACATGACGGAGCTATAAACAGGAGCGACACAGTACACCAGGATGGAGGACACTCAAGCTGTTCCTTGTATTTTAGTGTCTTGCAAATAGAACCGTGTGACCTGCACACAATTAAACATGGAGGGTGACCAGAAGTACGGAATACTGCAAGTGTGTTCCACCAATCACAGCACACAGCCCCACCCCCAAGAATTCCAGGGAATCTAAAAAGTCCCACCCACCTACTATGAACTTTTTCAGGGAAAGTTTGGGGTCTCCTTGAACTCATGTATCTCTTTCATAATCAAAATGTGGAACATCTCAACGTTTGTGAAACAGGATAAAGTGTATAAGTGCTGTGCAGTCCCTGTTCACTCTAATGCCATGTTTCCACTACGTGGTACCGGCTCAACTCAACTCAACTCAGGTACTATTCCTGGAGACCGTTTCCATTACAGGATACTACCAACTTTAGAGTACCTGGTCGTCATAGTGACACTGTGCATAGCTTCTGTGACATCTGCTCAGAGTTGCTGATAAACTCGCTCGTTGCATGTTTCTCCACCAAGCTCACACTGAAGCTTTTCATTGGGCATCGAAGGACAGAAATGTCTGAACCTCCTCAACCGACCACAGTGTCCTTTAGTAGGCTGCCATCATGGATTAGTCTACTGCTATATTTACTGTAAACTTCTGAAATTTTTTTTTTTTTTTTTAATGCGGAGACAACTTTCGTACCAATCAGTGGTTTGCAGTGTTTATTACGTCACATTTTAGTATCGCTTCACCCATTTTGGAACCTCGGCCAAGCAGATTCTAGAAAACTAGTACCAGGTACCAAATTCCAGCTTCTTTTTTTTCAATGGAAATGTAAAAAAGTCGAGTGGAGCCAATACCATGTAGTGGAAACGCAGCATAAGCTCACATTGGTTCTTGATAGAAAACCTACCTCTGTTGGATATCATCTTGTTGAGCTGAGCCACTACTTCATCATCCCATTGTTCCAGATGGTGACAGTTATTAAAAACTAACCAGTGGCCATTATTCACGGCTTTTTCCAGAGATGAGAGGATGATTTCTCTGTCACACAGGGCTCCAACAGAAATAACTTGTACCTGAACCTAAAAGAATCAAGTTAGAAAAATATCATTCATATGTATGACGTCTGTGTTGTTAATAGTAATAAACTTGTTATTCATGGGTGCCTTTCAAAACACTCAAGGTCATCTTACAAGGCAGAGTAAAAACCGAGCCTCACTCACAGCGATTCTATTCAAACTACAAGTGAAAAGATTGTCAAAAATGTCACGAATGTGTAGTACATAATTTACAACTGAAAAGTAAGACTTACAAATGTGTACAATTTTTTCAATTGATATGGTTTCATTAAGAAAAAATATGGTTTACCATTATGAACAGCCTGTCCATGTGGCAGACGATAAACCAAGGTTTGATTTTTTTTATGCAATTTTGTTCCACCACTACAAGTTGAAATTAGTCTCAATATTCCATCATTTTACAAATTTGCAAATCTTTAGTCTTTAATACACATACAATGGTGGAGAAAGTTTTCAGACACACTTAAAAATTTTATCTCAAATATTATCATGAAATATTTGCGGAAAGATCTTGTTTGTGTTTCAAAAGGTGTGGCTGCATCAGACAGACACAAACTAATGCAAATGTTTTATTTATTAAGAAGAAAAAAGAACAAATCTAAATTCTTGACAGTTTGAACATGTCATGCCCTGGATGTGTTTCATTATCTGCTGAAACATCCAGTTTTGACCTTGGTGGAACAGAACATGTGCAGAAGGGAACATGTGGGTTTGGAGACTGGAACAATACTTGGCAGATGATTCTTAACCCATAAAAACCCAGTGTGACTTTTGTGGTAGTTCTCAAATGATTTTTTTTCTTTCTATTTAACCTTTCTTAAGTGATTAATCACCATTTACTGTAATATTATCATCTGTATTTTGCGAATTGTCAGTGAAAATCAAGCGTTTTCTTATATTTAATTTACTGATCATGTAGAATGTTAATAAAAGCTCAGATTAAAGTTGAAGTTTATTGTATCTGAAGCAGAGAAAACTGAAGAAAAAAAAAAATTTTTTTCCAGCCTGATATCATTAAACCAAGTGTGTCCATCCACTGTCATTTATCAAACTCCATGGGTTTTACTGGTGAATCAATATTGTAGAAGATGGCGGTGTTTTCATGTTCACTGTGGAGCCTCTGAACATCCCAGTGGGTCATATCTGATGACCATGAAAAGATGATTAACTGCATTTTACACCAATTATTTACATGGATTGATAGGATTAGTGGATATTAGTAGGTATTAAACAGTTTAGCTCAGTAGATGCTTTTCGGTCGACAGTGGATGTTTGGGTTTTTATGGGTTAATGAAATATATCAAAAATTCATGGGGTGAACAAAAGCTTTTTTCCACCACTGTTTATAACTATTTTGACTCTATATGACTAGTTCTCTCAATATATCATTACCTTTGTGCTTTTTGCCACACAGCGGGCCAGTTGTTTTATTAGGTGAAGTGGCTGAATGCTTGTCCACTGGTCTCCACAGGGACTGGGCAGAGTGAGAATGATGGGACCCTCCTGCCTGAGTAACAACTGGGCGAGGGCCTCTGGGTGCCCAATGTGAGGGGCCTCATGCCTCGCAGTCTGTCTGGAGAAGTAGAGATGACAGGTAGACAGAACCTCAGCTAGTCCTTGGAGACAGTGAGGAAGCAGGGTCTTCCAGAGGAGAGCCCGCTGTAGCAACGACAGATGGGAGTGGGAGCGGCAGGGGACGACCCCTATGACCGTGGAGGACGGAAAGCGCAGGTACTCATGCCACTGCTGTGGGGAAGTACTGATTGAGGTGATCAGCCCTCTGAATGCAGTGACCTGGTCCAGACACAGGAGCTCTGGGTGGATATGTGGGGGTATCCAGCTGGGCAGCGCTCTGGAGGAGGGTTTCACTTTGGTGACAGGATGTGTTATGTCCATGAGACCCCTGAAGAAGGCCTTCCTCTCAGCCTCAGAGCAGAGCTGACTGTGCTGCATCACAGTGACACACACCAGCAGGTTCAACACAGCAGCATGACTCTGGAACAGACGAGGTCGGTACTGCTGCAGTACATGGCCTACGATCCTGTTTGTGATCTCTTGTATTAAGCCTCCGGGCACTTTGGTATATGACACTAACAGTCTGCCCCTCCAGCTGAAAGCCTCCTCCATCACTGTCATGAAGCTCTCAAGGGAAAAGTAGTAGTTTGGGGACAGACGTTGTACTTCCTGTAAAGCCTGGTAGAGGGCAGCAGCGAGCTGCACCACAGGTCTGGGAGCAGCCAGTAGAGTAGTCTCACGGTTCTCCAGTTCTTCACTCAGCTGCTCCATCTCAGCCTTAAGTTTCTCTGTAGTCTCTTGATAAACGGCAACATGGGGGAGAAAATCTGAGTCCTCCAGAAGAGTAGTGTTCGACTGCAGGATGTAGTCCATTAAGCAATCCTAAAACAAGATTGGATGTAATCAATACTGCTGTGAAAAATATTATAAGTAAAAACTTAAAACAGAATCAGAATACACTAAAAATCATCTTCAACGTGGCTCATTCACAATCAGAGGGGAAAAAATAAGACACTCAGCAAGCCTATACAGATGAATTACAGTATAAACACAAGAAAAGTATAATAAAAATAAAATAAAATACAGGTGGAAAAATTATTTTTTATATTGCTTATGGCAATGGGGACAGAAGAGATTTATATGTATTACAGTAGTGGGTAATAATCAGCTTTGACTCAATAATTATTATTTTCATTTCTACTATTACTGAAATAAAACAAGCAAAGCCAATTTTTTTGGTTGAAAAATAACGATGAACTGTGGTTGACACTAGTTGCATCCTTCATGTCCCATACTTTTTTGGTTCTACGGACAACATCATATGTTGCTATAATGCTGAAGGCTGGTTTCGTCACCTCCTCCGTGATCAGTTTCTCCTGCAGTGACTGCTTGTCATTCTGGAATTGTGAGTGTTGAATCAGCAGCCCTTTGCATTCGGACTGCAACAGCTGTGTCAGCACCAGCTCCTGGATCTCTTCAGAGCTCAGAGAGAGGTCAACCACATTTACCTTGGACAAGATGGATGGGTGGATCTCTGAGGAAAAAAAAAAAAATTGATTAATAAGAGAGCTGCTGCTTTCAAGTGTGGTACATCATTTCTATAGTGGGCATCCAGGTTATTGTGTTTTCAGGTGTGTCGTGCCTAATTCTCAGCAAAATGAAACATCATAGCATACGGCAGGATCTACTCTTTATACTACAACATGTATCATGCTGCTGCACTGAAGGAAGTTTTTCATACTTCTGAAAAACATTTGTCTTTATTAGAATATTTGTGTTTTTACTGCAGGAAATGGAGACTATTTATAGTTCTTAGAATGTCATTTTAAGGATCTACTTAGCTACTTTCACAGTGAAAGAAGAACTTTCACCAACCTACATATCCACTGATTTGTTAAGATTTAAATGTATGTAGAAAAAAAGATGAAAAAGCTGACGTAAGATTATAAAATAAAAGACAATGACAATCAAATTGGATCAGATCGAAAAACATTCACAAAAAATGCAGGGATGACAAATGTATTTCAGTTCAGGGGTCACTTTCAGCCCAATATGATCTCAAGTGGGTCAGACCAATAAAATAATAACATTTTACTTACATATAATGACAACGCCGAACATTTCTCTATATTTTGAGTGAAAAAAGAGCAAAATTACATGATGAAAACGTTTACATCTACAAACTGTCCTTTAAGAAATGTGAATAACACCAACAATCATGAACAACTGGTAATTTCTTAAGAAATATAAGTGCAATTTAAACATTATTCTGCCTCAGCTTATTATTTACACATGTGCATTACAATTTATAGATCACAGTGGATCTACAAATACACAAAACATTGAATAACAGGCAGAATATTGTTAAAATTCCACTTATTTTTCATAAGACATTTCAGGTTGTTCACAGTTGTTCATGTTATTTTACATTTTTGTGAAAGGATATTTCTGTAAATGTGAACATTTTCATGTAATTTGAATTCTTTATAGAAAAATAAAGACAAAAATTTGGAGTTGACCACAGACCAGCGCGTACAGTTAATAAACATACCAAGAGGTACACACAACTGGTGAAAGCCTCTGTAGAAGGTTAGTGTCTCCATGGGGATTAGTTAAATCATAATTTAACAACAAATTAATAAAAACAGACAACAAATAAATAAATAAATAAATACAAATACCATAGGGCAGAGGTATAATCAATCAGCTGTGCCATGCTTCACTGACTGAACAAGTCTTATTCTCAACCCAGACATTTCCTAAATTACTTCACCTTAAATGTACAAAAGTTCAGAGAGCTACAATGTACTGTCATTACAGGTTTGGATGGGAGTTCAGTAATGATTCAATTAAAGATACAGGGACTTTGAATCCACTGTTATATTTTGTGAGTCCTTTTTCCTTTGAACCCACATCCAGATATTCTTTAGGCCATTTCTCCAAAATGAAACACTGATGTTTCCTAATTTTCCAACGTCTCCTATTGAAAATGTGGTGAATCACAACCATGGGTGGACTGGATAACTGACATCTTATATACAGCAAGAATGGGCAAATACAGTATTCCACTTACAAACATATTATAATGAGTATCCTCAGTACATACACTAAACTCTGTTCCAACCCAATTTCATTGTCCAGAAGGAAACATCTAAATTCTGTCAAATGTAACCAAGTTCGTCAATGAAAATGAATATTATAGTTTTTGTAACATGTCAGTTTAGGGAAGATTCAAAAACATTAACTTGATTTTAATGTATTTTGGAAAATGTCCAACTTTTTCTGGAAGTGAGGTTTGTATTAGGTGTGATATTTTGCTTTTTCAAACATTTCCCTGCGGTCTACATAAACTGTAAATGCTCTGCTTGGGTCTGAATTCTTCATTCATTCAACTCCACAGGTCCATCTTTAACCCTATTTCTGAGTAATGACACCAGAAAGGTAGTTTTGAGAGCTGGCCCTTTAAATGCAAACGAGCCATTTCACACCCCACCCCCTCCAGGTTGTTGACTGTGCTGCTCTGTCCCATTCAAGCACTTTGTGTTCATTAATACAATCAACAGCTGAACATTTTAGGTAACCGGCTCAAAGTTTGGACATATTTTCAGTTTTTACTACAACCTCTGCTGCTGATAAACAATTATGTTGTACTCTGAGAAATGTTCGTCGAAGTCTTGACCTTATATGTGCAAATGTTGTGACATAACTAGTTATAGAAGTAACAAACTAAGCAGGAATTAAAACAGGTTGTAGAAATCCACTCGATTTTTGCCAAAAGGAATATTAAAGATTGCTTTGCAGCACCTGAAGGGTTCAAATTCAAACTTTTGGAACAATTAAGGTCCAAACACGCAAATAAATGTACCAAAGACTAATAAAAGTGGGTTTAGCAAAATATGACCCCTTTAAGTGTAAGCAGCCAATGTGGCCTATTTATTGTAATAAAAGTCAGAGTCGTCACTGTGCAGTAAAACAGTCCTTGGTGTTTTACTATTATACATGACGTCTCTAGATTCACATCACTGCTACTGATATACTAATGTGTCACATCTCCATCTTTTCTGTCGCTGTTTTCCCCTCCTGACCCTTTGAACTCTGCCACTGGTCATTAGTTTATCATATTCACCTGTGAGAGCAGCTGCAGGTCATCAGGCAGGGTCTTTATATTCACCTCCATGCTCCTTGCCCTTGGCCAGATTGTTCTTCGCTCTATGCCAGACTTTCCAGCGTTTTTCCTGCCTGATTCGTCGTTTTTTGATCCGGACCATCCCTGACCTGTTACCCGTTGCCTGCTCCCCGTTTTGATCTGTCTGCCAGAAGAACACCCATCTGTCTGACCCCCGGTGTCCTACCAGCCTTCGCCCCGACTACGTCTCTCAGTCTGCCTCCTGGTATGCCGACCTGTCTTCTGTCCCTGACCACGTCTTCTGCCCCTGCCCCTTTGGTTTGCCTGGTTTCCCTGGTCTCGGACTCTTTGCCTGCCCCTCGACTCTGCGTCTGCCTGCTCCTCGTCGGCTGTTCGTCTGCTAAGGACATTAAGGACTTAGGTGTCTTTTACCCTGTGCCTTTTTGGAAAATAAAGAACCTATCAACTGAGAACTTGGTCTGTGTCTGCATTTGGGTCCTCTGTTATCCAGGTCACAAAAAGAAGTAACAAGAGAAAAACAGCAAAAAATGAAACAAAAGATGCAACAAAACAAAAAGATGGAAACAATATAAAAAAAAGTAGCAAGTTAAAAACACATCTTTAGTTTCAGATTTTGAGGTTTGGTTGTTCAGTTTCTTTACTTGTTTAAGATATATACTGCCAGTCAAAGTTTGAACTCACCATTTTTTCTTTATTTTCATGACTATTTACATTGTGGATTCTCACTGAAGACATGAAAACTATGAATGAACACATACAGAACAAGTGGTGCCAGGCACAACAAACCCCACCCCTCGCAAATGTTTTAGCTCTTTATGGACATCTCCCTCTTAAAACGTGAGACTATGGGTTTGACCTTTGTAGGTGTTAGAGGTCAAAGGTCATGATGCCATTTTGGAACCTACATGTAGTTTCCTATCTGTCAGCAATAGTGACTGAGTACTTATCACCACTCTTTTTGGAGTTACGACCATTTCAAATCATGTGACCTTGATTTTGACCTTTAGGTCACTCAAGGTCAAAGGTCATGATGCCATTTTGAAGCCTATGCCAGGTTTCCTATCTGTCAATAATAGTAACTA
>JAPQRP010000001.1:29698103-29710784 GCA_037367295.1 Apogon hyalosoma | reverse complement strand
GACCTGTCTTCTGTCCCTGACCACGTCTTCTGCCCCTGCCCCTTTGGTTTGCCTGGTTTCCCTGGTCTCGGACTCTTCGCCTGCCCCTCGACTCTGCGTCTGCCTGCTCCTCGCCGGCTGTTCGTCTGCTAAGGACATTAAGGACTTAGGTGTCTTTTACCATGTGCCTTTTTGGAAAATAAAGAACCTATCAACTGAGAACTTGGTCTGTGTCTGCATTTGGGTCCTCTGTTATCCCGGTCACACTAATGTATATGTTGCATTTTACGCCTGTAAATATTTAAAGCTGAACCCGTTGGAATTAATTTATATCCACCTTAATTCTAGCTCCCATGAAACTTCCTGAACGATGGTTGTGAATTCTAACACTGAAACAGAACTAGCATTTTCCAGAGTAATGATTGTCTACTTCACTTTCCAATTACAAAAGAGAAATGAAACAAGTGAAAACTACGTCATATGTTATGACATATTTAGCTACATTAGTGATCCTATTACTACAGATGATGTGAAAAGTCCCATCAGTATTTTCAGTCAAACCCACTTCATGTTTAGTGTGTTACTGATGAGAAAATACAGTGGGTCTGTAAAGTGGGAAAACTTGAAAAAATAATAGAATGAATGAATAATAAAGGGTAAATCCTAGATGGTAAAAACAGACTGAGCTACTGGCAGTATGAATGGAAAAAGACATGGAAACAATTTGCTTAACCTACAAAGACCCAAACATCCACCAGTGACCTAAACCATCTACTGATGTACAATGTTTAATACCTGGTGATCCATTAATCCTATCAATCCATGTAAATAATTGGTGTAAAATACAGATTGTCATCTTTTCATGGTCATGAGATATGACCCATTTGGATGTTTAGAGGCTCCGTAGTGAATGTGGAAACATGTTCTATAACATTGATTCACACATAAAACCCATGGAATTTGACAAATGACAGTTGTTTTTATGTTCAGTTATTGATATCTTTGCTGAAAAAGTCACTTTTTTTCAGTTTTCTCTGTTTCTGATATAATACCCCTCAACTTTAATCTGAGCTGCGATGAACACCTACGTCATCAGTAAATTAAATGTAGGAAAATACCAGATTTTCTCTGAGACAAACACAAAGTACAGAAAATAATATTATAATAAATGGTGATAATCATGTAAGAAAACGTCAATAGAGGGAAAAAAAAAAATTGAGAACTCCCACAAAAGTAGCGCTGGGTCTTTATGCGTTCAAGTTTTGTATTTCTCAGTTTCACTCCACAGTGGGTAGTTTAGTTCCAAAGTGTTTTACTGTCATCTCTTTCTCAGATTAAACTTTAGTTTTTTCTCCAAGTCTCCTCTTCCTCTTACCTCTACTGAGCATGTGAACAGGCAGATCAGTGGAGAGGAAGAGGCAGAACTTGGGGTGGACTCGTTGAAAAGCAGGACGTGATATTCTGGTCAGGAACTGGGGACTGGGGACCGCACGTTCCATATGAGTAACCAGCACTCTAAGGCCTGAAAAGGTAAAAACAAAATCATGAGAGATCAATTTAATGATTAAATGATGATGAACCAACAGCCTTGTCTTTACCTCTCACAGCAGCCTGGTCCAACTTGAACAGCAGCTCTGAATTATCAGCACAGATGTCCATGTCATACTCCTCCGCATCCTTTGCATTCTCTCCTGCAGTACAGACACACAATGTGAGGTTGTTTTCAATTCCAGTTACAGTCCAGATATTATATGAGATAGGACTACAGTAATCAGTGGCCTTGAACAACCAACATAAGTATAATAACTACAGCATGTTCTACAGAGCATGTGACAACAGAAACATGTGGTGATGTGACACAAAAGAGGCTGACAGCAGTTTGGATTCTGTGAAGTTGCAAGAGCCTCTTTCCCACCACAGGAACTTTTATCATTTACCTGGATTTTGAGAAACCATAGCTTGTTTTCACCAAAATTATAGAATAGAATGTAATGCAATACAATCGAAGAATAGATCTTTATTGTCACTGTCACAGGAAAAATGAAATCAGTTTAGCACCTCAGTTCTACTAAGATCCTGATTTGTGTGGACTAATTCGTGTGCGCAATCTAGAATTTTGCGTGTGGCACTGAACCATGGTTTGCAGGTGACTTATTAAGATTTCTTGCGCAAATGACAACAGCTGAAAAGTCTTGGAGACCGCCCTGTTTAAATGAGGATTTTGCATGCACTACTGGAGACAATACGCTGGAAAAACTGCTCTGGGATACACCAGCACTAATGGTAACAGTGACTGGGATGATCCAGACGCACAGAAATGTAACACTGGAGGAGTTTTGTCATAGAAGGTATTGCATGACTCCTCTTTGTGACTGGCCCCAAATCTTCCCCCAGTTCATCTAGAAGTTCGAAAATGGCATTGCTGGGCAGCAGCCCTGGATTCATTTTAGAGATGGGGATGGTGGAGTAGGGAAGTGTAGGGATGGGAATCAGTCAGGATTGTAAGAGCTTATTACATCCTCTTAACGATCCCAGTGTGTTGAGAAATCAGCACAACTACAGAACCTAATTTTTTTTTTTTAAAGTCTGTCTCCCCACCAATAAGCCAAAATCTTCTGACAAATAAGGCTGTCTGTGGACAAAGTAATTACAACACTGACCTGCTACACGATATATGCTCCAAATGGTTGAGTTTAGGCACCAAAGCTACTTGGTAAGTAGAGGTGTCAAGTAATGAAATACAAATACTTTGTTACCTTACTTAAGTAGAAATTTTGGTTATCTATACTTTACTGGAGTACTTATTTTTCAGCTGACTTTTTTTACTTCTACTCCTTACATTTTCATGCAATTATCTGTACTTTCTACTCCTTACATTTTAAAAGTAGCCTGTTTCATTTCGGCTTGTTTTCAATTCATTTATAAGTCGTGCCATCTGGACTGAGTGTATTTGATTATTGTTGGATCAGAAGTATAAACATATACCATTCTGATACCCTATTGGTTTGTATGTGATCCATTGCACCTGACTTTTTGCACCATTACAATACTTATAGGCAACTAGTCTTCATATCTTCTGCTCCATGAAACACATGTTAATGTTCAGTAGTGCACATATATGGTTCTTTAATACATTTGCATTGGACTAAAATGCCTTCAGTTTCAACGGGCATATATGAAACTGCTAGCCTAGTGCATCCCAAATTTTTCAACAGTAATATTTTAATATAACATTATAGTCATCTTGGCCTTTAGAAAAAATGTTTTTTGGGGAGGTGGGGTGTGCACTATGGGCCCCTGTGGCACCGCCTAAGCTTTTGTCGTAATGGCATTTTTTTCCCCTTCCATTTACTTTTATACTTTAAGTAGTTTTGAAACCAGTATGTTTACACTTTTACTTGAGTAAAAAGCTTGAGTTGATACTTCAACTACTACAGAAGTCTTTTTAAACCCTAGTATCTATACTTCTACCTGAGTATTGAATGTGAATACTTTTGACACCTCTGTTGGTAAGTGTTAGGAAAAGGCCAGAATGATCAGAGTGATGCTCGCTGGTTTCTAAAGCAGCGGTTGGCAAAACAAAACCAACAAATGTCAGTGTTTATATATGGCAATACTGAAACGATAACCACATCAAACTTAGTGCAACTGAAGCAAAATCAATGACGACACTGGTACAAAAAAATGTTTTTTTAATCCCCATCTCTGCTGGAGATGCTGGAATGTAACATGTGGTCCTATCCAAGGTTTTCTGTACATGCAGAAGGACATACCTGGGATCATGCAGCTCATCTGTAAATGCTGCTGGGAATTTGCCAGTAGAGGCCAGCGCTGAGCCCAGGCCTGTTTGCAGCCCCACAGATGCAGCGTCACCAGAAGCCTGCACAGCCGAGTGCCTTTGAACTGAAACTCAGATAAACCTAACACTGAGCCCAGAGGCACCTGCAGTTTTTCACCCACAGCAATGGGAAAACCAGGAGGTGGATGAGGAGCTGCAGCCTCAGGGGGTGTAAACAGGGATGTTCTGGGGTCGCTGGGGTTGATGTCAATGCTCCCGGTCTGACAGAGGGCCTTCCATTTGCTCAGCAGTTCTTCGCGGATGTCGGGTGCAAAAGGACCTGAATATGAGATTATTGCAGCCAGGATGAGGGCATCACCAGGGGAGGTTTGACAACTCAACTCTGCCATCTGAGGGCAAATCAAAAAAGCAGAGTTATTCAAATAAAAACAATATATATCAGTGATGCATTTTCCAAAATGATAGCACTTTACAGAACAGCTTGATAATGACACGGTAACAGTTTCTTAACACAGAGGTAAATATTAAGTAATACTCTTAAAAAATACCAAGTTAATAACTTTGCAATAGCCTGGATAATGACAGACTGAAATGCAACAGGGTAGGTCTTACTGCTAATCACTCACTGTACATAAGAGATTATTATTCTAGTTTTTGTCATCGAGTTCGAGATAGGTAGATGTGCACTCTATGTTTATGTTTATTTTTCTATTTCTTATAGTTTTTACTCTACTTATCTTAAATATTTTTGATCCTGGAACTCTTTTCCACTGCTGCTCTTGTACTCTGCTGCAATTTCTCCATTGTGGGACAAATAAAGGTGTTCTTATCTTAGTAAAGGGACACAAATCACAACACAACAATGTAGCACCATATTCACTTTTGCTGCAGCAATGTGATATAAAAAGAGAATGCAATCGCTTTTTGATAGAAAAATCTCATTCCAAGTGAACCCAACTAGTGTCCTTGTTGTGTTCTTATTACTAATTAGTGTGATGACCCATGTGGTCCTAATGGGTCATGTATTTCTGTTTTGTTTTTTTTTAAATTTTTTTTTTTACAGCTCTCTCTCTTCAGTGCCACCAATTACTATGTGATATGTTGATCAGCTGCAGACGTGTGACTGGTGGAAGCTGACGTTGATTGGCTGGGAGCGAGGATATAAGCTGGTTGATACTGATTATCCGCCCCTTCTGCTCATCCCATTTCCAATGATAGAGGCCTGATGAACGGTTTGTTTGTTTGCCGTTTGCTGTGAGAGTTTCTGTGAAATGAGTGAATTTTGTAAATACTGTAATTAGGTTAAGTAATGTAAAAGGTAGCAGGAAGTAGGAAGGAGAAGCCCTTTTTGTTTTTTCATACTTTTTCTCCTGTTTTTGGTTAGGAGTTAGGTCTTGGTTTTTACCCCGCCCCCCAAAGGGGAGGCGAGAGATATTGTTTTTGGTTTGGTTTGTTTCTTTGTTTGTTAACACTTAAAACTATTGGTTGAATTCATACCAAACTGGGTTTATAGATTACCCATGACCCAGAATATATGGTATTACATTTTGGGAAAAGTAGGTCAAAGTTCAAATTTCTTATGATTTTTTTTTTTTTAATATTTTTTTTCCCCCATTTACTTATAATGGGCAACATTTCAAATGTCTATAAAAACATCACTTTTGTTTCAATTTACTTCAAACTTGGCACATATATAGAGGCAATTGATATGCTGGCATCACCACACACATAGACATGACATCACCTACAATACGTGCAAGGGGTAGGGTTTGTTGTGCCTGGCACCACTTATTTATATTTTTATTTAAACAGCACCAAAACCATACATTACATACAAGCTGAAGTGGAAAATACAATGATTTTTTTTGCATGGGCTGTAGACTATATATATGATGCACGTTGTGAGAGTACTGGGAAATTTAGACCAAAATATGTCAATCTCTGACTGCAGTATTGATCATAAATAACATACATTAATATAATGTTCCATTAATCATATTGATAATATACCATAGTGTAATAATAATACCTATAAATACCTATAAATTGATCCCTTGTTGTTAATTGTAACTTTTGTCTGGTCCTGATTTTCTTGGGGATGAGACACATAGGGCACCTTTTAAATATGTTATGTTCAGGTTTCCCCATAACATTAGTCTGACCTAAGTGCCCTAATCTGTTATGGTCTTTGTATGTCCTGTAGTGTGATTGCTCTTTGTACCAAGAAGACGATATTCTCGCTTTCAGATGTCGTCATTATCAAAATGTCACCGTGTATGTTAAATGTCACACTGTGTGTAAACTGTTATCATCGTCATGTTTCTAATGCGTGCAGTTAGTGCCTGGTACAGCACCTTTAGGGGTGTCCAAAAGGTGTCTTCCTTTTGGACAGTCGACAGATTTCTCCTAACACCTCGACTGTCAATGGTTGCTGTGTGAGCTCTTATTTCTGCTCAAATAAGGCTTTGAAATAAATGAAGCAGTTATTCTTTGAGCACCTCGTCTCAGAGTAGTGATTTTCGGTTTTTGAATCCCACAGTTTTCATCTATCTATGTTTCCCCATCGACCTTTGATTCTAGCATTTTAATATCCTGTTTCACACATTTGAGTCTGTTATTGCTCAGACCCACTGTTAAAAAACATCAACTTAGATAAATACATGGTATTGCTTAATGTTTACCGCTTTAATGCAAAACTATTACCCCATGTTATTACTAAGTTGTAATTTAAGTGCTACTCGGTTACCTGAGCAGCATCCTTCCACATCTGAACATATTTCTCCATCTGTCCCTCAGCAGCAGCAGCTTCTTTTTCCATTCTTTCAGCTTCATGTAGCTCCAACAGCTGCTCCTCCAGATCCGTTCTTACTGACTGCAGCTGAGCCTTGACATTTCCCAACCAACTGTGCACCTCCTCCTTCTTCTTCCTGACCAGCTGTAGTTGGCTTTGTGCCTCTGCAGCCTGTGCCTGCAGCTTCTGCTTAAATGACAGTTGGTGTTGCATAGAGCAGCACTTGTACACTGCCTGCACCCACTGGCACAAGGACTCGCAGGCCTTACTGACCTCTCGAACAGACTCGGGCACAAACTGGGGACTGTGGACAATGTGGCCGAGCTGCTGCAGTTGCTCTTTTGTCAGGCTATAGCGGTCGAAAAACTCTAACTCCTAGGAAAGGGAGAAATATTATTAAAGAATGAAAACCATGCACCTGCTCTACATGTTACATCATAGCTGCATTTCCACGTGAAGGGTCATTTTTATAAGTCGTGTGTGTCTCCACAGCAGAAACCGTCCCCGGTGGACAACAACCTGAAACTTTTACATGGGCTGAGGGAGTCCCTGCCTCAAGGAAGGTACTCCAAGAGGTCCCGAAAAACTCCTGGGTGGGGTTGAGGTTTACTGATGGCTGATTGGGTAAACTCAAAACTGGATATGATATATGTCATCAGAACGTGCCAAAACAAGCAGCATTTATAAAGCCCACTCTGTCACACAACAACAACTGATGACTGAAACTGATTACATCGGTGGTGGGTCCTACTCTGCAGTGGTGCCTAGAGGCCCAAGTGAGAGAATCCTTCCTTCTTTTACCAGAAAGTTCCTCAGTGGAAACACCTCTCATGTGACACAAGTAGTACATGGTTTATTATCAATCAAAATACCATTGCCGCTATTACGCCAATTGAAATTAGTTCTTGGGGATTATATCTCAAACAGCTTAGACACCTAGTATAGTTTGGTATTGGCTGATACTAATGTTTAGTGCCTCAGGCATAAATCAAAAATGGCTTTTATGCATTTTGATCAGTAATGTTAGGCGAATGGACAATTTCCAGTTGTATTAAACAGGTTCACATTTTATGTTAAACTCTTCTGAAAGGAACAAATGCAAACAAGTTGAAGAATAAAAGCAAACATATTTAGTATTTCTTGTAGTTTTGTATATTGTCAATATTTCTTGGTACAATTTGTGCGATATTTTCATGCAGTCTTTTTTGCACTTCAAGTATTGGCTGCTAAACAGAGACAGAGCTGCATTGATTCTGCAACAATGACAGTAAAGTCCTATTCTATTCTATTCTATTCTATTGTATTCTATTCTATTCTATTCTATTCCAGTACACTTTATCTATCAACAAGCTGGAGCCCCTGCACTTTTTTATTTTTTAAGTAAATAAATTCCTGTTTTACATAGGGATGTTAAAGAAAACAGCGGCATAAAAACACAGTACGCATTTTCTTGTATGTGTGTTGAGTCTAAAGCTGCTTCTCTGTCTGCTCTCTGTCAGTTAGGGGCTGCACACTAACATGTATGTCCAGAGAGAGAGAGAGAGAGAGAGAGAGAGAGATAGAGAGAGAGAGAGAGAGAGAGAGAGAGAGAGAGAGAGAGAGAGAGAGAGAGAGAGAGAGCGGTACAAGCCGCAGCTGCATCTCCACTCCATGTGTAGTTACTGCACAGATGAGACAATGGAGCAACTTAAACCTTCGTGAGTTATAAAGCCAAACCCCCCCAATCACTGCTGTGGAGGCACAACAGTGATTGGACATTAACTTGCGGGGATGGACTTTCGCCTGCCTGGACAGGCACACACACTCAGTGGTCTGTACAGCAGTAGATAAAGTACCAACACAAAATCTATTGAAAAACTGAAAAACCACGGTCCATAATGGCAAATTCTCCCGTGCAGGGCAGTCAAATGGTCTGGTATTTTCCCCGAGTACCATTGCATCCCCAGTGTTTATTACAACTTTATGGACAACAGTGTATTTGTACTACTGTCTGCTATACTGAAAATAGTGGAGTGTGTAGGCATTACATTTTAGCATCAGCACTGAAAATGTGTACCCTGTAAAAAACAGAATTTCAAGAAAGTAAAAAAAGCCACATTTTGGGGAAAATAAGTAAATGAGGCTGAGAAAAAAAGTATTTTGTTTTATGCACCGTAAGCTGCATGTTTAGTGGATTCAAAAATGTTTTCTCCAAGATATAGTATTTTTTTGGTGCACCTCAAACAAGTTGGGTCGTCCAAGCAGCTGCTTAGCACTCTCCCAGCCAGGTGGACGATTAAACAGCAGACACACTGCATCCATGACCTTCACCACCCCTTCAGGAGGATCTCTGTAGTGACGAACTTCTTCCACATCAGACGGATTCAGACACATAAGAACCTTCAGGCCTGACTGGAACACAGGTCTGATCTAAAAGGCAGGATTTTAACATGAGTGAATCTTCTGTGCCACTGAAATCCTCTCAAATGCATGGATTTAATGACCCACTACTCGAATGTATCGCTTTAATATTTTATTAACTATATGTACAAAAGTATTCATTTTTGATAAAAACTCAGATCTGCATACCTGTTTCTTCGCATCACTAATCTGTTCCTCAAGCTGACACAGTTTCTCCTCCTGTTCCACACATTTCAGTTGTGCTTCTTCCAGCAGTTTCCTGTGATCATTTACGGCTCGGAGAAGCTCTTGTTCATGCTGCAAGACAGCGAGGGGAGTGGATGTGACACAGGAAATATTGTTACTGGGTCGGCATAAAAAAAAAAAAACATACTATAAGTAGTGATCCACTGTTTTTTCCTTTAGTAGTATGTAAGTGTATGATAGTGCAGACTTTAAAATGTGATCAAAGTATAAAGTAAAAAGTAGCTCTACTGTATATATATTTCACAATGTTTTTGTATTTTTATAATTTTTGCAGCATTTTTGGCCAGTTTTTGGTGTTTTGTTTAGTTGTGTCATTTATGTTGTTTTAGGCCATGTCCACACGAAACCGCATCTTTTTTTATCTGATCTTTTTCTTTGCCGTTTTCAAAAAAGTGCTCCATAAACACAGAGTCGATTCAGCACAGCAAAAATCAAAAATATGTATTTTTTGTTTGGCTAAAAAGCTCACTAGAAAAAAAATCTAAATCTTACCAAGTGTATTTTTCTCATTTCTAATCAAAATATCTCATCACACTTAAAATAAGACATAATCACCTAAAGAGTAACTTTTCAGTGAGATATAAAGAATTTATTTTTAGATAATAGATCTTGAAAAGAAATCTTACCAAGATTTTTTGCTTGAATTGAGCAAAAAATTTTTTAAAAATCAGCCAATGGAAGAAGTGAAAACCACTGAAAACGATATAGAACAAATGTTAGGCCTGTATGTGGCATTGTAATGCTCTCGCAAAAAACAAAAGAGAAGATGTGGAGTATGCACATAAAGATTGGTTCTTCTGGGTCTGATCCAGTATTTCCTCCTGGTTGCTTTTCTGGATGCCCCTCTCTGTGGGAGATCCAAGAGCATGTAGTGAACATTGTTAGCTATGGTTGTTGGAAACCGTTTTCGTATGGACAGAGCCTGAGTCTGGCGACTTTCACATTATTTGTCAAATGTGATATGAATCCTTGGATACAATAAGGGCTTGTGTTCTCTACATGTCATTGTTAATTAATTTAGACTGAAATTGGTCTTACTGAAGGTAAACAACAATGCTGCAAAAATACAACAACTTCCAAGAAATGCATTACATCACAATAATATAATCCAGTTCATTATTATTATTATTATTATTATCATTATTATTATTATTATCATTATTATTATTATCATTTTATTATTATTATTTTATTATTATTATTATTATTATTATTATTATTATTATTATATGTGAAGACTCTACTTAAGACATTGCCACTCTTCATAATCTTTTAAAGTGTAACTAAACAGGCATAAGTAGCACTCTTTCACTTCTATAAGATCAAATGGAATTTATTATTTTGTTTAGATAGCTATTTGAATTGTTTGACAATGGGAAAATATTAAACTCTTGTAAAAAAATAAAAAAAATGCTGCAGTCAATAATGCTGCAACCTTATATAATATTGATTCCACTTGATTTGCACATGCTGAACGATATTACACTATACCTGCTGTGTCTCAGCAACCTTCTCTTGCAGCCTCATTAAGTCCTGTTTGTACTGCAGAGCTGTGCACTTCATGACATCCAAGCGTGCTAACACAGCTTTTACTCTGAAAAAACAAGATAGAGTTTAAAAAGTGTATTTGTGTTTTGTTTTTAATGTAAATATATGTAAAGATTGTACCAGCTGTACAGGCTCCTCTAATTATATGAAAGAGCCAAGACAGAAATAATACCTTTGTTTGGTTACTATGACTATGTTTTCACACGTTTCACAAAATATTCAGGTTTTAAGCATATGCTGAAAAAGCTAATGTTCCAAATAAGCTGTTTCCATGGCTAATAAAAATGAATACTCCCACCACATTCCTGTTTTTATGCAGCTGTGCATAATCCAAATAAAAAATAAGATTTTTTTCAGAGTTGGCGTTTTTGGCTTTGTTGAAAACACTTACATCGAGGCATTTGTACAAATCCAAAAACTTGTTGATATCCTGTTTTATAATGTTCACAGGTATGATAAAATAAATAAATAAATAAATAAATAAGTGGGTCTTTATTGAGAGGCATCCATCTAAACCAGGGAAAATCTTATCTCCACCCTGGCCGAACATAAACAAGAGCCTTTGTGTCACAACCTGCAGTTAAAATGTCAACTGGATGAGCTGTGTACACATTCAGAGCACCCTGCTGTAACACAAATAACACCAACATTATCCCACATTTAGAATTGTAAATGCTATCTTTATGATACTGATCAAATTCAGAATAGTGTCATAATCTGAATAACAGTGGAAAATTAGTTGCAGGTAAACATTGCATATTTCAATTTAATGTATGTTAGGATGATAAGAAACTGCCTCATAATGTGCTGTTTCTAAACACAAAGATACTCACATTTATCACATGGTTTGACACATAAATCATTAGTCTGTTTACAACTAGACCAAAACCAGATGACCATGTATTGAGGTACATAAATACGTCTATACTGACTAATGTAAAGCTTCTGTTTGAATATACTAGCTCCACTCTGCATAATATGTTTTGATCAGTTCATCTGCTTCTATTAAATAAATAAAGCATTTATAAATGTTTATTATTTCCTAGACAGTGTCAGACACTGTGATGGATATTACACTGTTATCTGCCTCTTCCTCCTGTTTACATCCTCATTTGCACTGAAATTGCACTTTTTACTGTTTTTAATAATGAATGCAACATTTACCTGTTGGTCTTTTTTCGCCCCTGTGTGTGCAGGTGGTTACAGAGGTAACAAACGTGGGCAATGAACTCTAGATAGGTCTGAGGGCTGAAAGGCTGGTATGTTAAAAGTGCACAACCATACTGACATGCAGACTGATGAATCTGAGCCATGGCCACAGATAAGCAGCTCTCTGAGCCTGTTGACACTGTTGAATGAAAACAAATAGAAATAGGTTTTGGACTTGTACATAAAGTGCTGGTAAATGTGTTGCATCTAATGTTGGTTGTCTGACTCACTTTCACGGGAACTGGTTCTGAGGCACTGAAGAGCAAGGTCCACTAAAGACTGGTAGGACCAAGGCTGGTACAGCTCCACGCAGCAGCTCAGGCTTAGGGCCTTGGCCATTTGTGCCTGAACAAAGGGTGAAGCTTCCTATTTAATACTGTATTTCAAACATAATGTTCTTAAAATGCAGCCTGTATCTTATATATGGAAGTTTTTCAACTCAGACATTACATCACAGTCCATTCCACATGGTTTAGAACAGTGTTTTTCAATCTTGGGGTCGGGACCCCATGTGGGGCCGCCTGGAATTCAAATGGGGTCACTTTAAATTTGTAGTAATTGATATAAAAAATTAAAAAAAAAAAAATTCCTGATAAAAAATATATGGTGAGTTGACAGAGACAATCACAATCCATAACAAACTGTGAAGCTGAAACTGAAGCACTGTGGTACTGTTTATCTGTCAAATGTTCAAACTGAAGCACTGTGG
>JAPQRP010000001.1:29666535-29682963 GCA_037367295.1 Apogon hyalosoma | reverse complement strand
AAAAAAAAAAAAAAAAAACCTCAAGAATAAAAGTAGTGAAAATTGTCCATGTCTGAGTCACTAAAAAAGAGCAATTAAACCAAAATGCTGGTTGGCTGTAGTTTCAAAGCTACAGTGTATATCAATCACTTTTTCAAAAATGTACGAGAAACTTTTGCAGAAGAGGTTTAGGGAAGACAGTGGATATTTCATTTTCTGACATGCAAAATGTAATTATTCCCAATGGAAATACATCACAGAAAAACAGAATACAGCAATTATATTGTTTGCACATTGTTTTCTTCTGCAAACATTTCATTTTACTGTATATTACAACATGTGGTTTTTTTCATTCAATTATATGTTTTGTGAAAACTTGGTAAGTTCATGTGTATGTCTGCATGTTTCAAATGATCTAAAATGTTGTTCTTGCTCATTATTTGCTTGTTTTATGCTTACTTACTCTTTCTAACATATTTGGCTGTTAGGTTAAGGTCGAAGAACATGATAAATTAAAGAATAAATTGTTCTTTTTTTTTCCTACATGATGAATTGCAGCAGTAAGTGAGAGAATGGGTTTTACTCCAAATAGATACACTGAAAACAGCTAACCAGCACTTATGTCATTTGTTTTCAGTTCATCTTATGAAAATATGTAAGATTTAGCACACTTAATCTCTGAGGCAGATCATTTATAACAATTCTAGACCAGTGTTGTCACAGTGGGGTTAAATGGACATATTACCTCACTGAACGGCTTCTCTTTCCATTCTTGTATCCAAGTTGTGCACACTGCTAACAGCTCCCACAGTTCCTTGCGGGCTTCAACCTTCTGAATTTCTTCTGTCAGACTAGTCAAATCAATCCAATTCCCTAATTGGTCACAGAATTAGATTAGTATTTTAGGGTGATGTTGTATATTCAACATTTTTTCCCATAGTTGTTCCAAAACCAGTACCATGTTTTAGATATTTACTCTTGTTTTCTTTGTATCTCTCTCCTTTACTGAACTGTTTCTCTACCAGTGCTCAGTCTTTTTCCAGTTCAAATGTACTTTAAGTTCAGACGTAACCTTTTCAAGCTCCAAAATAATTCATACACTAAATGGAAACCACCTCACCTGTTAGGTTGTCATTTCTCCTACTTAACTCTTCCAACTTTCTTTTCAGAGTCTGTAAATGTATGCACATAGGGTTGAGTTTGGACACCATGTCTTCTGCATTCTGATTTGGATCCAGATAAGGTCCACGTGTTGCATTCTTCACGGTCTTTTTAAGATCACGGACCAAAAATGAGAACATTGTGCCCAGTGCATTAGTGGTTGAAGGGAGATACTGGGACACAATGCTTTCTGCTCGCTTCAAGAGGGAAATAAAGCAAGACCACAAGTCCTGCATCTAAATATACAACACAGACAGAAGCACATACAATGGAAGGGTAAACGTGATATAACTGAACTGCAAAACATATCCTGAAATGCATTAAATGGATTGGTTTTAATGGTATCAGTTTCCCATTTCTGCTTACAGACCTTTTCTTCCAACCTCAGCTCCTCTTCACTCATCTTCCTGTATGTCATGCAAACAATATCCTGCAGGCAGTGAATATATTCCAAACGTTTCTGTGAGTCAGCCAACATTTTCTCAGACTCCCTCACCTGCACAGAAGACAAATTTAGCCTCTGCATTTATTTTAACTATTTATCAAATATTTATTGTGTAAATAATTCACAGTTCTAAAATATCCAGATGAATATAAATTCAGAACACATTTGCTCTGACCGGGGAGAGTCCTCAGCATGAATAATTTAAAATAAGTGAACGTGTTACCAAAAACAGTCACAGAGGACCTGATTCTTTCATCTGCTGTCCGTGTTCAGACTGAGCTGAGTAAAGGCAGGAATGGTACTGATGTTTCAACGTTATTGTCTTCTAATGAGTAAATACATTTTTTTTCCTCCTGTTAAACCTTTTACTTTCCAGAAAAGTATGTACGATCTGATACCTTTAGAGCATACTGTGAGAGACTGTGTAAATCCTGGGGTTTTGTCTCCAGTTCAGAATTCCTCTCCAAGTCCAATATGAGGCCTTCTGAGAGCAGCTTTATTTGCTCAACCAGTTGCTTTAGCACCGCCTCATCAATTACCTTCAGCTGTTGTTCTGGAAACACAAAGCCACTGATGAAACCCATGAGAAACACCAGAAAGTTACCAGGGGAACTAAAGCTACTGTTGTGTGTCTTTTTTCTTTCCATTTTGGCATCAAGCAGTGGTGCTTTGAATTAATAAAAGCTTAGAGTCCATCTGACTGAGAATAAAACTCAGAAACTTCTTGCTGTGAGATAGAAGTGCAACGTCACACAATGTCATTGTGCAGTGTTGGGAGTGATGTGTTACAAAAGTAATGCATAACAGTAACGGATTACTTTTTGCTGCAACAGTAGTGTAAGGCATTACTAATATTCTCTATATTCTCTATATGTGTTCAGTAGTGCTTGCGTTACAACACACTTTTCAGACATAATTAATTTGCTCAAATGAAAAAAAAAAAACAGCAAGAGTGAGTGAGTTAGACCTTAAGGTAGTGTTTTTCAACCTTGGGGTTGCCTGAAATTTCTAGTAATTGTTAAAAAAAAGGTGAGGATAAGTGCTTAAAGGATATGGGTAAATAAGGATTATGAGGTTGTTCATTTGGTTGTGAACAGTTTCTAAATCATTCATGAGTAAAACACTACAGCATAGTCTTCAAGATTGGTCTTGATCTCAAACCGACTTTGTGAAGGTCTCAGTCACAGGATCTGTCTGGTACAAAGGTACATTTTCTCCATATTAATCACATTGCGTTATTACAAATACTCAGTTGCCATAATGCCCTTGGTGTTTATCTGTTCTGGTCTTATCTTAGTCTTAGTCATAATTAGGTCTCAGTTTAAGTGGTCTTGAACAGAATTATTCTTTATCTTTATCTTTGTCTATCTCTATCGATGAGCATGTTAAACCCTTTCCTACTGAGTTATTATCATTTGTAAAAGGTGAAAGGGAGCCAAATGTAAAATGCAATATTCCTGAAGCTTTAGTGAATAAATGTTTTAATTTTATTAGGTACTCTAATCAAATGTTTTGAGTGTAACATTATGCTGAGGGGGGTTAAATAGTTATAGCTTACTAATAAATCCAAGATGAACAAAGGAAAGGAAGAAAGACAAAGGTTAAGTAAATGGAGAAATGTGAGGTTTAACAGTAAATTTAACTGTTTTTTTCAATGTTTGGCAAAAAAAAGGTCACAAACTTGTTTTTAATAAACAGTTATTAATAATCTGTTAAGTGTTTGTAGCTGAATGAATCACCTAGTCATTCAGTGTTCCTGAATCCTCTGAGTCTACCTTTATTCATAGATCTTTTGTACTTGGTGTGACGTGGTCAAAACATACCTAAATCATTCTTGACGTTGGTGCAGTGGATGATAAACAGCTGGTTAGTGGTAGAAATGGAAGAAGGAACTGTGTGGATTCTCTTAATCCAGTTGTGTATCATTTGAATGTGCTGCTCATACAGGACAGCAGGCTGACCGATCATGGAGTCTAAAGAAGCCCGACTCCACTGACTAATAAACAATTGGAGGTCCGTCAGCCACGTGTGTCGCTGGCACAACTGCTGGATATCTGATTCAGCCTCCTATCCATAAAACAGCACAAAGTGTATTTCAATAATGTGCAAGTATATACTGATTATTCTCTGACCTACTTGTTGTATTTCAGCCTTTTAGAGAGAGCGTCTTACCTGCATCATCTCTGCATACTCTTCTTCAACCTGCTTTACATCATTACTAATGCTAAAGTGCCATTCCAGCTGTTGTCTACAGAGTGGACGGTAGCAGCCTTTCATCCTCTGGCCATGAATCATCAGCGAGGGCTGATTTTCAGGCAGCACACAGCGAGCTGAATGGTTTCTGAGTAACTGCCAGGAACAGCACATTCTGCAACTAGTCATCCTTTCATCGCTCTTGGTTTCATCTAGGACAGAATATACATGATTGGTTATGGGACTGATTATCATATTTCTTTGGGTTAAATGGACAAAATTACAGACAGAATATCTATGAATTTCATCTGAATGTAGCGTGTTTCCTCTGAAACCTGAAAAATAGCTTAAAAATACCATAACGGTCAAGGTTACCATATGTACATGGTAACTGTGTTATATTATATTTAATTAAATCATTATTAATAGAGGTTCATGAGTGTCTGTAAGGGCGGCCATGACTCAAAACATGCTGGCGTGCTGAACTCATATGTCTTACTAGGTGTGATGGATGGCCCCAAAAAGTAACGCATAAACTATGAATGAAGCTGTCAGCATCACAATTCAATCTGTGACGTGTTTTATTAGTGCATGGCAGCAAAAAAGAAAACAAATGCATTTCAGCTAGAGGCTGTTCTCAGTACTTCAGAGAATAACCAGGACCTGGCAACTGATTAATGATCAGAGGAAACATGGCGCATCTCTAAATTACTTAAGACTTTTTAAGACTTTTTTAAGATGACTTAGAACAGAATTTAATGCCCATTTCACGGCCATACTGATAAAATTTCGTGACTCCTAGAACTTAGGAAAATGTATTTATTTACTCCAACGCCTTGATTCCCACCATTCAAAGTCATTTCTTGCTGGCGGCTGCAAAGTTAGCGATAATTGGTTCCTACATTTCAGTATAAATTGTTGGGTTGGAACGGGTGGAACTGAGTCGACTAACATTATTTTCTTTGCAGCTTGGACATTTAACAGACACATTTAAACACAATACAGCCAATAAGTTTATGGCAACATAACTTAAGACCTAACATAACAAATTTAATACATTTTAAAGACTTTTTTAAGGTATTAAATGCAGATTTGGAAATTCAAGATTTTTAAGATTTTTTAAGATACCTATTTAAAAGACATGTAGTGGAAAAAGTACACTGATGCCCATAAAGTTGGAATTTTATTTTCAGATACATTCCTCTTTATTCCTATCACTACACAGCAGTAATCACCACTGGCCGGATGTAATGATTACATACTGAGTCCCAGTTGTACTTTATATATCAAGAATA
Organism: Apogon hyalosoma; assembly: GCA_037367295.1. Classification (NCBI taxonomy): domain Eukaryota; kingdom Metazoa; phylum Chordata; class Actinopteri; order Kurtiformes; family Apogonidae; genus Apogon; species Apogon hyalosoma. The sequence continues at coordinate 29,677,890 of JAPQRP010000001.1, read as the reverse complement.
AATCACATCATAAATATTTTATTCCAGCTTTATGGACAACCGTGTATGGTCATCCCTATGCCACCAAATTCTCCAACAATGGAAAACAAAGCAAAACAGATTTTACAAACCCTTCACAGAGATACTGACACAGTCAAGAAATCATAAACAATATGCATACAGTAAAAAAAAAACAAAAAAAAAAACAGCAAAACAATCTATGTTTTTAACTTAAAGAAAACAGCTCCTGTTTTACACCTTGTTCATTCACACAAATGAAAACTCCATAAACGGTACATATGCATATCCAAGTACACCCACATTCCTTTTCTTGTTTGCTGCCATGAAGTTTACACACACACAGGCAATTCTAAGAATAAAGGCCAAACCTGTAGGATGTTCAATGGAACTGATGTCCTGAGATGTAACAGGGTTCTTCATGGAGATTTCCAGGAAAAAACCACAGGTGTCACACATCTATCAAAGAATAAATATCCCATAAGACTGGATAAGAAAAAAATTCTCACCACTGAAATATCTAATTTTCTCAAACTGTATAAAACATTTATATTAAAAACAAGTGGTGCCAGGCACAACAAACCCCGCCCATTGGCCCTATTGTAGCTTATTTTGGCATCGATCCAGCTGATGTCATGTCTATGCATGTGCTGATGTCAGCATATCAGTTGCCTCTATATATGTGCCAAGTTTGAAGTAAATTGAAACAAAATTGATGTTTTTCTAGACATTTGAAATTCCATCCATTATAAGTACATAGAAGAAAAAAAAAGATTTCAAAAATACATAAAAAATTTGAACTTTGCCCTAATTTTCCCAAACTGTAATGCCATCTATTCTTGGTCACTGGCAATCTATAACCAAATTTGGTATGAATTCAACCAACAGCTTTGCTGCTAGAGTGTTAAACAAACCAAACTAAAAACAGTACCCCTTGCCTCCCCTTCAGGGGGTGGGGTAATAATAAATATGTATGTGTCACCTGAATGATTGAGTCCTTAGCAGTCAGTATAATGTCACTCAGAAAGTTTTGGAAGAAATGTAGAGGTGGATCAACTGTCAACTGATCATCAGCACTGAAAATCAGCTCAGTTTGGAAGAGACAACGCTGCTGAGACTTTTCCTTCTGTGAAGTAATAAACAGTCAAAGCAAAACAAGGAAGACACAGACAAAGCCCTTAACAATAGGTGAAAAGTAAAAAACAAAGTACAAATACTTTTTTCATATGTCTGTAATTGGAGTATTTATTTTTCCGACAGCATTTTACTTGTCTGTACTCTCTTTTTGCATTTTCAGAACAGGTTTGTTACTACAGTTTTAATGCATTTAAGGGAATGTATCAGCCAATGTTGCCATTGCATCATTGTGTTCCTTCATAATATCAACACTGACTCCAACCTAAACAGACGGGACAGAGAATATATGATCCTTGTGTACATCCACATCATAAATGACAAATTCAACAAGACAAATACACGACACATGACAAGATGTAAAGATAAAAAAAGATAAGAATGTTATGAAAATGTTAATGCTATTATTATGTAAATGTTATTTCTTCTGACCTGCCACAGACTGTGGATGGAAAGTAGCCTTTGGCTAATTCTGGCATATTTACATGTACACGTACATTACTATGCACTTTAATTAAATGAATAAATAAATGACCTACTGTAATCGCTGATATTGTGATTTAGTATCTTATTTTGTTCCTTTTGTTGAAAATAAATGATGCAATCCCAGTTCTCATTCATTCTTATTTTCAAGACAAGAAGAATGTAAAAGAAAAAACAAACAGAAAGCAGACTGAAGTTTGGAGAAAGTTCACATTCTTTACTATTAGGGCTACAACTAATGACTATTTCAATAGTCGACAAGTCATTGACTTATTTGTATTTATTGCAGTAATAGAATACGTTTATTTTCCTTTAACAAAGTTTGTTGAACAAATATTTAATTCATATTCAACACATATTGCAAGCAGCAATAAAATCCTTTTCTCCCTGAAAAGTGATTTTTATGCATAACAAGTTGCCTACAGTGCCTAACAAAATCAGTTAAACAAGTAACTAAATACTCAAGAGTTGCAATCAGCAATAAAATACATATATTTTTCTTAACCAAAAATGTATGATGTCACTAACAACCCACTGACTACTACATTAGTTGTCAACTAATTCTGCCGTCAACTATTTGTCAACTAACTGACTAGTTGTTGCAGCCCTACTTACTATGAGGTTTTGTTGTTTTTTTTTAAATTACATCAGAATGGTTTGAGATGTGAGGTTCAGTTAATTAGTAGAAATGTCCTTCATACGTCTACTCATTATTGTCACAGCATTATAGAAGGTAAATCTGTCCTACTTTTACCAAAGAGTAGTATATGTAGGTCTACAGAATGTATGTACTTCTACCACCTCTGTCAACTACAAATAAATATTGTTCTGTTACCTTTAAAACACTGTTGAGGAAATGAATGGCATCTTGGTGAATGAAGGTGGCAAGACTCTGTATGACCATTTGATCAATAAGACCTGCGAAGGAGCCCAGTTTTCCCAGGGTGTTTTCAGCCTGGGTTAAGTCTCGCTTCAGCTCCTGCTGGTGGGCCACATGGAGGTGAATGGATTCATAGCATCTGTTGGGTTTTTCAGCATATTCGACATGACACTGGAGTTCACGATGTGATTTGTAGCAGTCCTCTTTCACCTGAGAACACAAAAGCATCCCCACAGTGTTTGAATAAAAATGATGATGCACAGAAAACAAATCTCCTGCTTACAAACTGAGTATAAAGGGAAAAAGGTACCATATGCAGGACAACAGCGCGACATTGAGATAACTTTTCCAATATATGCTGACACTCTTGCTTCTTTGCTTGCAGTATGTCCTTGAATTCCGATAGTGTGTAGGTTTTAGACTCCTCCTGAGGCAGCCAGTGAGTCCCTTTCAGTTCTTCAATGACACTGCAGATGATACAGCGTTACCTACATATTTAATGCTCAAGCAATAAGAATATCTGCAGCACAAATTAAAAGTTAGATCCAAAGTTTACTTAGCTAATAGAAGCTTAAAAACGTTAGAAACTTTAATTACTAAAAAATGAACCAATAGCCCTGTAGTTCACCAGCACGTTCTATCAAGAATCAATAACAAGTTGAATTTGCGAGGTTGTCAGGTTCTGCCGCTATGTTAGAGTCCTGTGGTACTTTCACTGGAGGATAACTCACCTGACTAAATCAAAGTCCATATATGACTTCCTATCAGTGATCAGTAGTAGCTATACTGATATCTGTAACCATTTCCATGTTATAAACCATCAAAATATGCACCATTATAAGTAAAGGCAAATTTGTAATTGTAGCTACAAATATCATTTGAAATGAATCCGACCAGCAGTTTTGGAGACGATGATTGTTGAAATCTACTCATTGGTGACCTTGAGTTTGATTGTACCAGGTACTATTCCTGGAGCTCGTTTCCATTTTAGGATACTACCAACTTAGAGTACCTGGACATCGTAGTGACGCTGCACGTAACATCCATGACATCTGCTCAGAGAGTTGCTGATAATCATGATGATCATTTAGCGGGCTGTCTTCATGGATTAGCCTACTGGTATGTTTTCTGTAAACTTCAGAATCTGTTTTTTTTTTAAATGGTGTGTCTCACATTGATGACGCAATGACGCAGCGACAACTCTCTGACCAATCAGTGGTCTGCAGTACACACACATCACATTTTAGTATCTCTTCACCCATTTTGGAACCTCAGCCGAACAAGTACTAAAAAAGTAGTACCAGGTACCAGATTCCAGCTTCTTTTACGTAGGGGAAATGTTAAAAGGCCAAGTCAAGTAGAGTCGAGTCACACTGGTACCACATGGTGGAAATGTGGTAATAGGTCATGGACCCAAACTAAAGTCCATATATGACTTCCTATCAGTGCTCACTAGTAACTATATTGATATCTCTAACCATTTCCATGGTATAAGCCATCAAAATATGGACCATTATTAGTAAAGGCAAATTTTTAAAAAATTGAAGTTTCTCAAAACTGTGAACAAACTTCATAGACATTGTCCCAAGGGAACTACATATGAAATCTGAAATTTTTCAATCCAACCAGTAGTTTCATCAGAGAAGATGTTTGAAGAAACTGCTACCAATGACGATGACGAAGACGATTATGTCAAAAAAGATGATGATGGTGCCGGACATAGTGACTTCACAGTAGTTCATGGCCTATCACTCGGTGAGCTTTCTGGTTTTATGCACATTAAAGCTGAAGGAGCCAAAATCAGAATATGGACAAATATGAAAATAGTGTCCTTCTGCAGCTCTCTTCTCTCCATCCAAATGAAAAGACAAAATACAAAGATAGATGACCTGATGTCGTTCTGCTGCTCTAGTCTGTATATTAGGATCATGTCCAGGAAGCTTCTGATGGAATCTATTCAGACATCAGTAATTATAGTTGTCAATTATATATTCATCCGCTTTAAATCCTTCATTAAACACCAGTCTCACTAAATAGATTTTCTAAAACCTGAAAACATGGGGAAGGACAAGGTGCAAGTCCTGCGTTGTCTAAGACCACTTGCATTGCAACATACTGGAAGGTAATAAAGGATTTTTTGTCCACTGATACTAACAAACTACCAAGAACTCGAGCTTTAATGGAAATACATAATATGTGAAATCTTAGCAAGATTTTCTAAAGTTACAAAGCATTTATACCAAAATTTAGAGGAAACGTCTGTGTAAAATTACATTATACTCCTCTGACCTACAACAATATGCTGTTAGACTGTAAACAAACGGTGCATGAAACTACTCAGAATGTTAGAACTTACTATTCTTTTTGCTACTTAGAAGAATAATTATTGTATTATTACTACAACATTTCACTGTGTATAAACCATGTTAACCTCAGCTTTGCCACCACTGCCAACATTTACTGACAAAGCCTTCTGTTTTTATGTGAGTTTGGGGTGTGGTCCACCCATTCATCATCGAGCTTCCATAAATCTTACACCCCAGACTGACCTTTAATAAATAGATAATACAGCAGATGAAAATATGTATTAAATTACATTTTCTCTCTCAGATTTCCTGAATAGTCACTTACAATTTGTGAGATGTACAGATGGAAACTCCACTGCCAAATGAAATACAAGCAAGCTGCAAGTGGATGTTATTCGTATTACTGTACCTATGGGTAAAGAGTGAGGTGACGGCATGACTCACCTAACGAAAAACAAAAGGCCGTTTCTAAACTGAGGTACAGCCAGAAGCAGCGTATCCTGAAGACACTGACCCTTGTGCTGAAAAGAGATCCTGCGAACATTTCGATGCCACCTGTCACAGAAAGCACAAAAAGAAAAAAAAATCTAAGCAAAACTAGTGAAGAAAATAAAATAATGTATCATATAATGAACAAGCCTGTATTCATTTAACAGTGGAACAAAGAAATGACACTTCCAAAATTTCAATAAGAACCGTAATTTAGCTTTTATGTTGCCTATAACTAAACTAAGGCTATGTTCTGCAGGCCAATGTGGCCCAAATCCAATTTTTTTTGCCCATATGTGACCTGTATGCGATCTATTAAAGACAGTTTGAACAGCATAAATCCAAATTTTTAAAATCCCACCCAAGCCACTTTCATATGTGGTCCTAAATCCAATACTTGTGCGATATTTTGCAATGTGTCTCCAGTCTGAACGGCCAGGTCGCATTCATCCAGCCTTTACGTCATTGAAATGTGACAAACGTCACAATGCTGCATCCCAGGAGAAGAAGCGGTGGGATAAACATACTTACTTCCGTAAACACAGTGTGTACCTGCATGTTAGGACCTCTTTTGTGCATGTGGGTCACTTCAGGGTCACATTCAATTCACACTCAAAACTGATAGAAGTTGTATTTAATGTGTAATATGAACAAGCACCCAAAAAAATTGAATTTCACCAAAAAATCCAAACTATGCATTAAGACCTGCTGTCTGAATGTAGCCCAAGGCCCAATCCCAATTCCACCCCTTAGCCCTCCCACGTACCCCTACCCCTTGGCCCTTGCACTTGGCACTACCCCTTGAAACAGAGCTGCGAGGGGTAGGGGTTGAAACATTCCCCTATGAAATGGGACAACCCTTCGAGACCCGTTATGTCATCGATGCCACTAAAACAGATGCGACATCTTTGTTTCCAAAAGTATTCCCCATGCCGTCAGCAGCTGTAACCATCTCTGTTCCATGGGCTTTGGTCATCTTTTTGTGGTTATCAACTATAAACCACAGAAATGTGATCTTTAATAATGGATTAGATTTATATTGCACTTTTCTATGAATGCATACTCAAAGCGCGTACAGTGGATCCATTATTCATTCACTCAAACATTCACACTTTGGTGGTGGTAAACTACATCTGTAGTCACAGCTGCCCTGGGGCAGACTGACAGAAGCGTGGCTGCCATTTTGCGCCTACGGCCCCTCCGACCACCACCGAGCATTCACACGCATTCATACACCAGTGTGAGTAGCAGCACTGGAGGCAAGTAGGGTGAAGTGTCTTGCCTAAGGACACAACAGCACATGACTGGGACAGAGCGGGATTCGAACTGCCAACACTTTGGTTATTGGACGACCCGCTCTACCACCTGAGCCATGGCCGCTATATCTATAACACATTGAAACGGCATTAAATGGCCAATCAAATGATTAAGTTGTTTACAAAGAAAATATGTACATTTGTGTGTTTCTTGTATCACTGCTGCACTTTTTGCTGTGTTTACCTCCATCTTGCCAATGATTCGAACAGAATTATGGGAAATTTCTCCTACCCCTCCATTCGTAGTGTGGTCCTGGAAAATCTCCATTTCGAGGGCCAAAGAGCCCTCCACCTTAGCCCCTCCCCTCCATCTGGTCAAGAATTGGGAAAACACTACCCCTTTACGTGCACGCACAAAACAGAGGGCAAGGGGTAAGGGGGAGGGCCAAGGGGTGAACTGGGACTGAGTGTAAGTGTTGTCCATATAAAAGGCTCAGCAATATGGACAAAAAATAAATATAGTATCAAGGATGATGATCTTTTTTGTTCTTCTGCATGAACTCGAAGCAAAACATAATTAAAAACTTTTCTTCAAATCTAGATGTTGTACATGTGCATTATTAATAACACTTAATTATAGTTGAATACTAATAAGTTCACAAAAAAGAGTTTTGCAGTTTTGCCATTTGTCCCTTTTTTTTTTTTTTTTTGACTACTTGAATCAATTAGCGTCATTCAGATGCTCTGGAATTGATTTTGTATTAGTGACGAACATTTTTAAGACAATAATCACAAAACTTAGAACCAAAACCCAACAGATATGCGAAAAAAAGGACTTATTGCCCAACCACAGATGAATTACAATTTTACTGGTTTACAGTTTTTTTTTTAATGATCTGGCTCAGAGATTAAATGTGCAAAATCTTACAAACTTTAATAAGATGAATTGAAAACAAATGACCAAAGTGCTGAGTATCTGATGTTTTCAATGTGAATAATAAAGTGTTATTGCATATATATATATTGGTTTATGTCCATTTATACAATAGATTTATAAATGTTCCAGGATAAAGAACCTGTAAAGTGCATTCAAGGCTTTGTTCTGAGACAAATGTTCCTTATGATTAAAACCCATTCTCTCATTAATTCTCACAGTTTCACATTCTGATCCAAGACTGTATCTCGGTAACTACAGCCAACCAGCATTTGGACTGAATTTTTCTTTATTAGTGACTCCAACTTGATAAAGTGTATATACTTACTGAGCGAATGCTTTCCTCAGGGTAAAGCATCTGAAAAATGTTATGTTGTGTAAAGTTTCCCACAGCACAGACTCTCTGTACCATTCTGCCAGAGTGACCATCCCTCCATAACCACTCTGTGTCACATGTAAAACAGCATGAGGGTAGAAGATGAAGTGTTCAGAACCAGCTTCACTGGAGTCGACTACTCGCAAGTCATACGGTCTAAAGCAAAAAGGAGCACACAGAAGGGAAATATATCAGTTAAAACTTGAGGAAGTCCTTTGGAGGTAAAAATGTCAGATGTTTTTAATTGAATACACTTTGAAAAGACAAGATGTATATTTGTAGATTTGTGAGGCGAACACAGTATTAATACAAGAGGGACAGGAATATTTGTCTGAGATTGTCAGCCTGACTTCCCTTTTAAAAAATTATATTCCAACATTAGCAATGACATCACATTTCCACACAGTCTCTTGACATTTATAGCCTGCATGTGTTGTCTTTTCCAAAGTCCTGATGAAATCTTTCAGTGGTCAGTGATATTTTGCTTTTTAAAAAGGAAATATACATTTTAAAACATTCCCCTGTGGTCTACATAAACTGTAAATGCTATGCTTGGGTCTGAATTCTTCATTAATTCAACTCCACAGGTCCATCTTCCACTTCAGGCCCCGCCCCCTCCAGGTTGCCGGCTATGCTGCTCTGTCCCATTCAACCAGCAACTGACCATTTTAGGTAATCGGTTCGAAGTTTGGACATATTTTCAGTATGGACTACAACCATTGCTGCTGACAAACAATTATGTCGTACTCAGAGAAATGTTCAGCGGAAGTCTGGACCTTATATGTGCAAATATTGTGACGTAACTATGGACATACCAAATTAAGAAGGAATTTAAACAGATTGTAGAAATACACTCAATTTTTGCCAAAATGAATATAAAGATAGCTTTGCAGCACCTGGAGGGTTCAAATTCAAACTTTATGAACTATTAGGATCCAAATACACAAATAAATGAACCCAAGACTAATAAAAGTGGGTTTAGATAAATGTGACCCCTTAATATTTGACTGCAACCCAAGGTTCTGAAAGTGTAAGTGAAATACCTGTAGGAGTCAGTGTCCACTTCTTTCAGATAATAAAAATCCAGTTCTCCCTGGTCTCTATTCATGTTAAAGAGCTGAACCAAATCTTTGCTAGTGAGAGGATCTTCATGTGATTCATTTGCTTTCACATCAGTCCCTTTTGTTATCCTTTCAGACTTGTCTTGTTTACATGATTCATCTTTCTCTGTGAAACTGAAACAATAAAAAAAGAGAGCACAGCAAAGAGTATAACTGGAATATAACTCAACTATTTACACCTTTAACAGTTTGTGTAACTGATATGCTGATAAATAAACCTCCATTTTAACCATTTGATACATCATTTGGAATCAGTCCACATACCTATGTGCAGCTCTGACAGGAATGTCAGCGCCTAATGCTGAGGCCATCAGTCGAGGTCCTTCTTTCCATTTTGTTTCAGTTATAGCTTTGCGAGTCCCTACTTGGGATATGAGTCGAGGCAGTTCCACCACCGACAGAGGGCTGTCAGGAGGCATTCTGTGTCGGAGTGAGGTCTGCCTGAACGGGAGCCTGCATGCTGAGGCTGCTGAGGGAGGCAGAGGCTCCGGGGACAGAGGTGGGAAAGTCCCCGGAGCCCCAGACCTGACCCCTGGTCTTGCAATATCTTTGTCACAAGTCTGAAAGGTTTTATTGAATGAGCCTTCTTCAGGGAGGGCAGGGAACATGCTGCTGGTTATTCTATGAACACCACCAGCCCATTTGAACAGCACAAACTCATAGCTGAGTTGCTACATTAGGACTTTACTCAGGAGTTTCTGGAAGATAAACAAATAGGTCTATGTGTAACATGTGGTACCATCCTTTCATGTCATGCTGCTGAAACAATTGGACTCTTATACTAAAACTATCAAGATGGGTGCTTCTATGAAACTGGTCCCTAAAACCAGGACATGGGGGGCTAAAAATTCAAACCAGATGTAGACTAATGTCATGAAGCAAGTTTGGAAGCCCTTTTGGTCTATTTTAAAAATAAATACTGAGATAAAAGAGAAATGATTTTTCAGTCAAAACACATTCTATTATTTTACATTAAATTTAACACAAAAATCTGCATGTAAGATGATCAAAAGGACACGAAAAGTACACGCTATTATTTTTTTGAATATCTCTATTCTCTCACAGGTACATTTTGGGAATTTAATTATGTAAGGCAGAGTTTTAAAAAAATACTGCTGTTGCAAAATCACTCATGATTTATATGTATTTAACTGGGCAGGTTTTGCATGTAACGCAAGTGGACATGATGGGTTACATACAAAACCTGGAATGAGACTGCTGAGTCATGAAAAAAACACTAGGATCATCAAATTTAACAATGTTTTTATTTATAGTGCTATTTCAAGCCATGTGGTCCAGATCAAATGCACCGCCTTAGGTAGCTTTTCATGTCCCAATTTTGGTCCTATTTTTGGCCCTAATATTTTACTAAAAATGTATTAATTATGGGATGGCTCAGAGCAAGAGTATAATTTTTTTGCATTTATCTGAGGTCATCATTAGGTACATCCTGGGGGGAAATATGTCTAAATGTGTCTTTTATTACTGGGTCCAAAAAGCTGGTAAAGTACCAGGTACCAAAATGAACCCAGTTTCATGGAAGCACACAGACAGAAATGTACACAGACAGAAAGAGCAAGTAGCTGCTTCCAGAATCTGGATGAGGATGATGATGATGATGGTACAGAATAACATGTTTAACTCTTAGGCACATGGACAAGAAGTTAAAAATAATTACAACGCATTATTAAATAGTAAAAACAAATAGGAGACCTGCCCAGATTTTATTTTCCAGCATTTAAATAGTGTATCTTCTTCAAATAAGCTATAGCAGAGTTTTAAATCACAGACACTAATAGAAATCCATTCTTGAAGCTACATTAACATTAACAGTCATAACAAACAGACAAATGGATCTGTCACCATTTGTCTAAAGGTTTATTCTGTCACATCCATTTCGCAAGTCGTTTAACAAAGAATAAGATTATTTTCTGAGTTTTAAATTATCTGTTGACGTCACTAACTAGCTCGGGTTAAACCTGACGTTTGCTAAGTATCGTTAGTTAGCTGAGGCTAACTAGACTTTAACCTTAACCTACTTCATAGAATCCTTTTATCTGACACAGTTCGGATGTTTCAGCCGATTCTTCGAATGTTACCAACAGAATCTCAAAGCAGTTCGTCGGATTTATTTGAGCGCGGACGTGATTCTTTTCAGTTGCTAACTCTAACTATGGCGAGTTCCACTCTTTCTTACCTGTTTGTGAAGTTATGGTGCAAACACGGAGACGGCTCGTTCCCATGGCAACGCAGACTAACTCACGCTGGACTGTGGAGCAGGTCTGTCTGCATGTCTGTCTGTCTGTCTGTCTGTCCACCTGTTTGTATGTCTGTTTCTATTCTTTCCCGTCTGTCTTTTTATCTGTAATTCATCTGTTT
>JAPQRP010000001.1:29636107-29646915 GCA_037367295.1 Apogon hyalosoma | reverse complement strand
CTTTTGTTTATTTGCTGTTGTTTTTTTTCTTTCCACTATGTCTTGTTAAATGTATCACTAAAAAAAAAAAGAAAGAAAGAAAAAAAAAGATAATCAGCAAAAAGAAATATAGATTTTGTTCATCTCCATCTGGTACTGTTATACGAATATTGGGGATTGGTTCATGGAGATTTTATGTAATATGCAATTATTAACTATTAATAATATGTTAGTATTAGTCATTTAACATTAGATTCATTATTAGCTTAATGGGTTACATAATAAATCACTTTATTGTGACATGTAGTCATTTTAAAGCTTAGCGATTAAGGTTAACTCACTTCATTATCCCTGTGGGAAAATTCATTCTCTGCATTTTATCCAACCTAATAAAAAAACCCACCAAGAATTGGCACTCAAAATTAGCAGTTAGGAGCAGTGAGCTGCCACTGAAGGCAATCATGAACCAGCTCCAGAGAATTAGCTGACACATACATGTTTTTGCAGGAGGTAACTGTAAATTTACATTTTAATATACTCGAAAATTACCTAAAATTAGACAATGAATAACTGCAGGTTTAGTGATTATACCAAACATGCAACCCGTGTGAAAAACTGGCCCGCTAGAGTGTCCACTCTGGCTAACAGGATGCATTTTATGTAAGGTGTAAAAATTACACAGAAAATATTAACAGTCAATGGTGTAAAGCTCATTTTAGTGCAGAGACCACATACAGACCAATATAATAACCTATAAATAATGACAAATCCAAAATGTTCTCTTTATTTTAGTAGAAAAAAGTAAAATTACATGATAATATAATCATTTCCTTTCACAAAAAAACATGAACAACCTGAAACATCTTAATAGGAGGAATTTTAACCATATGGTGCCTTTTGCTAAGTGTTTTGTACTTTCGTAGATCTGTAAGTTGTAATGCACAGTTGAGGCATATCATTCAAATTTGAGTTTTACTTTTTTGTACGAAAACAATGAGAAACAGTTGGAGTTATTTTTCATAGGTTATTAAATCATTATTTCACTTTTTTACTTCTATTTTAAAACTTAAGACCATATTGGGCTGAATATGTCCCCTGAACTAAAATGAGTTTGACACCCCTGTGATATACTAATGATCATACTGAATTGGAATCCCTTTTTGGTCAGCACAGAAAACAGAAGGAGTATTTCTGCTTTTTTATTAAATTATAATACGCCTTCGTCTGGTGCTAGATTAGATCAACACGTCTCTTACTGGGATTATACGCTGCACATAGATACAAGCAGTAAAATGTTTCAGCTGGAAACCATTTCTTTAACCCTAACTGATGCAAAGAGTAGCTTCTCATTTCCTACATAACCATCACTTTAATAACTAGACAAATATACAGAATGGATGGTTTTTACATCAGTGGATGGTTTTTCTTCCCCTCATGTGGTTCAAGAGTGGCCTAGGGATCATGAAATGTGACTTTCACACATGGATTGCCCTCCACAGAGTCCAGACCTGAACCCCACTGAGAATGTCTGGGATGTACTTGAGAGGACTTGATGCATAAATCCGGCTCACCCATCTTTAATACAAGACATGACATTTATTGTGATGTGGCATAGGCATTAAGTGGCATAAACAATGTTATGGTGAACTGTCAAAGCCAGAGGCAGTCCAGTGAAATATTGTGTGTGATGTTAATATAATAAATATGTATATATTTTATTTTTATAGTACCATTAAAAATACATGGTCCAAACATGTGGTGTAATTTCCAGAAAATGATTTTATTTATATATGTTGCTCACGAGGTGAGTAACATAGTTCACAGCTGTATTTTTTTATTTGCATGATGTCAGCGCTTGGACTAATCCCTTAATGTCAGACATCTCTTGTACAGAGTCTTGACTGGTAACTTTAGGTTACCAGGCAGCAAAGAAAACGCCCAAATGTTTTTGCCAGCTCAAAATGCCTCGACTTATGATACAACAGAAAGAACACGCCACTGGCATGTTACGCGCAGTTCTGAGCCATGGTGAAGCTGCTCATCGTTTGCGCTGTCATCGCAGTACAATCAGTCATCTGAGTGATCGGATCCCTCAGGACAGGATCATCAGACTTAGTTCCATGTGTCGTCGCTGCACTATTTGTTTGGAAGCCAGAGGTGGACACACCGATAATGAATGATGACACTTTCAATTTCTGAGTACCTGTATTCAGTGACTGAAGAAACCTGTTAAGTTGATCACAATTTGTTCACAATTCATGCTCTAATGACCAATGCTTCCCTCTTTAATATGAAGGTAACCTCAAACCAAATAATTTCATATATCTACAAATATTCATATTATTCTGACCAGTGCATTTTTAATGGCGCTAAGTATATATTATACTGTGTGTGTATACATATACATATATACAAAATGTGACATCTCCATGTGGATATGCTAATCATTAGTAACATCTAACTTCAAACATCAGGTGCTGTGCATAGAGAAGTGGACTGGCTGGACTTTCTTCAAGACATTTCACCTTCAGAGTCCTTGTGTGTGAACAAACCTCTTGGACATCATTGACTCTCCATCAGTCTACCAGAGCGGAAAAAAAACCTTTCAGATGAGAGGTGAAACATCTTCAAGAAACTCTAACCAGTCCACTTACCTACAGCCCTTAGACATGCCATGACCTGCACAACTATGAATCTTCACAGACATCTGACTTTAACACATTACATTTTGATGTAGCACCACAAAAATACAGTGTTTCAGTAGGTGAGGGCTTCAGTTCCTGGTCATACTGACCATTTCTCTCTAGTATAAAACAAATTGTGCAGTTGGATGGAAATGTACCTGCTGGAACACATTTTCCCACAGTATACAAAGAAGCTACTTGTCAATTTAAAGTGAAAATTTCATACTAATCTCCTCTGTGGGTTGAAAAATCTATAGGTTTACAATGAAACATGACAGCCAGATTGATTTAACAGTATTCAGTTCAACCCTTTGGATAATTTATTATATTCTTCCAGCCAGGTAGATAATGATTTGCTTCAAACATGGAAGGCAGCATTGTTGGATTACCTGGCAACTCCACATTAAAACAATGTTCCTGCTTTTAAAACATTTGACTGGAAAGAAATGTCGAAGTGCTGATGATCAGGTCTGCCGTTAAGGAGTTTTTTTTTTTGTTTTTTTTATCCTATCCTTCAACATGAAAGCTTCTATGAAAGGGAATGAAACACTTTGAGGTATGAAGGCCTCAGAGGAGGCTGAGTTGAAAACACCCCACATATGGGCATCATAGTCGACTTGTGAACTGTTCAGGCATATATTTGTATTTCAGCAGCTTTTACAACCAAATTTACTGTGTCACTTATGATACTTAAATCCCTGTCTGATGATCTGTGCTGTCTGAGATGCTTTAAGCAGTCTGGCTTAGATTTAAACATGCTGTGCTTTTGGGTTGCTTGTCTGATTTCTTGCTAAATTAGTATTTCCATCAGAATTTCTCATAGTACGATCAATAACTCTCTCATCTGTGTTCATCAGTAGAAATGTGAAAGCAGCAGACAGCAACATGAGGGCTGGAAGTAGGGAACAGCCAGCCTAGTTTTTTTATCCAAACACTGACTCCAGTCACCACTGTTCTACAAAACTGAACCAGTGGATAAACTGAGCCACTACAAGTATCTGGGCAGCCAAGCACAATTTTTACATGTGAACTTATATTTACTTTACATTCTCCAGTTTAATCTTACTGTAGAGAGAGAAGAGTTATGTGATTTGGTGTTATTAGATGAGGTTATTACATTTTGGCCACAGTTTCCATTTCCATTCAGGCCCTTTCACGGGGACTCTTTAATTGATGATATTGGGCTTTGAATGTAATACTGACTTGACTCAAATCGGCATGACTCAAATCAAATCGAATTAAAATGCTTTGTACTGAATTGGTTCATAGTGTGCAGACAGAAGGTCAAGGTGACAATAGCTCTCATTAACCCTATAACGCCAAACATATCATATTTGATACATGAGTTTTGAAGTCCTCTACATGATCAATGTGATATTTTTTTTCTTGAAAAACCTGATGTATACAATTAGATACATGCAATACACAGATAATTCACCAGGGGAGAGGAATTTGTTCACCAGAGCCTTTTCCAGTGACACAACAAGACTGTCACTAATAAGGGAGGAGGCAGAACTTTGACAATTTTGAAAAGAAATTATCAATTTGTTAGACATGTTTGTGTTTTATTATGTTTTTGTTTGTTCAAAAATAATAATATTTGAGCACTATGACCTGATGAATCGAATATGATACAAAATTGAAACTCATACATGGAAATTGATATTTGAAAAAAAACATTTTTTGGTTGTTCAGAAGGACCAATAAATGCTCCAGTTTCAAAGAACTGGATTTTTTGTCAATGATTTAATGGTTCAGGCTTTACAGGGTTAAATCACTATATCTTAACATTTGCACACTGACTTGTCTATAATTTCAGCTGAATTATCTTTGAGCCTTTGCCTCCTAGAATCCAAGAGAAAATCTTGAGTGAATTTGCTCATGATCAATTCATGAAAGTTGGAATAAAATGAAAAGAAGATTGTCGTGAATCATTATCTCCATGAAGCCAGTGTTGGTGTGTTGCTGTTGGGAACTTCACTGCTATAACAGAGGTTTGGACTCTTTGAATTCTCTGTAGTTATTATCATTAATTTAATCCTTTTTTAATCCTTATAATCCTTTTATAATTTATAATTTATTTATAATCCTTTTATTATCCATTTTTTCTTTGTCAAGCGACTTTGGGTACCATGAAACTGTATTTGCTCTGGTTCGGCTTGGGTAAAAGATGGCTTATATTACTCTACTCGCTCCTACTTTTTGGCTCTAGATAATATAGTCAACAGTCGCAGGGGGTGCTGGAGCCTGTCCCAGCTGCCTAAAAGTCCACAACTGTGTTAAAAGAGAACATTCACCACTTTTCTGCTTGTTAACTGTGTACTTACCACATCTCTGAGCTCTTGTCGTGACTCTTGGCATTTGGTTGGACTTTGAACAGCCAGTCCTCCTCAGGGATTGGCTGACTGGGCAGATTATAAAGAGGATGGTCAAACAGGGCTTCCAGTTTTGACATCCCAGACTCCGCAGGTTCAGCTCTGGTAGCTGTAATGTCGACCGCAGCCTTTTTATCCGTTTTCACTGACAGGTCTTTGTCGTGAAGCATTTTCAAGTAACCCTTGGCACTCTTATTGGCATCCAGTTTGGAAAAATCTTGACGTGCATCAGCTGGAGGCTCAGGTGGATCACTGATAACAGGAGAGATGTGGTGGATGTGAGCCAGCTCCCTAGGAATGGACATCCTGGTCGGCAGCGGGGGGTCACAGGGCAGGTGGTACATGGACGCAGAGAACAGCATCAACAGGAGGTGGAGGAAAACAGTGATGACGGCCAAATAGAGACAGATTGTCCTGGAGCGACGGCGCATACGCAACATTATCCTACTTAGCGAAGACTGAGAGGGTGAGAAGAGGAGAAAACAAGAAGAGCGAAAGACAAGAAGAAAAAAGTGTGGTGAGAATGTGACCTAAGAATGACCACCTTGAACCAGATCATGGAACACATCTACACGAAGACTTTGAATGAACTCAATCAAATGTGTTCTGTGTATTTTTCTGGTGAAATGTGAATTCTTAATGCTACTAGTATGGATCCAGTGAGACATATTTACAGAAAAACCTGCTGATATGTGATGCTGTACAGATAAACTGTCTCTGGGGCTAAAAGATGAATGTACAAGAACCAAAACCTGCATTTCCCTGAATGTCCACTTGAGTCAGTCCCCAAAGATCCAAAGGTTAAAAATGTCCACAAATGAACATACAACTGAAAGATTAAAAAAAAAAAAAAAAGATTTGATTTCTGTAACTGATTACCTTGTTCAACACACCTGTACAGGGAGTGAACTTTGATATAATACTTGTTTGAATTATAATCAGGTTTAAAGTGGACCTTTGTAAGATTTTACCGCTTTGGTTCTTCTTTGCTGTTTTTATAGCGTTTTTGTCTGTGGAGCTCCCCCTACAGTTTGAAGTACATATTCACTGTCATAAAACCCACCGTTAACCCTCCCCCTCTGACCACGTGCACTTTTTTTTCAATCAAGCTGGCGATGAGAAGGCAAAAAATAGTGATCGAATACGCTACTGGAGCGGAGCAGAGTGGGAAACTTTAGCCGGACATTGAAGTTTTGGACATTTGTTTTCACTTCACGGATGAGGTCGTGAAACCAGAGCTGCTCTTAAGCTCTGTTGCTAATGTTAGCAGCTCGGTGTTATCAGCTGCAGACGGAGCCTCAGACCGCTGGTCCCTGCACCCATAACCAGCATCCCATTGTGACCCGTCCACCTGGATGGCCAGGGGGTTTCAGACGGACCATTAGTCAGAAAAGGCTTATCAACTAAATCCAAACTAATTTTCTGACTAACAGGCCCTCTGACTTAATGGAGTCATATTTTGCTAAACCCACTTTTATTAGTCTTTAATAGATTTATTTGTGTATTTGGAAGGTCACCACTGTTTACATTTCAACAATCTTGTTCTCATAAACTACTGGTTGGTTTCATTTCAAAATTTTTATGTAGCTCCCTTGTGACAATGTCTACAAAGTTTCTTCACAGTTTTGAGAAATGTTGGACTTTATATATGGACTTTCATTTAATTTGTTGAGCTCTCCTCCCGTGAAAGTACCACCCCCTTCTACTGGGAGACTGATCTGCATCCAGACCACAGGACTCTAACATAGCAGCAGAACCTGATGACCTCCCAAATTGAAGGTGTTATTGATTCTTGATACAGCATGAGCTACAGGGCCATTGGTCCTGTTTTTTCAGTGAGAAAATGTCTGTTCCACTTGCGTGCTGTTATTTCAGAGGAGTATTGTGTTGAATATTAGAAAGGTTTACACAGACCATTACACAATGTTGAAGAAGTTCCCTTTTGACCTTTGGAAATAAAATGTCATCGCTTCATTATTTTTTTCACAACTGGAATATGAATTCTTGAGATACCATGACCTTTAGCAACTAAAATCTAATCAGTTTGAGCTTGACATATATTTTTGCTATCTCCAAAATCCCTCCCTTGTTCTTTCGCCTACTTCACTCTATAATAAATGCTCACATTTCACTCAGTAGTGGGCAATAAATACAGATTTTGTGCAGTTTTCACTATACATACCAACAGCAGTTACAAGACGACAAACTCACCATATACTGAGTTTATGTCTTTGGCCACGTTAAAACAACATGAAGCACATAAACATTTAAACATCAAACCAGGCAAAGCCAACACAGCAAGGAGTATGATGTTGAAGAATGCAGTGAAGTGGCTTTTCCATTTTCCATTCATATCCTCGTACTGATTTTTGGTCTTCCATGACCTTGACATGCATTCACGCAAACTACTGTAGAAATCACATTATATACAAAGAGAGAAGCAAACTGACAGCAACTTACACGGTTTTCTGTCTTGTAACGTGATTTGTGTCTCTGCTCTGCTGCTGAATGTTTCCCAGTGGAATAAGACAGGGCTGCAGAATCTACACAGCCTTTACACAGCTGTTTGTACATTTGTGTAATCTGCTCAGGTACGGACTGGTGCCAGGTTAAAGTGATCTGGACACTGATCAATGTGTTTACTTCTCTCCTTTATATCAGTCGGATTGGACCGCTGTGTCTCTTCGTGTGGTTTTGTGGTACTGTTGAACAACACATGCAGTTTAGGGACCTGGTCAAGCGGTAACAGATACAAAAAAAAAAAAAAAAAAACGCTGTTCAAATGGGTATACTGTTTCAACTAAATAACCTAAAGTAACTTATAAAAAATATTTTGGTACATATTTAGAAGTACTTTGATATGGCAAGAATAATGACTTGTTTTTCTGGTTAAAAATGGCAAAATAAGTATGTTAATGGATAAAAAAAAAGACCATCTTTTTTTTTTTTTTTTTTACTGTCGCAAATGGCTGAAATGCCCTGTTCCCGACAAAACTCCACATAAAATACAACATGTTGAGTCATATATGTTTCTACAACACCAGTTAGTGTTGTCGCAAAAATGTGCCAGAACTAAAATTTCATCAGGGACAAAAGAAAGTGACAGATCAAACTGCCCACTAAGTAACGGATCAAAACAGACAATAGTCTCAAAAGCACAGATGATTTTGTTTCTAAGAAAAAAGGTAAGTTTCCAATTGCAACTTTATTACAGTTTGTGCATTCTGCTGGAACTTAAAACTCACTTATAACGTCAGGAGGGAACCCAAACACTCAGCAGATCAGATAGTCATACACAGAAGCCTCGACCCAGTTCTCTACCTCATGTGGTAGGAGTATGAGAAAGCCACCACTCTGCATGGCAGGCTAATCAAACCACCACTTCCTGTAGGTACCTAAAAGGTCATGAATCCTATCACAGAATAAATCATATAGGTATGATGTGAGGGCATTTTTAAGAAAACTGGATTTTAAAAAATTCTGGATAATTCACTGGAACCAAAATTACTGTTGGGCATGCGACCAATATTTTTGTTAGATATACCTTATAAATTCAAAAAAGGGAATGCATTTTGCTAATTCTGACACACCTGCTCTTCATCAATATATAAGTTGATGTCAATTCATATTTGTGTACATTTGGTAAGCTTAAAAGTTATGTAACCATGTGCTCAGGATGTGATTACAATATTTAGTGCAAGTAAGATGGTCGTTGGTAACGGATCAAAGGAAAACACATGCAAAGTTCACATAGTTATCTATAATTTATAACAAATTTTGAATAAGTTATCTGAAAATAGGTATAAATAGCTTTACTTGCTGTAATTTTTACTATCCGGTTCCAAGTAAAGCCATAAAAAATAATAATAATAATTAATTAATAATAATAATAATAATCATAAGAAGAAGAAATAAATAAATAAATTCATGGTAACGGATCAAATGCCTAAAATCTCCAGACCCCACATTTTAAATGTATTAAAAATTTGTTTTTGGAAAAGGTAATATAAAAATCTCAACACAGTATGTTAGATAAATAATAACAATAATAATAATGGATTAGATTTCTATAGCGCTTTTCAAGGCACCCAAAGTACTTTACACTATTGATCCAGTATTCATTCGCTCTCCCATTCACACTCTGGTGGTGGTAAACTACATATGTAGCCACAGCTGCCATAATAAAAAGTTAAATATGGAAAAAGAAATTCATCTATTAAATTTTTCAAATGTTTACAATATTTTTTAAAAAAAAGAGAAAATTGGAACTCCAAGATGTGCTTTGACTGAGCAGATATGCCTGTTTTCATATGGCTGTAACTTTTTTGTCAACAGGAATTTTCAAAACCAAAAACAGACCCAAAAACTAGAGAAAATTTGGCAAAAAAAAAAAAAAAAGCTATAATAGGGTATTGGGGAGCAATTACATTTTTTTTTTTACCACACATGTATACTTCCCCTTGACCAGGCATTTGTACCAGGGAGGTGAAGTCCCCCCATACCCACTCCATACAGTCTCAAGTATCATTCAAGGAAATGCAGTTTTTGCATTTGCATATTGGCTTCATCTTTCATACCTACAGGATTCTGCACATTTTTTCTATGAACAGCACTAGCAAAGGTCAAAACCATATTCATTTCATTGCAAAAATTAATTAAAAGATTGAGTGAGTGAATGTGAATGTGATAGAGGAAGATGTGCAAATAAAAGTCTACATGAAAATATTTAAAGATTTACAGAGTGCGGGGATGATTGAGACATATTTCATATTCTGTGTGTACTGTTGCTGAGACTTTGATTCCCTCACCTCAGACCCCATGGAGATTCCCAGCGGAGACCTGTTCTGTGAAGTACAGCACTTTAAAGTATGCCTGTGTGTATGTTCATGCAGATGAAAGATCTGAGAAAGTTTAACAACATGTCACATCCCTGTGATTATACCATACGGTGTATACTGACGGTGCAAATTAAGGAATCACCTGTCGGAAAAAGACACACTGACTCATCATCCTGCCTCAGTTAATGAAGGGAACTGAACAGGCTTAGATTAATATTCTTCTGTGGATTTTTACAGGCTATCAGGTTCACACTCTCATAAAGTTTCACTCATTAAATCTTTTTGATTATAAGAGTGAGTGATGTAAAATAAATGAAAAATACACAAATGTAGCTCATAATAAACTGAAAACACAAATGAGACAGAACTTCAGAATAAGAAATGTGCTTCAGGAGGCCTACAGCCCATAAATACTGAGGAAAAAAAGGACAAACTATTTGAAACTATTCTGCAAAAGAGCTCAGAGGGGTTTTTAAAATTCATCTTTACTTAAAATGTTCTAAAATTGTTTCATCTCATCAGAAATCCTGAGGCCCAGTTTACATGGCAACGCTCTCGGGTGAAAATGGCAAATATTTTATCAGATGTGCCTTTCCTTTAGACAGCAACAGTGTTTTTGGATGGTTGAAAACACAAAAAAGTGACACCACCTTCCAGAGTGGAAATCTTAAAAATGCTCCACTCTCATATAACTGTCTAAAGCAATGGTTTCCAACCTTTTTTGGCTCGTGACCCCGTTTTAGCATCACAAATTTCTGGCGACCCCAGACATTCAAAACTGAGACTTTTTTTTTTTTTTTTTTTTTTGCTAAAATTAAAAACAGAGGTAGAAAAGCCAGGTGTAGATTACTGCACAAAAGTGAGAATTTGATTTTCCTTGGTCAGGATATGTACAGTCAGTCCAGCTTGGATTTACAAGGCTGACAATTAAT
>JAPQRP010000001.1:29625777-29636007 GCA_037367295.1 Apogon hyalosoma | reverse complement strand
ACAATAACTATTTGAATTAAGGAGGCCAAAAATGAAGGATGATCAGAAAAAAAATGGGGCGGCCAAAGGGTTAATGCCCTGTTGTAACGTCAAAACAGAAGTGAAGTTACAGATTTAGAGGTTGTGTTAAAAAAAATAAAATAAAACTTCTAACACCTGGCTGGTATTTCTGATTTTTTGCTGTTGCCTTACTTTGTGACTCTACTATCCTGGCTGTATAAGTATGGTACTAGTACATTGTGAGTGAAGTAGTTGCTTCACAGAGAAATCCGTGCCTTGTTGAAACTCCACATCAGAGGAGTTAAAAAGTAAAATTGTGATAAAAATTTTACTGATGTACATGTGTTATTGTAGGCTTTTAAGAGCTCTATTGTTGTTGTTGTTGTGCCATGGCTGTGATAAATAAATGTTCATAAATGCTTACATTGCATGTTTTGTAGCGTTGGTTTTCTTAGTGGAAGTGAACTGATCAGATCAGTGGTTCTCTTCAACTGAGCTTGGAAGGGTTGTGTAGCAGAAGGCTGTCTGAAGAGGCGGGGTGTTCTGACGTTAAGTAAAAACTGCAGCGTAGGACTGCAGGGGAGGACACAGGCCCAACATCCTTAATTTAGCTGAGTTAGGTAGAAAAAGTTTGGAGAAAACAGAATGAGTAAAATAATAAAAGAAAGAGTTAATAGAAAGATTCTTTAATCAAGGTTGATTAATTCAAGTGTACTTCACATTTGATATAGCAAATATATGCAAATCAGATAGAGTAAAGAAAAACAGTTGGGTCTAAATTCTGTTAAGGTGTAAAGGCACTGAAAAGCTTAAACAATTACACTGTTCTATACTTTCTTAGAAAATATCTGCTTTAGACAGGATTTCAGAATCCAGTGACTCCGTCTTTTGTCTCAGAGTATATCACAGAATTTTTTTATCAATTGCTTTTGTGTTACATACAGACTCATCATAAATGGCGCGTGCCCCCTCACCCTAATATAAGTGATAGGATAGCCTTGGGACATATAAATTTGCATCCCGATGTACCTCTGGACAGATAGTTTGGTAACGCTACGGTCTATTATGTTCAAATCCCAGCAGGAATGCTTGCAGTTTTTATACATTATACATGTTGAAACGGGCGCAGCACCGAAGAGGCTGGTAGGTAAATCCACAATTAATAAAGAATTCTAACTAGTCATAGAAACATTAGCTTCCCTTGTCATTGCTGATCACAGGGATCATGCTAACTAGCTTCTGTAAAGCAGGGTTAGGGTTAGTAATGAACGTATGCCCATGTGGCTGTAGCGTAGAAGTCTTTCCAAGCAAAAAAATGTTGGGTGCCTGACAGGAGAATGGTTCAAATTCACTTCAACGTGTTGAATTTCTAAAATATTTGACTTAAATTGGAGAGAAAAAAAACCCAGCTGCTCACTTCATGGCTACAAAAATTATATCATACAACACCACGAAATTAAGGTTTCTTACTTTTCTTATTTTCAATCAGTAATTCAGAATCATCAGCATAATCATTATCAAAACATTTCAGAATATTCATCAACTCAAACAAGTATTGAATCTGGAAACAGTAAATTAAACAGACATTAACCCTATAATGCTGAACGTATCATATTTGATAAGAGTTTTGAAGTCCTCTACATGATCAGTGTGATTTTTTTTTTTTGTTGAAAATCCTGATGTATACAATTAAATACATGCAATACACATATAATCCGCCTGAAGGGAAGAGGCAGAAAGGAAATACCAGTTTTTTTGACTTGGTTTGTTATATCATGTTTTGTTTGTTCAAAAATAATATTTGAGCATTGAGACCCGATGTATCAAATATGATACAAAATTGAAACTTATACTTGGAAATTGATATTTGAAAAAAAAGTGTTTTTGGTTGCTCAGAGGAACTAATAATGGCTCCAGTTACAAAGAAGTGGGATTTTCTGTCAATGATTTAATGGTTCAGGCTTTACAGGGTTGTAGTAAGTCCCAGTAAACCAAAGTTCTTTGAACACATGTAGACTGGGGGGGGGGTGTTGTTGGCCATTCTTCAGGTTTGTTCAGTTTTTTCCATGGGTTGATGGTGAATATAGAGATGAATTCAGTTCAGTTCATAGGGTACAGAGTGTATGTGTGTGAAAGGGGAAAAGAGATGAATGTGGTCCAGTTCTGGGCAGGTTGGAGGTTAGGGGCGTGTGTACGTTGGGTAGGGGGAGAGAGAGAGAGCACAGGGATATCTTCAGGCCAGACATGAGGAGAAGCCAGGAGAGTTTGGGAAAAACAGGAACTTATCTGCCTGTAGATGTTCTCTACCAGACAGAGCAGCCCAGCAGGAACAGGTTCACCTGCTCCAGGGATTCAGTTCCTCTTCCAAAGAGTCCTGGGTCCACACCAGTCCATTTTCAGATTCCTCATTTAAGGCTACATTAGGTTTTATTTCTTCCTTTTCTTTTCAGTCTCACTTCTCCCGTTGATCTGACCTCCTTCCAGTCTCTCCTTTCTTTGAATTTCCCTTCTCTACACAGCTCTCAGGTGTGTCTGATTTGTAACCTTCCCTCCCCCCTCCTCACCAGTGATGTCATTTCCTGATCTCCTATTTCCTGCTACTTGGCCAGTGTATTGTCTTCTGCCGTCTTCACCCATTGGCTGAACACCAACAGGAAATAGAACTTTCCTGCTGCTTTTTTGATTCCTTAAGGTCTCACGGTCTTGCTGTTTTCTGTTTGTTTGTTTTTTTCATGTGAGCAGTTAAAGGATGGCCGAAAAATATGCAATATGCAAACAATATTGAACATTTATTGAGTAAAATATTACTGAAAATTGATTAGTAATGCCTTACACTACTGCATTACAGCAAAAAGTAGTCCATTACTGTAATGCATTACTTTAGCAATGCATTACTCCCAACACTTGGTAGCATCCCTGTTCAGCCTTGCATCTCCTTAAAGTGGTTTATGTTTCATATGGTTTTCTGCACCAAATGTAACTACACTGAGCAAAAAAAAAACATAAATGCACCATGTGACACTTTAAAGTTTAATAGCATTAGGTGCTGTACAATATATTAAATCACACACATTTTATTTTGTTGATCAGTGTGATACAGAGTGTCCGTTAGAACACGATAGTGGCGTCTGGCATTCAGGGACCTTCATGTGGACACGGTGGGGGCCTGTTGAAAGAAATCACAACTCCATATCTTGTGTATCCACCATTGGCTTCCTGTAGAGCGACACATCGTCTTCTCATTGAGTTAACAATATTGTCAATTGTGGCCCGTGAAGTGTTCTTCCACTCCTCTTTGAGGGCTACACGGAGCTATGGGATGTTATCCGGAACCGTCCCCGCATGATTTGCAACATCTGTGTCATGGTGACATCTGAGGAAATGTGACATTTTGAGGCGTCTTTTTATTGTCCCCAGTATGAGGAGCGTCTGAATACTGTTAACGCTATTGGAGCAGCGTCTGGACAGGACACAGCTGTGTTCAGGGTGGAATCACTGGAACACTGAGCAAGTGCTCACTCGCAGAGATGGATGCAAAGTTTGTTTACAAATCAAGAGAATTAACCTTGTTTAAAAATTAAAAGACATGATGAGTTCATTTTGGGCTGTGCGTACACCGTGTACAGAAATGTTGTACATGCTGCGTTTATATTTTTGCTCGGTGTAGAATATCATAAGACTGTGTTATTCTCTGTAAGTACAATTTCTGTTTTATTCAGTTTCATCCTGTATGTAACATTTTATTCGTAAGGCAAATTGGTGATAAAAATCGATTAGATTATGGGTATGCAGGAAGAGTCACATCCAAGTGCATCTCACTGTTATTTCTGCTTCTGTAAACGTCAGTACACAACACCCTAAATATGTCATTTCAGATCGTATGTACATAACAATAAACATGACTCACGAAGCTCCATTTGACCTGAGATTTTATCAATATGGCTAGAATTTATAGATGGCTAGATCACCTATTGGGGTTTCCAAATAAAACAAATAAGATGAGAATGAGTGGTGGAAAAAGACTATTAGCTGAGTATTTTCAGATGGAAGTTCTGTGTAAGTCTATGGGAGGCAGAACCCAGTGGCTGCCAGCAGTGTTTGGCTTCGTTTTGGCACTGAGGTCCAGGCCCCCTGTTCTGGAGACCACAAGGAGCCAGTTTTGACTAGAACAGTGGAAAATTACTGGAGGGGAGATGGAAAAAGAAATAGGACACGGATAAGAATCTGGGAAGAAACAGAAATGGACAGACAAAATAGAGAGAGTCATACATTGGACACGGATCGATACTATAGGGGCGTCAAGCTCGTTTTAGTTCAGGGGCAACACACAAAAAAATATGATCAGAAGTGGATCGGCCCAGAAAAATAATAACATAACAACCTATAAATAAGGTAAACTTCAAACTTTTCTCTATGTTTTAGAGTGACAAAAGTAAAATTAGATTATGAAAATGGTTTACTTTTACAAACTATCCTTTAAATGCGAATAACGTGAGCAACCTAAAAAATAAGTGCAATTTTAACAATACTGTGCCTCAGCTTATCACACTATTATTTACACCGTGTAGAGCTCAGTGGATCTAGAAATACACAAAACATTTAGTAACAGGCATAATATTGTTAAAATTGCACTCGCCTCTTTTTTTTTTAACCATCTTTTTATTGATTTTATGCAGAATTAACAGATTCTGCTAAAATGAAAACAAAATAATCCCATCCCACCCTCCCCTTTCCGGTACACTTCAGCAGTACATGAGAAAAAGAACACTGAGACCAACAGCGCATACATAAAGAGAGTTTTTAAAAAATGTAAACAATAAAATACTTTATATAATGACCTTTGTATTTAATGTTATGTTAATTTATCCAGTCAGAAACTCAGTCTGGTGTAAATGTAAATGTACAAAAAGCGGGTTCCAAATCTTAATAAACTTTCCTGATTGTTCAGGGATCGACAACCTAATTTTTTCAAGTCTTAAAAAAATGCAAGACTAAAAATTGCACTCGCTTCTTTAAAGACATTTAAGGTTGTTCATATTTGTTCAGGTTTTTTGTGAAAGGGTAGCTTGTAGATGTAAACATTTTCATGTAATTTTACTTTTCTACACTAAAATAATGAGGAAAAAAATGGAGTTGACATTATTTCTAGGTTATTGTGTTATTATTTTACTGGTCTGATTCACTAGAGATCATATTGGCCTGTTTGTGGGCCCTGAACTAAAATGATTTTGACACCCATGATTGTTAATGTTTTCACTGTAATTTTTGCATTTTAGAAATTCATCCCAGATTGGACCCTTTGGTGGGCTGGTTTTGGCCCATGCACCGTATGTTTGACACCCCTGTGCTACACACTGTATACATACAGGACATGCTGCATGCTGCTTACTATTTTCAACGGCAGTCCACTGTGTGCTTTGCTGTATGTGAAAGTTAATGCAGTGTGTGTTGTGGAAATTTTTCTCCGCTGCTAGTGAATAATGAAATGGAGACTTCTGCCAACTGACAAGGTTTTTATTTCTATGCAAAGAAAGGTCAGTCTGCACACGAGCGGTGGTTGTGAAGAAACACCCCAAACTTCTGGCAAGATCCACCTCTATAGGGTAGATTCCATCTCTCAGGTGACACCTACAGGGGGCTTCAAAGGGTCTTTTGATTCAGTGGTGGAAACTAGATTTTACACAGGAACTGGCACAGACACCTTTGTTGCTTCATATTTACATATGGAGTAAAGTCAATACCTTCCTAGCCCTATTGTTTTCCCATGTCTGTGCATTTCCATACCTTTCCTGTGAGAGGGTAGACACCTCAGTAGGTTCCATAGAAAAGCAACAGTGGGGGGTGTTTGGGAGGGAGATGAGAGAAAAGCCACTTTTACACAGAGATCCCAGAAAAAAGGTGAGATGGTGATCCCACCTTTTTTCCACCTATGATTTACACGGCCAAGCCGAAGGAGGAACAGAGGTGAGTAGTGCTGCCACCTGTGCTTGACAAAAAAACCTGGACATATTGATGACATGACATACCACGGCCCACCTGCACTGACAAAAATGTCCCTAAGACATCCGACCAACCTGTCAGAAAAGAATTGTTTACTAGCTAGTCACAAGAGAACAATCCACCTGTTGCTGTGAATGTTGTGAATAACCAATGATTGTTACATACTGCTAAGTCAGGGAAGGGTTTTCATTGTTGTATATTTAGTCATGTTATAGTTTTTAATCCTTTTTTTTTTTTTTTTTTTTGGGGGGGGTGCAAAGAGGGGAGCCAGCCTTTGACAGGATCCTGCAATTATTGATCAGCTCATCATCCAGCTGATAACAATGTATTGGCTTCCAGGTGCGCTGGAAAAGGGAAATATCAAAAACATGCAGGATACCAGCCCTCGAGGATCGGATTTGGACACCCCTGACACAGCCCATTACACTTGTCAGATAGGCCATCGCAGTGTAATCATTTTCTTACTGGTGTTCCGTTTATATTTTGTGTTTCCCTTTGCTGAAGCCATCAGTGACCTTTGTTCTTCAATGAACGTCTTGAATGCATGATATTTTAAGATTTGATCTGACCTGAAGCTCAGCCTTCACCATTGCAACTGACAGTCTGTTTCTCTTCTCAAGCATCAGTTGAATTGATGCGCAAGTGAGATAAGCTGTTACAGACTTGATGTTCAGTTCAATTATTCAGGGTGTGTCGCTGCACCTTTAAGAGCTACAGGTGAAGTACATCCCATCCAAATGACAGACGGCAC
Organism: Apogon hyalosoma; assembly: GCA_037367295.1. Lineage (NCBI taxonomy): Eukaryota > Metazoa > Chordata > Actinopteri > Kurtiformes > Apogonidae > Apogon > Apogon hyalosoma. The sequence goes on along the minus strand of JAPQRP010000001.1, from coordinate 29,629,256 downwards.
ATACTCACACACAACAGAGTGGCTCCACTACAGAAATGGACTTACACCAGCGTGCTACGCGTTGCTAACCCTCGGTTTATTCATAACGGCTTTGACATAGTCCATTAAAAACTGGGACATTCCGTGTCCTGGGAGAATTTAGACATTTTCCAGGACAGATTACAAAACAGAAGGACAATCCTAGTAAAATCTGGACAGATGGCAACACTAGAGGTGAGCTGGGCTGGACTTTTAGGCTCTGCATTCTAGAATCAAAGGGGCAGTGACGTATAACTTCTGCGTCGGAAATACCCACAGCATACTGGTGTTGCTAACCTTTCAGGCCAGACACGGGGAGAAGCCAGGAGAGTCTGGGAAAAAGAGGAACTTAACTGCCTGTAGGTGTCCTCTGACCTGGTTCTAGCAGGACCAGGTCCACCTGCTCCAGGGATTTAACTTCTCTTCTTCATTTGAGGCTACATTAAGTTTTATTTCTTCCCTTTCTTTTCAGTCTCACTTCTCCCGTTGATCTGACCTCCTTTTACTCTCTCCTTTCTTTGAATTTCCCTCCTCTACACAGCTCTCAGGTGTGTCTGATTTGTAACCTTCCCTTCCCCCTCCTTACCAGTGATGTCATTTTCTGATCTCCTACTTCCTACATTAGATTCGATTAGATTAGGTTAGATTAGATTTAGTTAATTAGATTAGATTATGTTAGTGTAGATTATGTTAATTAGAATAGATTAGATTAGATTTAGTTAATTAGATTAGGTTAGATTAATTATATTAGATTAGGTTAGATTAGATTTAGTTAATTAGATTTGATTATATTAGATTTAGTTAATTAGATTAGATTAGGTTAGTGTAGATTATGTTAATTATAATAGATTAGATTAGATTTAGTTAATTAGATTAGGTTAGATTAATTAGATTAGATTAGGTTAAATTAGATTAGGTTAGATTAGGTTAAATTAAGTTAATTAGATTAGGTTAGATTAGGTTAAATTAAGTTAATTAGATTAGGTTAGATTAGATTAGACTTTACTGATCCCACAACAGGGAAATTCAGTGGTCAAGGCAGCAACAGAATAAAGTGCAAGAAAACAATGTGCATGCATAAAGATTATTCAAAAGCTATTTTGCACTTTTGAAAGATGCAACCCTTAGTGCACACAATCAGTAAATCAGTTTATACATTTTTTTTTGCATGTGCAGTGAGTTTGCACATGTTTTTATTCACGCAAACCTTTAGTGGATCCGGCCCATAATCTTTATAAGTCATGAACTCTGGCCTAAGCTCCAGCAGAACAGGTGGTGGTGAAGAAGAAGAAGAAGAAGAAGAAGGAGCCTAATGCATTGTGGGATTATGTAGATCACAGAGATAATGGCAGGAGCACACTGAGAAATTTGGCCATTTAAGACTAATTGGGGCACTAATTCTGACTATAAGTATTAATAAACGGTTGGAAAACCTAAAAAGTAGCTGGGATTGGCTCCAACAACCCCTGTGACCCTAGTGAGGACAGAGCGGGTTCAGAAAATGAATGAATGAATGAAAAACCTAAAAAAAAAAAAAAAAAAAATCTGCAGTATTCCAAAAATACCTGGAAGTTTCTTCTTGGTGACAGTGTGTCTGATGTTACTAGCTAATGAGATGTCTATAAAAACATAAGACACTCAACTTTGAAGCACTTTTACTATTTCAAGCCCAAACTTTTTCTCAGTTCACCTCATCATACCAGCCCACAGTTTTCCATTTTCCCTTCTTTTTATCGAATGCACTTTTTGTGTCTCTGTTCTGAACTAATGTATTAGAACCCATTCACATACCTCACCTCTCCTCCCATCAGATCTGGTTTTCCCAAAATGCAATGCAGCCCCCCACCCCCTCACACAGTGTCACAGTGACACACACTCATATTAATATTGGATTGTATTTCTCATTTCTGAGTAAGAAAAAAAAAGGCCAGTAGCGCTGTTCACATAAAAAATGCATCCCTCCATCTCTGTAGTCGTCCGTTGTCCTCTGTCGCCCTTCGTCCTTTTCTACTGGCATTGACAGTCTCTTTTCACTCTTTCTTCTCTGATTCTTTGTATCCTAAAGCGACTGATGAAATCTGAACACCTTCACTCACTGAACTCCTGAACATACCCATTTTATTTATACGCAGTGTGTTTTTGCAGTAGAATTCTGGGACTTGTCACTCACTAGGTTTTCAACCTCCTCCAGACTCCTTCCATCTTTCTACTCCTGTGGCTTTCACTCACATTTATAAACACACACATGCTCCAACCTTCCACCCATCATCACAGGAGGTAAGAGGGTTGCTAAGATACTGCACAGAGCATCTCAAACACGGAGAGATGCTTGGTTGGAGGACGCAGTGTGACAGTGTTAAACTCCGAAGATTAACATCGACAGTCAGAGTAATAATCATTAGCCTCCTCCTTCCAGATAGATGCATGCCAGTTTTTACGACAAGTTTGACATCTGCTGTCATTACAGACTTCTGAAAAGTTCACATTTTCCATAAGTTTCAAAACAGTTTTTCATCTCTGACTTTTCTAATAACTGTAAGAACTGCTATGGGAGACATTTCCCGTCGGTAATGAATCGTCTTCTGTGTTTGCCAATGGAAAGTCACGCTGTGCAGGTTTACAGCTTCAGAACAAATTTTTCAAACATTAACCCATAAACACCCAGTGCTACTTCTGTGTCAGTTCCCAAATATATTTTTCTCTCTATTCAAACTTTCTTACGTGATTTATCACCATTTATTATATCATCCTATATTTATTGCATTTGTTTCAGTGAAAATTTTCAATTCACTAATTCATTAAAGCAGCGTACGACTTTTGTCACCAATTTTTCATCAGATCTGTAAAATCTGAGTCAGCCTAAGTTTCACAAATCCGTTAGTCTTTCCGTGATTATGCACCTGAATCACTCCCCTCACAGTGAACAACTTTGAAGGTGACTCCATCACAAGCAGTCCATTTGTTTACGTATCAAACTGAAACCGAACTGTCACTTGGGCCTTTTCAGAATTCCACGCAGCCGCAGTACGACCGCAGCAGCAACAAACATGGAAATGGCGCTTTGCTTCTTGCTACTGCAGGTGTGTAGAATTCCGAAAAGGCCAGAGTGAGGGTTTGGTTTCAGTTTGGTATGTAGACAAACAGACGGCTTGTGATGGAGTACACTTTGAAGAATGGATTCGTGATACTTAGGCCATCACTCGGGTTTTACAAATTTGATGAAAAATTGGTGACAAACGTCATACGCTGCTTTAAAGCTCAGATTACAGTTGAGGGTTATAATATCAGAAAGAGAGAAAACTGAAGAAAAAGTGACATTTTCAGCAAAAGCTCTCATTAATTTAACATAATCCCAGCGTGTCCATCCATTGTCATTGATCAACTTCCATGGGTTTTACTGGTGAATCAATGTTGTAGAAGATGACGGTGTTTCCACGGTAACTATGGAGCCTCTGAACGTC
>JAPQRP010000001.1:29549300-29568214 GCA_037367295.1 Apogon hyalosoma | reverse complement strand
TTTAAAAAGGGAACAAGTAACTTGGAGCCTGTTCCAGTCTGTATTTTAGTAGCCTAAATAACACTGCTCTACAATTTCTTACAAAATATCTGCATCAGACATTAAATGTGCTAAATCTTACATAGTTTAATAAGATGAATCAGAAAACAAATGACAAAAGTGCTGGTTAGCTCATGTTTTCAATATATATGATGGTGTGGTATTATACATGTATGTTGGTTTATGTACATTTATATAATGGATTTATAAATGTTCCACTAGAAAGAACCTGAAAAGTGAATGTATTGCAATGTGCAGACAGTAGCCACTTTTACAGAGATCCTGGAAAAAGGTGAGATGGTGATCCCACCTTTTTTCCACCGTTGACCCATTTCCACAGCCAAGACAAAGGAGTAACAGAGGCAAGACAGGCTGGATTTTAACACAGTGGACCTGCGTTCTGGAATCTAAGGGGCAGTGACGCAGCGCACAGTATAGTGTGACGTATAACTTGCACATTCAAAACACCCGGAGCATAGCGATGTTTCCAACCGCTCCAGAGTCGGCAAGTCTTTCACTGTTCCACAAATGTTAGCATGGATAGAGTCCTGCACCCGAAGTGACAACAGCTGCTGGACCTCGACGTCTCCCCAGTTCGACATCTGTCTGGTCGTGTTGATATGTTTGTTTTCTTTACATGGCCCACGCTGATTTTTAAATCCCCCAGCGTGGGGGTCGCACACGCAATACGTCATCAAAACGTCACCTTGGTTGCGGAACAAGAGGTGTTCCTTTTACGTAGCGTTCCAGAATCATGATTCCACCTTTATCACAGCTCTGTTACTACCTCCAGAGGCGTTACAGAGGTGGGACCAAATGATCCACCATTACATTTACACAGATGTTGTTCCGTAATAAAGGTGAAATATTCCCTTAACAGAAGTGCTGTGTAAAAGGGGCAACTGTTTTGAAGTAGATCTGGTAGCTCTGACACAAACATTCCTTTTATATAAAACCTATTCTCTCATTAATTCTCAGAATTTCATTTTGAACCACGACTGTATCTGTGAAACTACAACCAACTAGCACTGATGACTTAATTTTTCTTTATTAGTGACTCAAATTTGGTAAAGTTTAACTACTTTTATTCTGGAAGCATTTTACTGGTAGACCAGTACAATCCAAGCACTTGAATATTCAGTGGTAGTTTTCAAATAAAGCGAATCTGCAGGAAAAGAGGTAAAATTATGAAGCAGTAGTATAGCCAGAGGTGTTATATTGATGATAGTAGTAGCCGAGCCGCGGCAGCATTAGTATTCATAGCAGAAGTTGAAAAAAAGAAGGCGTTAGTGAAGCAGCAGTAAAGGCAGAGCTGCTGCTGCTGCTGTTAGTGTGTATGAGCGGCTGCGAGGATGATAGCTATATAATATCAGGAGAACTGCTGAGGCAGGACTGGATATGGACATCCAGGATATAAATTCACACTGACACAGACAACGTTGTAAGTGGCTGTGCTTAGAGAGAGCTGGCAGTGATGCAGCAGAACGTCTGCACACGCTCAGAGCGCTGAAAACCTGACCCCCCCCCCCTCCCGAGATGCTATTCTGTCCAGTGGAGGTTCATCTTTTATTTATGTCTCCATCCTTCAGTTGGATGCAGAGGTAGAGGGTAGAGGGCAACACAGTGGGGTGGGGGGGGCAGCAGGTGGAGAGATTTCCCACGGGTGATTATAAGGAGCGTGTGCAAGAAATGGGGAGCGCCTCTGTCATGAGTCAGTTGACAGAAACATGATGAGGTGAGGAGGAAGAGGAGGAAGAGGAGGAAGGGCGCTCATTAAAACCAATTCACTGGAGGAGCTGTGCAACACAACGATATACATCATCGTGTGATCATATCTGTCGGTTCATATTATTATCATTTACATCACGAGGTGCAACTCACGCTGTTTATGGTGATACGACCTGAACTCGTACTGAAATTCACAAGTTTTATGACAACAGATATATGTAGCCATGACATTACTCCTGTAATGTTTTAAGGCTGATTCCTTTTCCTGGCTGAAAGTTGAAGAAGCCAAACAGCAATTTAGGGTTTTGAATGATTTACAAAACACATAATGAAACAAAAACATCAAAGCAATGTAAAATATGTAATATGATAAAGACAGGAAAACAGAAAAGACACAAATGAACCCAAATATGACAAAACAAATAAAATGGCACAAGAAAATGTAAGTAATGCAAAAGTCTATTTGTTGTTTGGTTTGTTTTTTAGGGTCAGAATATGATCAACAGTAGAATATTTCATGAATCTAGAGCCTGTACAGTTGGATGTTATTTTAAGCCACTTTTTAATTTAATGGACAAAACAAGCACAGTGAAACGTACCATTACTCTGACATATGGGCTCCTGTGGTGGATCTGAATCTAAATCTATTCATTTTGAGCTTTTGAGTTGTGTGGATGATTCCTGGTGGACGTGGAGGTTAAATGGACACTCGGTCTCTTTTTGTCCAAGTGTCCTGTTGTCGAAACAAAAGTCAAACAGGTGGAACAAACAGCAGCTTGAAACACACTCACTTCTACGTGTTTTGTTTTTACCTCCAGTTTCTCGATGCGGTCCTTCAGGTCCATGATGGCCCTCGCCAGCTCCTCCACAGCCCGGGCCGTCTGCAGCTGCGCCGCGGCCGAAGATCCCACCTCATCTCCGGCCATGATGCGCCGGTTCCCGCTCCAAACCCCGACGCTCCGCTCCGGGACGGTCCTCTCATCCTCCAGGCCGCTCTCACACTCACTCAGCTTCCCCGTCAGTTCCCGGATGGTCCTTTGGTCCATGAGGATCTGGTCGTTCTGCTGGAGGACCATCTGCTGGAGCTCCTCCGCGGTGGTGCGCAGGTACGTCCAGTCCTCGTCTCCGGCCCCGAGCATCGGCTCGTCCGCCTGCTGCTGCCCCTTGTCCCGCCGCTGCCTCAGGTCCTTGGTCTTGCATTCTCCGACAGGTACAGGTGTGCAGATGAGCCGACTGAAGCTGAACTGTTTGGCGGAGCCCCCCCCGGTCTGCTCCCCCAGGTTCAGCTCGTTCAGAGTCGGGACCTCCAGGCCGATGCCGCCGAGTCCGTTGCCTCCGTCGTAGGACTCGGAGCCGTGCAGAGCTCCCAGCGGCCCGGCGTGGGCCACGGATCCGGGCTCCAGGGGCTGGAGCAGGCTCTCCGATGTCAGGGTGCTGTTGTCACCCAGAGCCGCGGCGCGTTTCCTCGGATAAACACTGGCTATGATGCAGATGACGGCGCCGAGGAAGGCCAGGGTCCCCGCTCCGACCAGAACCACCACGAACTTCATCCTGTCTGAGAGACGGAGTCAAAGTGTTACCGAGCATCACATGCGGCGCACACACGGCGGCACCCCCCCCAGGCTACACCGGGGAAGGACCGCCGAGCACCCGCACCCCGCGCATCCTCACCTGTCCTTAGTTCTGCAGTTTTCCGGAGGCTGGACTTGTGCGTAAAAGTCAAAGCTGGTACTTACGCTGTGGAGGTGCTCCCGGAGGCGCTGCTGTTTTCCTCTTGCCTCCGTCTAATATTGATGGCACCGCGCAGTCTGGACCACAGATGCTCCCTCTCCGTCTGCGTGTTGCTAAGCTGCTCTCATCCGTGCGTTGCCACGGGGACCGCGCGAGAGGAGGAGGAGCCAGGCAGTGGGCATGCGTCAGTCAGCAGAGGCGAACGGAGCAACAGCAACGAAGCAGGCAGCGATGAATCAATGTGTAAAGGGCACGATGATGCATGTGTGTGAAGAGCCTAAAAAGGATCTGATGTGTTTGAACCTCTGCATCCTCACCTCCATGACTGATCCTTCATTTATTTATTTGGTCTTTCTGTCTTTAAACGACACTTTATAGTAAATATAATATTAAAATAACACTATTCATTAAATAACGGTTAATTAATGATGTTAAGTACTGTTAATATTGTTTAATAAATAATGTATGCCTTGAACACATTAGTAAATTATTATTTACAATGATTAACTGTAACATTTACATCTATCTATCTATCTATCTATCTATCTATCTATCTATCTATCTATCTATCTATCTATCTATCTAATATTAGTATATCAGTATAAATTTTTTTATTTTTAACCCTCAAAGACCTAGAACTATTTTTGTGGCAGCGTCCAAATACATTTTTTTTCCACAGGTGACCTCTCCTTAATGATTTAACACCATTTATTTACAGTATCATCTGTTGCGTTTAGCATTTTTTTTGTGAAAATCATGTCTTTCTGTATTTAATACTCATGTAGATGTTAAATGGACTGCACTTATATAGTGCTTTTCCTCACCTTCATGTTGCCCAAAGCACTTTACAAAGCCTCACATTCATGTATCAATGGGCAGCTGCTGCCATGCAAGGCACTGCCAGGAACTACTGGGAGACACTTCAATGTGTGGAAAGTCGGAGCCAGGATTCAAACTTCTGACCCTTTGGTCATTGGGCGACCAGCTCTACCAACTAAGCCACAACCGCGCTTCAAAAAAGCTTAGAGTAATTTCAAAGGGTTTTATATCAAAACAGAGAAAACTGAAGAAAAATAGCAAAATATCATTAACTAAGCATAAAAACAAGTGTCCACCCACTGTCATTGATCCAACTCCATGGGTTTTACTGGTGAATCAATGTTATAGAAGATGACAGTGTTTCCACGGTAACCACAGAGCCTCTGAACATCCAAATGGGTCGTATCTGATGACCATGAAAAGATGACAAACTGTATTTTATTGGACTTATTTACATGTATTGATAGGATTAAGTGGCTCAACAGGTATTTAACATTATAGATCAGTAGATGTTCTTGGTTTATTGGTGCCATCTTGGGTCTTTGAGGGTTTAATAAAAAGCTATTTTAACAAATAATGGTTTGGAGAGACTATAGGAAGCAACGTAAACACATAAAAGCAACATAAAACACCTCCCTTGACTCCATAAAAGAAATGTTGCATTCAGGAACAACCATTCCATCATTTGGATTCAAGTGAGTTTAGGTGAATTGAATGAGCTGCATGCAAAATAACAAATAAATAAAAAGCAGAGAGCCGAACCCTCAAAGGTTACAAATGGAGTGTGGTGAAGAATGCATTTCCTTCTGTGCGCTCTCTTTTCTTGAAAAGTAAAGCCTCTATTTAAAAACACATATTTTATGTTTTACCTTTTCGGTTTCCCGTATCGTCGCTCTCTGTGGCCTTGTTTGACAAAAAAACATCCTCACTCAAAAGCTTTTCCTCAGAGACAAACAGCTTTTGGAGTTTGGCCTCATTACTGATTAAAATATAAAGACATTAAGGAAACATCTACTGTTGATGGACCCATGTGTTCACCAAAACTGACCTTCAGTAAAGGAGGTAACCACTATTTGGAGCGGCACATTTGTAGTAAATTTATATCAGGGCAATATTTTTAGACAGTATTCTCTCAATATGTATTAGCGAAAGAACAACTGACTGCAATGTACTGTGAGTAGGATTTACATTCTTTATTTTTTGCATTTTTAACATTGATGAGCACATTTTTGCTCAGTCCATCTTTGCTCACCTTCATCCGCCATAACCTTGAGTGTTTAAAATGTAAAATCAATTCAAAGACATATTGTGTAAGGATTATGAAAAGCATATTTTATCTCTGAATTGCAATTTTGTCTGTTGAGGAAATTTTTTTAACCAACAAACGACATCTGATTCATTTTGTCATAGCATGGCTGTTAAATTTCAGTGGGAGTCAAGAGGGAAGCTGTTGTTTGATTCTGAAGAACAGTATGTTTTACAGAGATGACAACCCAACCCTGTGAAATAAGATCTGATACTTCAGTATGAGACAGCTAAAGCAATTTGCAATAGGAGTTTAAGATTGCAAGGGTTTTTATCATTCTCAAAAGAAAGAGGAGTCCTTGTCATCTTTCTTTTTATGCTGTGGTTTTGGCTGTTTTTCTGAGATGTGACAATGCACATTCATTTGTTGTATTTGCAATGAAAAGTAGTTTTTGTTTTATTAAATGTTTATTCTTTACCACATCAAATACCAAAAAATCCACCATCAACAAAAAGCATCTACTGATCCAAAACGTTTAACACCTGTTGATCCACTAATCACTACATGTCAATAATTGGTGTAAATTACAAATGCAGATCGCCATGTTTTCATGGTTACATATTGAATGTGGAAACACCGTCATCTGTTATAACATTGATTAACCAGTAAAACCCAGGGAGTTGGATCAATGACAATAGATGGATAATTGGTTTATGTTCAGTTAACCCTTTCATGCATAGTGGTCACTACAGTGGACACTTATTCTACAGCTGTTCTCTTGTACATTCATGGGTTTTATATCAGCCAACACAGTGGACGCTCATGCACCATCCCATACACTTCAATTCATACCATTACTGTAACTTTGCTCTTCTTGATAAACCTGATCTGCAGTAACATGTTTGAGTGTAAATCAATTGCTATTAAAAAAAAAAATGGGAATATGATCAAATGTGAGAAAACATCAGATTAGCTGCATTTAAAAGGTTTTTATTTCGTAGTTTTCACACAGTATATCACTTTCTGATATTGCATTCTTTGTTTCAAAAATTAAACACATGATGTCCAGCTGAGTGGACATTTTTGTAACTGAAAAATAGGGTCATTAAAATAAATGTATTATTATTATTTATTTATTTATTTTTTTGTCATACCTAAAGAGGAATAAAAGCACTCAGGGAAAAAAAATCTTGACTAAGGTTCTCATAATTCATGCATGAAAGGGTTAAGGATATTTTTTCATTGATAAAGTCACTCTTTCTTCTGTTTTCTCTATTTTTATATAATAACCTTTGAAATTAAAGGCGGAAGGCAACAGATTAAAAAAATGGTGATAAATCACTTAGGAAAGGTTAATTGTGAAAAAATGCATTAACTGTTGTGTTTATGTTCATGCCGTTGCTACATTTTGCTGCAAGAGTCGTTTTTTTCATACTGATCACGTATATTAACCATTAAGATGCGACTAGTTAGTACATTTCATCGATGAGGGCTGGGTGATCTGGATAAAAGGTCATGATTTGGTAGATTCATGATCCACAACCTGGATTTCTTCATATAACACAGTATTTTTGGCTTTTTGTTGGTATTTGACGATAAAACTTCGTGTTTTTGCATCATTTTCAACCATAATATTGCAGTTTCATAAGAACAGAAGAAGAAACACAAGACAAATGTGTTCACTTATTAAAGACCTACAAAATCTGAACATCCACCAGTGACTTAAAGAATCTACAGATCCAAAGTGTTTAATAGCTTTTCAACCACTGATCCTAACAATCCTAATATTGATTCATCAGTAAAACCCATTTAGTTTGACAAATGACATTGGATGTAGATGCGTGATTTCTGTTCAATTAGTCATTTATTTGGCCTAAAATGTCAATTTCTTTTATATAATCTTTGAATTTACTCTAAACTTTGATGAACATCTACATGATCAGTGAATTAATTATAGGAAAATACCAGATTTTCACTGAAAAATGGAAAATGTAGAGGATGATATTATAATTAACGGTGACAAATCACTTAGGAAAGGTTAAATGTAGAGAAAAATTCATTTCAACGTCACCACAAAAATAATCCTAGGTCTTTAAGGGTTAAAAATGTGAATGTAAAAGCAGAATTGTCATTTGGGATGGAAGCAAAAGGTGTATTTTTTTCCATCCCAGGTCAAATCTCTAAGGAACAAATGGAAGTAAAAGGCTTAAGCTTTGGCGCCAATCTGAGGATCAAACACCAGGCAGGCTTTACAACAGCCGACACAAGCCCACGTTGTAGATTAATCTCCACAGGCAACACAAACGCATATGTACACACACACACACACACACAGATCCAGATGGGCCTTACAATCAGACCACGATGACCTCGAAGTCTGTGTAGTCACCTGCTGGGAGGTTAAGAGACAGAAAGAGGAAACCAAGGGAAAATGAGAAGGACTTGCGTTGGTGTGACTGCGTCGACACAGTAAAACAGCAGAAAAATTAAACCGGCGCCTGTGGAAAACAATAATACTGTTTTAGCTATATGTATTTATCAAAACATCAACACACAGAGATGAAAACCCACGAGCTGTGACCTGAACATCACCCCAGACTTCACTGGTTTAGGCTGTGGCTGATCCCTGAATGCATCAAAATGGCTCAACAGCACCACACAGTGGGACATGGAGAAGCTGATGTCGTCTTCAGTTCGATCATGTAAATGACAATTTGAAAACAGAAATGCAAATAAATGATCATCAAAAGAATGAAAACGAAATAAAATGGTAACTTAAAACTGCAACGTCTTGAGCCTCAAAATTTACATGAGCGAAAAGGAGCAGGAAGAAGTAGAAACTTATCTAATCCGACCCCTTCAAACCTTTTCATACAAACACTGTCCCAATTTTTCAGCAATTCTGAAACATGTACATTTAGTCACTCATCCATGTTACAACACATTCACCAAAATATTGCACAGTTGATCTCCAAATAACAAACACCTTATGGAGTTTATTTACCATTAATAATTTCTTTATGCCTCTTTTCAAACACAATCATACTGGAAATCTGTTTTAGTTCTGCACTCGATCTTTTCCACAGTTTAACTCCCATAACAGTGATTCAATAGCTTTTACGTGCTGTACACACGCTTCAAACCTTTAGATTTAAATTTTCCCTTAAATTCTACACACACACACACACCCCTCCCCCCCCCGGCATAAAACATGTTTTGAATGTTTTCTGGTTGCAATTTATTCCTGGCTTTATATAATAATTGAGCTGTTTTCTGTTCCACCAAGTCAAAAAATTTTAGAGCTTTGGATTTGAAAAAGATTCGTGTGAACCCGAAAATCAGCATTACGAATGATTCTGATGGCTCGTTTTTTGCAGAATGAAAAGTGGATGAAGTGAAGTTTTATAAGTGTTTCCCCATGCCTCTGTACAGTAATTTAAATAAGGGAGAATAAGTGAGTTATACACAATATGGAGCGATGAAGCTGATCCTTAACATGAGACGCCTTCACTGCAGATGCACCTCAACCATCATTTCAGCTAAAATAGGCTCACGCTGTATTACTTATAACATATGCTGTTGGCCATGACTGTAACTGTGTAATCTATTGCAAAAAAGCTACTTGATCCATTGCACAAAATTCATGTTATCATTCCCCCCACACACACACACACACACACACACACACCACCACCACTAAGGGGAGGCAAGGGGTATTGTTTTTGGTTCGGTTTGTCTGTTAACGCTCTAACAGCAAAACTATTGGTTGAATTCATACCAAATTGAGTTTATAAATTGCCAGTGACCCAGAATAGATGTGGTTACATTTTGGGAAAAGTAGGTGAAAGTTAAAATTTTTTATGATTTTTTTAATCTTTTTTTTCTCCCATTTACTTATAATGGGCAAAATTTCAAATGTCTATAAAAACATCAATTTTGTTTAAATTTACTTCAGACTTGGCCCATATATAGAGGCAATTGATATGCTGACATCAGCGCATGCATCGACATGATGACGTCAGCTGGATCGATGCCAAATTAAGGCACAATATGTGCGAGGGGCGGGGTTTGTTGTGCCAGGAACCACTTGTTGTTTCTGTTACATGTGTCTTTGCATGATTTTGTGTCACGAAAAAAATAAATCAATCAAATACACTTTGTTATCCCCAAAGATGATATTTGATGTTTGATTGATTGATTGATTGATATATATCTTTATTTCAAACATGATCAAGTAAATGACAATTTAAAAACAGAAATGCAAATAAATGATGCTTAAGAGAATGAGAACAAAACAACAACTTAAAGCTGCAATGTCTTAAGCCTCAAAATTTACATGAGCGAAAAGGAGAAGGAAGATGTATAAACATATCTACTCCTACCCCTTCAAACCTTTCCATATTTACTGAAAACAACACTTTCCCAAATGTATCAGCAAGTTTGAAACATGTACATTTAGTCACTCAACCATATTACAACACATTCACCATACCCTGCAAAACTGATATCCAAATAACAAGCAAACGCCTTGTGGAGCTTATTTTTCAATGTACCTCTGGAAAGTAATTTATTTATGTCTCTTTTTAAATACAATCGGACTGGAAATTTGTTTTAGTTTTGCACTTAATCTGAACTCCATTTGTCTTGACCAAAGTGCTGAACAACTTCATAACAATATGTGCACAGTACAATAACACACAAAAACAGTGAACCACACTGTAAGTGCAAATACAGCATATACCACTAGATAATTGCACCTGCCCTGACAACATATTAATTAAATTATGATTACACTTAAAATAACTAAGCTAAAACCTAGTCACAACACACACAAAATCCATAGTCCAAAAGTTTTTTACTGTAAGTTACATTTTGTAATGCCAGATAAATCCAGAAAAGGCTAAACTGAGTATTAGTTCTATGTTGAATGTTCCATGGTGTGTGTGTTTAAATGCCATTATTTTGTGTCTTACTCTCTCCATTTTCAACCTAAATGGATGAGACAGTGACACACAGAAAAGACGATCCTTTGGTGTATGCATGGGTTTATATCATCAAGGAGGAGGAGGAGAGGATGGAGAAGATAAAGATGGAGAAAGAGGAGGGGGAGGAGATGAAGATGACAATGCCTCGATATTCAGTTATAAAATGATAACAAAAACACACTAAAGAGGAAAAAAACATATTAATATATGATTAAATACACTGTGTATTTGAAGTTCACCTCAGTCGTCATGACAACCTGCTTGGAAGGGGGGGTTGCTATGACCTGGAGGTTTCTCTGCCGTTCAGATTAAGGTTATGTACTGAAAACAGAAATACATGTTGTGATATTGCACAAGTTTATTAAAATACAGTAAATATGAGCGGTAATAAAAGCTGAAGGCAGTTGAACAGAATATCAAAGTGGGGAGGTTTTGTCCAGGCGGTGCATTCACTCAAAATAATTGTTTCCAACATTTACTTTCTGTTGATGTTATAAATCTGTTTCTTCATTATACATTAATGCCGCATGAAAGCTTTGGATGAAAAAGAAAAAGACTATTAAGGCACTATCTTCAACTATCAAACTGAAAGAAAATGATGCTGCTGCTTTAAACCAGATTAAAGTGACAGAAAATAAAAACCCAAATGTTTACAACCTCATACAATGAAGGGTTTGGGTCTCTAGAACAGACTTCCCCATGTGAAACAGGGAAATCTATTATATTACACATAATTAAAGTCAACATGTTCACTGTGAAGGTCTAGTGGGCTGTGGGTCAGGGTTCTGTACACGGTGTTCCACTTCTTATTTTAAGTAAAGGAACTATTTTTTAATCAAAATTAACTATTTTTATCGAACTTAAACTGACAAGAGATGGGAGCAACATCATTCTGTTGCGACTGCATCCGGAACAGAAATACTTAGAGTGAAGATGGAGCAAAAAGTCAAACAGACGTCTTATTTACAATTTAATATAGCTTGAATATACACTATATACCCCCAGTGCAGTCAAATATTGCATGTAAGACTTTTTTTTTTTTTTTTTTGGTCGGGGATTTTTTTTAATTAAAAAAAAAAAAAAAAAAAAAAAAAGTACCTCTACAGTTGCTCTACTGGTACCTGTAGTCCCAGATTCCCCCCCGATTGTGTTAACTGGTGCAGCAAAACCAGAAAACACTGTTAAAAAAGGCACAGAGAGCAAATGGCATTTTAAAGAGCTTTTAATTAAAAGCCTTGAACAAGAAACACACAAAAAGCAACAACAGTAACAGGTAACATTACACTGAATACATAATCTGTACAATAAGGGTTTGCAAAACATGCTTCAGAAGTTCAGATACATTACACTCATCATTATCTTCACCCTCCTCGTCATTACCATGAATACAATGTACATAATTCATATTAGCAATAAACCAGACAAAACTGCAGTCAATATAATCAGTCAAGTTTGCCGTCTGATCAAACCCATATTGGACTATTGAAAATGACATTCAAATAAAGAGCATCACATTAATATTATGCATATTAAAAAAAAAAAAAAGTATTAAAGTACAGTACAAAGGGAAAAAAAAGGCTTAAAAAGCACAATTTTCAATTCATTAAGCATCTTTATCCATACATTTAACAAAGATCCTTCCTTTTTCCAATTTGTGCCAAATCTAGCACTTAAAATTACATCACACATAAAACAAGTCAAAAGGGAAAAGAAAGCTTAGAAAAGCAAAACAAATTAAATCAAGAGCCCTATTTGGTTGAAAGATAGGCCACTAAGTTGAGTTGTGCTACCCCATATTGGAAAGAAAAAGAAGAAAAAACATTGCTATCAATGGCTGGAAACATCACGTAGCAGCCTAATACCTTACACATCTACCAACTGCAAGAGTCACTTCTATCCACCACTTTAAGATATTAAAGATATAGTACATGAAATAATCAATTCCAAATTACGATAGATCCATTTGGAGAAGAAAATAATCATTTACTCATCTTTTTTTTTTTGTTTTTTAAATAAAATATACCAGTCTGTCATTTTATTTAGTCATATAAGGATTTTTAAACTGCACCAGAAGTTCAATTTGGATTATACACCGGTTTTCTTCATTTAATGGATGTGTCATTTTGGAATAAATCCTTCCATGTGTAACCTATGAAAGTATTGAAACAGTACTGACAACAACTAGAACCATCCAGTACATGACAGGAAATAAGGCGACATCCTCCTGGTCTGGTTTAATGAGACATGGACTACACTGTGCACTTTTCAAGGACGACAAAAACCGATCCAAAAACTGTTATTTTGTGATAATATTCGATTTATCCTCGCCGTACTGCAGCTATGGCAGATTATTTCGCCTTCAGTGTGAGAGGAGCTGAGCATAGATAAAGTAAGTGTCGCCTCGTGTGCATCTGGGAGTGAACGGAGCAGCTATAAGGCAACACATGCGGATGTTTTCTTTAAATATTTGTAACACACAGGAACAACAGAGTAAGAGGCAAGGTCTGGGATTAAAAGTCCAGAGAGGGCAGGCAACACCGGAACAAAGTCTGGAGTCTGAAGGTGTAAAGGGCCGCGTTTCTCTTCAACGCACCGAAACATTTCAGGAGTCTTTGTAGGAAACTGACTGTATGAGCTCGGCAGACGTTCAGAGTCAGCAACACACGGGTAATAGACACAACATGAAACTAAGAAAGTTAAAAACACTGCCTCTAGGATGATGAAACCAGAGGACAGAGTTCACACACACAGACAAAAAAAGAACCGTGCCAACATCCTTTCATTTCTGTTTATGAGGCAACTGGTCCGAAGTCAGCAGAGCCATAGCAGGACAGGAAAGCAACTAATTGGCCCGTTGGAAAAGCATGAGTAACCAAGACGGCCGGAAGATTTAACATTTGGCTGAGTATTATTTGCCACTAGGACGCAATTAAGAGTGAGTTTGAGGTGTCGGAGACCAAGACCGGACCAGATACACAGCGACGGCATTACATTCTACATTTCTACTCAAGCAAAAAAAAAAAAAGAGTAACAAATACTCGTCACCACATGCCCCATCCTGTAAATCTCTCACAAAGCTTTCACGGCATTAGTTAAGTCCCTGGGTATGGGTTAACTAAATTAGGCAGCATTTGTACCTAATTACACCTTTCAAAGTCAAGGATACATCCATGGAAGCTGAATCCTTCCTATGCATTGACACTGACAGTACTAAACTCAATTTTGACACTAATAAATACATTTACTAGAACAATAAGATACGTTATACTTTGCATTTGCACCAGCCAACTGGATAGCGCTGTCATTTTTAAAAGGCTTTTGCTCAGGATGGTGTTCGCCAAGGATACACAGGAACGTCTTTGAACATTCTCAGAACAAAGAACGTAGTCCTTGGTAAGTTTCCAGACACTGGATCAGTCGAAATGTAAGGTTGTGGAATCATGGAAATGGAAGTGCCTTAAAGCTGCAAGAGCTGGAATCAGGCGGAAAACATCAGAACTCAAATATACGCCTTCCTTTCGGCGGCGTTCTACTGTCGCAACGAATCAAGACTGATGTGATGTTTCAAGGGAAGATGTTTTTCAGTAGAGCAGTACGATCTCACCCTGGTCACATCTGACAGAATCTGATCAGTGATTGGCAGTTACAGCTGTCAATCACTATCCTTTCTACCTGTGATTAGACAAAATCAGAGTCATGGGTTGCATTTTCTTCAGCCTGAAAATAAGTCTGGAGTAAATGCAAAAGTCTTCTCAGACCACTTCAACTGCAAAACGCTTAAAAAAGGTAATTATTGATTTTTTTTCCCTCCAAATTATATTAAAATACTATCAACCACTGCAGCTTTGAGGATCCTTCCTCAACTTTGAGAAATGCTTTCAATCTTTCTAAAGGTGCTGAATATGTCCAGATAACATTAGATGCCATCACTACTTATGCTACTATTCTTTATGTGCCCATAAATGGTTACATCAGCTTTTTTTTTTTTTTTTGATAATCATTGCAGTACTTCTCCTCTGCCATGTTCCCTTTTGGTCCTGTAATGGCTACAGATCACGTCGTGACAACTCAGGTTTAAAAATGTTATTATTATTATTATTTTTATTATTATTATTATTAGATGTGACTGATATCTCCTCCAGAAAGACACAGCTTCTTCTCCAAAAAATGTCAAATTACAAATGAATCAAGTTAAGGAAGTTTTACATTAAATCTTATGACTGCTGTGAAGTGAGTCATTGGGGTCTTGACTGGTTTTGAGATAGAACTGAGCCCTGTTTGGCTGAGACGAGGTAAAACAGAATAAAAAAGACCAAGCCGGGACCTTTGAAAAGCCGTGTTGACATCAGTTCAATACCAAGACTGATCCTGACAACTCGACATGAATAGAAACAGGAGCTGTTTTGTGCTTCAGGCTGTTACATCAGTCCAGCTTCAAGTCAAACACAGATGTTTTCCTCTTTATGCGCCGAGACCGACGCATCACCACAGTGAAGAATGTACAAGGTCAAAGGTCAGCGTATAAAGGCAAGTCACAGAGACTCCAGCACGTAGATGATGTCATAACAGGAGCCTGAAATGAAGCGTTCCGATTCGGTTCTACTCTTACTTTTTGTGCCGACGTTTCTGAATCAAAAATTTACTGCAAATAATTGTCTATGAAATGACAAAAGCAGATTTGCTATGATAGCAGTGCACAAAGAAGAAATAAGGGAACTTGTTAATGCGTTCACATTCAGGCTGCAAATGTGATTATAATTTAGCATTTTATACACAAAGAATGTGATGTTTTTTGGACTACATATGGTGTTAAGTGAAAAAAAAAAAAAGCTGAAAGTCACAGTAGGCATGAGTTTTTTTCTAAATATTCCTTCACTCTCTTATATTAGGAGAAAATTACCCATTTACAGCATCTCTCCCATCAGAGAGGAAATGATCTGAATGAAAAACGCTAAATGACCTTTGTCCTCCAGTTCCTGATGGATGGTTTTCACTGCAACTACCATTTAGGAATAAACTTAGAAAGCACAGTTCACTTAAAATCTGAAAGAACAAAGCAGGTGTACAATTGTCAGTATAGTACAAACTAAAGCTGCCTCATACATGTCTCGTAGGCTTCAAACGCCAACACGCTACTGTATTTATCTGCATTTGGTTGCTGGCTGAAGGTCATTTCATAGTCTGAACTGTAGCCAGAAAATCGAACTCGAAGACCTTGGCAAGTTTTACGGTGCAAATCTGAACCTAGTAAAGACAGAAAAATGTACGACTAACTGCAGGCCAGTTTAGAGTCTTGGTGGACTTGACAGGGCAGAGGAAAAGTGGTGGGTTCGTGAGAAAACAAGGCAAGCAGGGAAAGACGGCAAAGACAGCAATAACTTAGTCTGTTTTTGTATAATCTTTTGCAGCTTTTAAGGTTGTGCGTGCATATATATACTTACTCATACTGTATGTATATGCATGTGCATTCAAGAGAGCAAGAGGAAAAGGCCTTGAAAAATTGATGAACTACACAGAATAGGTTGTTTTTCGATGCAGTCAAGTGCATTGCATTTACCTCGCTGAATTGATGCAATAAATGAGAGAGCAACCATGTTAAGTGCAAAAACACATCACCTCATTTATCATTACCAAGCTGGACTTCCAATGGAGTTGGGGGTGGGCAGGATATTGGCGTAACACCAGAAAGATGTCAATACCAGTCTTCATAGCAGGGCCTGGATCAAAACCATATGTTTCTTTCACATGGATATATAAGTGTGCTTGTTCAAAACTAATCCCACACACAAAATAGGTGAGAGTTCCACTCTCAGGACAATCTGGGTAAAATCAGAGACTGTGTTCAGACTGTACGCAAATCAGATTGGTTTCTCAAATCCGATCCTTTGAGACAGACTGTTGATTTCTGTGAAGGATTAGGTGAGTTTCGTCACTGACTACGTAGCTACGCTGGTGCTTCCCTGCATTTTTCTAGCCTTGGATGTTGGGCGCGCTTATTGTCCAGACTTTCTAAAATCAGTCTGCATACAATCTAGACATGAGACGAGATTTGAGCCAGCAGTCGGAACAAGGCCCTTCGAGCTAAGGTCTGCATGTCTGATGCAAGTGAAGAGAAACAAATAGCATTTTGATCCACCCTGCTTTAAAGAGTCAGTGCTGTGCAAGTGGACAAGATATGGCAATTTAAGTGACAAGGTGGCATATTAGCTGCCCCTTTTCAAATTTATACACTTCTTTTAAAAAAAATATGTTCTTTTCTTACTCTTCAATGGCTGGGCGGTGTTTGGTTACATTACATTTCATTAAGTATTACACAAGTATGGACAGACCTTTGATAAAAAGGGAGGAGGGGATTTAAGTGGCAACACTGGCATGAGATCTTTTTATCATCAATGGCAACAGGTTTCCTAACATCTGCTCTCCTATGGCTTGGGTGGGGAGGGATCATCAGGGGTGGAGCTAGGGGGAGGGGACGAGGTGTTTTCAAGGCTTGCAGAGGGTGAGGCAGGGCAGGATGCAGGGGAAGGGAACTCTTTTATAGTGACAGTGACGAGGTTGGTGGTCACATCAGTGACTACCACGTCTTTGCAGCTTGGAGCCATTTCGGGGTGCCAGTCGGGGTCTCCCTCAGCCGGCACCCTTTGTGGTTCGACAGGGGCAGCGCTCTGGTCCCCAGGGGTGGCAGAAGGATTAGTGGTGGCTGTGGGTGGCTGGCGTTTAGCCTGGCGTTGGCGTGCACTTTTTTGGCCTCCCTCAGAAGGCGCAGAGCGCTCTGCGCCACCTTCCTCTTCATCTTCCACTGAGGAAGCTGAGGGCGAGGAGGGTAGGAAGGAGGAGGTTGTTGCATCTGAGGATAGGACGGGAGCAGGTGGTTTGGTGCTCTGGACTTCCTTCGGCTCAGTTTGAGATTTGTTGGATTTTGGACCCTCACTGGAAGGTGGTCCAGGTGTAGAAGCTCCTGGTGCAGACTGGGACTGTGAGGCAACCGGAGCAGTGGTTGGAGACTTCCCTTCAGAACCACTGGAACTGGAAGGAGATGGAGGGGTCTGGTACTGGGACGATGTGGAGTGGGTGTCCCTGGGACCTGTGGCAGAGCAGGAGCCAGGGTGAGAGGGGAAGGTCACAGGACCTCCACACTGCAGCCCAAATGGCTTCCCATACATTGGGAACCCGAGCATCTTTAGAGGAGGCTGGAAAGGTCTGTAAGGGGCCTCGCCCTTCTTCCCAATAATTCGATTGCGAGACGGGATGTTTTGGCGTCCTTGTGCCGTGTTCCTGCTGCCCGAGGTCGTGCCTCCTCTTCCGGGCTTGTCGATGACCTTCAGGTTGAGGATGATTCGGCCTCTCTTCACCTCCCGGGGTTTGACTCTGCGGTTCAGGATGCGGACGGTCTCAGAAAAGGGGGACACGTGGAGGCGGGAGGGGAACCCACCAGGGTTGGTGAAGGTGGGCGCCATTGGGTCTGAGCGTGGCAGGGGGCGCCTGGACATACGGTGGCAGCGATGTATATCTTTCTTCAGTTTGTGAGTGGCTGCGAGGGAGTTGAGTTTAGGAGTGGGGGCCACAGATGATGATGAGGACGATGAAGATGCTAAATGACGTGGAGAGGCAGAAGAAGAGGGAGCTGCTCGCACGGAGCTGGACGAAGAGGTGCGTGATGTCGTTTGGCGAGAGTTTGTAGCTCGGCTGCTTGTCTCTCCTTTCTGAGACCGGGCCTGAAGTAAAGAATAATCAAGAAAAATTAAGAGTGAACATGATCTTAGAAATTATTATGCAGATACTTGCATTCACTGCCTGATCTTGTTTGTCACTACATACCCCATTCTATGATCACAACGGTTTACAGTGAAGCTGCTGTATTTCCTGTCTCTGTTGACACTTGTTTAACAGTTATGAGTGAAAGAGGCACCTTGATTACACTGGTACACAATTGCTTTAGACATTATATGCCTCAGAGATTAAATGTGCTAAATCTTACATACTTTAATAAGGTGAACTGGAAAACTGACTAAAGTGCTAGTTATCTGATGTTTTCAATGTATATGATAAAGTGTTAAAACACATATATATTGGTTTACGTTCATTTATCCAACAGATTTACAAATATTCCAGTCTAAAGAACCTGTGAAGTGAACATATTCTGACCCAAGACTGTATCTGTGAAACTACAGCCAACCAGCATTTGGACTGAATTTTTATTTGTTAGTGACTTAAAGCATTTTAGTTGGAGACCAGTGTAATGTATCAAACACTTCAATACCTGTTCACAAACTCAATTACTATCCATTAACCATCCATCCATCCATTTTCTGAACCCGCTTTATCCTCACTAGGGTCACGGGGGTCGCTGGAGCCTATCCCAGCCA
>JAPQRP010000001.1:29502937-29547663 GCA_037367295.1 Apogon hyalosoma | reverse complement strand
TAATAATATATGCATAAAATTGTTGTTTAAATGCTTTACACAGCACTGTTCTCTGCTTTCTATCATTGATTGCAAAATATCACTGTAGAACAGATGTTTTTTCCAGTTCTACAATTGGATTGTCCTAAATCCTCCTAAATCTGGACCTGAAAATTTCAGCCTCTTACGATTATATAATAGCACAGGCTGATATTGTAAATGAAAGCCAGCACAATTTGATTAATTGTGTAGACCTAAGACAAACGACTGAACAACAAAGACATGTCACAGAAACATCACGTGACCCTTCTTAGGATGACTATAGATGTAGCCCAGACATGTAAAGATAAAAATATCAACTTTTTTTTTTAATCTGTTGGACAAAAAAGAAACAAGGAATCTTAGAACAACTAACAGTTACGAACATGACTTAGTGCTCAGAGATCTATTTTAGTTTAAACCATAGTTTGGTAGTATTGTCATCATCTAATCTTTTTATTTCTGTTGGAAATGTGTTCCAAATCTGTGAAGGACTGGCCAAATGATATCATGCATTATGCTACTTTGCAATCTCCACTCATTGTTGAAAAGCTTGATAGATGGTACTTTTCCTTAATAGTACAATGGTGGTACATTACTGGCTTCTGATATTATTAGTATTTTTAAAGCTTGTTTGTTTAGTGATATTATGGGTTTAATATAATTAAAAGTCTTAACTGTTCAAACAATAACCTACATATATGATTTGATCTAGGTTTTCTGTTTCAATAGTAAAACTTTCAGTTACACAGTTTGTACGACTAAAAGACAGGAAATTATTTGAAGATACAGTGAAAAACTGACCAGTTCAACATCTCCACATCCCAGAGGTTTTGTTGTCACATAAGTAACTGTACCAACAGCAGTAAAACAAAACTGGAGTGGGACAAGATAAGTTTGGCTTCTTCCTTCTGCATTTCGGACACAAAGTGTTATTAATGTACTAAATTGACGTGATTGTACATTTTGTATTTCGCATTGTTTGTTTGAGCTTAGCTTGTTGCTTTATGTATTCTGGAGTGTTGGGTTAAAATATGCCTTTTCTTTCATTTACCTTAATGATTGTACTCCTTTTTTTTTGTTCTATTCCAGACACTGGACTTGCTTGTACCCCACAGCAGTCACTTTAATGAACAGTTAACTCTCTTTTGTTATCCACAACTGCACCAAAAACTGAACTATAACTGAATAGAAGTTACCAGTGTGCCCTTATATGTACATAGTTTATTTGAACACTTCTCTTACATTGTTTTTTATATCTTGTATTTATAATTTACTAGAGACAACATCTACTGACCAAGAATTCCTTGCATGTTTTACATACTTGGCGAATAGAGATTTTTCTGATTCTCTGTAAAGTTTATCATCAACTGTCATTTAAGCTTATTCTATAATACAATCCACAAGCAATCACACGTTTAGTGTAACTATTAGTACTATGCTGCCATGTTAAAGGATGAACTGCAAGGATTTAGAAGGATATCAAGTCAACTTTGGAGGCATGTTGGGCCTCCTGGTGGACTATGATACCAGCCATTTAAGGTGATGTCCTGCCATCGCTTAAATTTTAATGATAAGACTTATAGGACTGATATGACACAAAGAAAGTCAAGTCTAACCTGTAGTGCGGATTATAATCCACTTTAACAGTAGGTGATGGAATGAATACACTTCAATAAACCATATGTCAGCCCTGCAGACTCCACTCATATCCCTGCTGCCTTTTAATACAAACTCTACCAAAGGCTGTAAAAGCTCTCTGTGGTCGTCTAGCTTTAGCTGCCGTTAGCTGCCACACAAATCCGGCTCCTCCATTTTAACAGCCCCGCTCTCTCCCCATCGTCGCGGCTGTTGTTCTTTTGCTTCTCGTCCCTTCTTTGTGTCGCTGTTTTTATTGCCCTGCTACTGCCTGAAAATACGAGCCATGACTGATAGCCGTGCTAGTTAGCATCGAGCTAACTGGTGCTAGCAAAGTGAAGGCATCCGCGAGCCAGAAGGCCTCCATAGCACCGCATAGGCAGAAGGGGAGCACGGAGCCTATAGACCGGAGGAGTGCCGTTCCGTGCGGACCGGGGCCAACATCTGCACGGAGCCAAAACACGCGGGACGGAGGCGGCTCGTACTCACCTTTCGGACTCGGCGTTTCAGTATGGCTTCCGCGGCGAAAACGCGATCTCCCGCCGCCGAGAGCTCCATCTTTCGTGTCCCGGACTAGGCTACCTGTCTGTGTTTGTGTCTCCGGCGTCTGCTCTGCTCAGGCCGAATGCAGCCAGACACACATACAAATACACACGGACACACACCAGCACGGCGGCCGAACCAGTCTGCTATCTGTCACGTGGCCGAGGTCAGCCCCCACCGTCGCCCTGGCAACGCTGAAGACACTCAGGAGGATGCGAAGAACCGCGCGCTGCCTCTACCCTTCATCATCATCATCACCGTCTGATGCCAGGGTCCGCCCACATCTGCAGCAGCACATTACACAACTGCAGTTACAAACGAGCACTTTACACCAGTCAATCAATCAATCAATCAATCAATCAATCAATCAATCACCCTTTATGAATATAGCACAACCTAAGTTGACCAATTTGCTTCATTGCATTAATAACTAAATAAATCAATACTACTGAGACTACTACTACTAATGACAATAAGGATGATAACAACAACAATAATAATAATAGTAATAATAATAATAATAATATCATAATATATAATATCATATAATATAATAATGACATATTTTTACTCAAAAACTCATTTTTTCTTCAGTTTTCTCTGTTTTGATATTATAACCTTTGCATTTACTCCTCTACCAGAGGCCTGAGAGCCTCAGATCTGGGCCAAACACATCTGGTTCTGATGTTGAGGCGTTGACCAAAGTCTCTAAATACAGAATGACAGTAGATTCATGGCTACTTTCTGTTTCCTGGTTTGTATTTCCTAGAACAGTACAAACGCAAACATCTACAATATTCAATTAGGTCTAAATGTGAAAGGTAAGGCAAAATAAACCTGCATCCCACACGCTTCAGATACTCAGAGCATATTTGCTCTTGTTATTTCAAACCATTGCTTCCCACCATCTACACTTATATACGAATATAAAAATAAATGAAATGAGTTTTAAAAATAGATATAGTCTCACCTTCCACCATAATTTAAAAAATATCTTGAATGTTATTCACACATTTGTGTGTGAAAGGGGAGTATTACTGAGATGAGGACTTTGCACAATATTTGAGGAATACAGCATCTTGTAGGGACAATGACCCATTTGTCAGCTCATGGGCAAAAAAAACCCAAAAACAACAACATATAAACCTGCCATTATTATAATTTCTGAAACCTTATCCTTATATCCTATTTTAAACTCAGTGATAAATACATCCTTCCATTTATTAAATGATAACTGGTGATTTTTTTCTACTTTTGTTATTGTTAGCAGATCATAACCAACTAACAGTAGAAGTAGCAGTAGTAGTAGCTGAGCATTTTATAACATTTTGAAGAGCTTTTTTTGTTTCTTTATGTTTGTTTTAAGTTACACAATTTGCTTTTTCTTAATTCATTTATGTTTTGTTGTGTTTTGTTGTATGTATTTTTTGTTGTTGTAATGGTAGCATGAACAGTTCAACATATGCTGACTGAACATGACTGAATTGATTAAATTCTCAGATATTCACTTGATGCATGCAGTAAAACCTTTCATACGACACACAGCCCTCATTCATTGTCATGCTTTAATGTACATTTAATTAATCAGTGATTGCACTAACTCGAGAGTGATTTAAACCCATAGCATTCAGTGAGGAAGGTTTGTTTCTTCTTTAATGTTGACCAGTGGGCCAATCTCCTGAATAATGGATGTGTTTAATGCAGTGAATCATACATGCATGTTGTGGGGTGTGTGGAATGCTTACAGTGTGAAATAACATATTTATAGCATATATGTGAAGTCACTGTGGTGAGATAATGGAAACAAATGAAAACTAGAAGAATTTGCTTTTGACTTCTCTTTTACATATGACACACCTGAGTTGTGTTATGAATGTTTTGTTCTTTGACCGTATAACATATTCATTGTAGGGCAACAGGATATGTCGTTTGCCACTCTGACTTCCAGCTGTTGGCTGATTACTGTGCATTTATTCACAAAGGTTTTCTGAACACTGGAGTGAAATAAAAAGTGAGACATTTATTGTAAATAACTTGTATTTTTCTTGTTTTGTCAAATTGAATGATGTAGACAGTAGAATGGGCACAAATGAATCCTTTTGCACCAATACCCATGAAGCAAGACTGTTTACTATGATCGAAACATTTTGTCAAATGCATTTCACTCAAAATGCCAGGATGTCCTTCTACATCCACATGTATTTTTAGTTCACAGGACAACATTCTTTTCTGGTTCTTTTTTGGCACAGTCGTCTGTGTTCGTTATTACAGGCTCAGTAAGTGGTGCTGGAACTACAATGTGGAAAATACTCAAACAAGTCTTCAAAAGACAAATGGAAGAGATTATAAACAATTCCGTATGTGTCTTAGGGATATAAGCATTAAAAATACAAATTGTTACAGAGGCCTGTATTACTCTTACAATTAAAAAAGGCAAAGACCCAACTGAATGCACCTCCTACAGAACTATTTCCCTTCTAAACACAGACACGAAGATTTTAGCCAAGGTTCTGACCCATAGGTTGGAGAATGTCATTCCCACAATCATATCCAAAGACCAAACCCATTTTGTTAAAAGCGGACAATCCTACTTCAACATGAGACGACGCTTGAATATTATTTACTCTGCCTGTGAGGATGTCCCTGAAAGCACTGTTTCTCTTGATGCAGAGAAGGCGTTCAATCGGGTTGAATGGGTCTACCTATTTGCTGTGCTGGATAAATTTGGTTTTGGTCCAACTGTAATTTCATGAATTAAACTACTGTATTCACATCCCACAGCCTCAATCCAAACTAAGAATGGTCAAAACCCTTTTATTTACATTGTGGAACCCGCCAGGGGTGTCCTCTCAGCCCCATGCTGTTTGATATGGCCATTGAGCCACTTGACACAGCACTCTGCACTTGTAAAGACATGTCTGGCATCCGGAGGGGTGGCATGGAGCATAAGGTCTCACTCTACGCTGATGACCTGTTACTTTTTGTCTCCAGTCCAACTGTCTCATTACCCCCTGTTCTGTTGCTGCTCAGTCAGTTCAGTAAACTTTCAGGTTACAAATTAAATCTCAATAAAAGTGATCTTTCCCCATCCACAATGAAGCACGTACCTTAGACCTTACCAATTTGCCTTTTAAGACTGGGAACAAGTTTACATATCTGGGCATCTCAGTGACAAGGAAGCACAAAGACCTATTTCCAGAGAATTTTATCACATTGTTAAATCAGACTAAATGGACCTCAACACAGAGGTCACCCCTGACAATGTCTCTTATAGGAAGTATCAACTCAGTCAAAATGACCATTCTACCTAAATTTCCATACCTTTTCCAGGCTTTACCGTTCTTTATCTCTGGTTCCTTTTTTCAGCGTCTTGACTCAGTTATTTCTTCAGACATATGGCGGGGTAAACAACCACATCTGAACAAGACTCACCTTCCGAAAACTTAGACTACAGGGGTCTGGCTCTCAAACTTTTGCTTTTACTATTGGCCTGCTAATTTGCATTGCCTCACATTTTGGTCCTCCTGCTATGGCCAACCTGACTCTCCTGACTGGGTGGTGATGGAGTTACAGTCAAATGACAATTTGTCAATTCTTGTATTGATTGGATCCTCACTCCCACTTTCCTCGCTTAAATCAATCAAAAACCCAGTGGTTAAACACTCTCTAAAAATATGGGCCCAATTTAGGAAATATTTTAGTCTACACATCTTTTCTCCCTTAATAATGATACTACTACTACTACTACTAATGATAATAATAATAATGAATTTTATTTATGACACACTTTTCATTCAGTGAATCTCAGAGTGCTACAAAGGAAAAGGGTTAAGCCCCATTGCATCAAACCACCTTATCCAACCATCCTGTCAGGACTTGGTCTTTCAAGAATGGCATAGGAAGGGTATTGTACATTTTAAAGATTTATTCATAGGCAACAGCTTGGTGTCATTTGAGCAATTAAGTGAAAAATTTTGCTTTCCTAAGTCAAACTTTTTTAGGTATCTTCAGGCAAGACATTTTGCTCTTTCCCAGTCTTCCAGCTCTACAACACAGTCCTTTCTTTAAACCCACTTAAAAAGAAGCTCATTTTGGCCCTATATGGCATGTTCTTGGATCATAGGTGTTCTCCTGCAGATAAGCTGAAAGAAGCATGAAAAAAGGATTTAGGTCTTTCCTTATCAAACGATACTTGGACTACCATATTCAAACAGGTGAATTCCTGAATTCCTGTGCATGTCACTGTTTAATACAGTTTAAGGTGGTACACAGGGCTCATATTTCAAAAGAAAAATTGTCTTCTATATACCCTGATATTAGTCCATCTTGTGTCAAATGCAAACATGTGGAATCTTCTCTCATCCACATGTACTGGTTCTGTTTGAGCCTTAACAAATATTGGAGGGAAATCTTTCATACACTTTCTCATCTGTTTAACATCAAACTAGAACCAAACCCCTTGACTGCCCTAGTTGGGGTTATGGAAGGTGAAGATAAGCTACCTACAGAAAAACAATGCACTTTATCCTTTGTCACCCTTCTGGCTTGATGAATAATCCTGCTCAGGTGGAAAGATGTTTTCCCTTCCACTCATGCACAGTGGTTGGAAGACATTATGTCCTGCTTAAGACTGGAGAAAATTAGATACTCACTTCAGCAATCAAATGGGAAATTCCAGAAAGTGTGGGGTCCCTTCCTAAAACATTCCAGACCCTGTAAATGTTTGACATTTAGGTGCAGTTTAACAATGCTGCACACTTCGTACTTACTCCTAGTGCAGGTTTCTGTTGTTATAGTGATCCTTTTCTATGTCTAGTGCACTGGCAATGACTGAGGAGGGATTATTTTATGTACAGTGTGTTGTTTGCTCTGTTTTGCTTTGTTTTGATCTGTTTTTATCTATGGTAGTAGCTGCAATTGATATACACCCATGCTTACTTCAGATTTCTGTAAGGACCATTCAGCACTGCACTTGTATTGAGAAAAATTGAGAAAACTTCAATAAAAAGATCTTGATCAATAAAAAATACAAATTGAAAATTGCTCTTTAGCCTCCTATACTGTAATGTAGTTTTATATTATACCTGTCAGTGACCAAACAAATACTGGGGTAAGTAGGAAATACTAGCACTAAGAGCTACAGACAGTTACAGTATAAAAGTATCAGTGCAGTTATATTCTGCTGACAGCAAGGAGACGACAGGAGAACGACTGAGTGCAGGACGCTGACCCAGGAAGTCACCCCCCAATTATGTAGGGGTAATTTGCACTCTGATATGGGGTATATGTCACAGGAAATATGTCACATGACTTTGTGTGTTTCCACAGCATGTCGCACCACCAACTGCTTTAGCTCACACTTTTAAGAGCAGAAATTCAATGCTGTTTTCTTACAGCATCCCAGATGACTCAATACCCCAGCATACATGCTCTCATTCCTACATATTAGGCTCTCTCTCTAATTTTTTTTTTCTCTGAATAACTGAAAGAATGTATCTGGTTTGAAATGTTTTGGTTAATTGTATTTTAACACTATTTTAGTACTTCTCTATGTTTAGGCATTTGTAAATTTTTTTTATCCTTTGTGAAAAATATTGTATTTATGTAACCTTACTTTATTTTGTAGAGCAACATTTTTTTATTAGACTGCAAATGAAAAGCACTCATTTGTCTAATTCTAATTAATTTACAGAAATTAGATTAGACTAGATTAGATTTAGTTTTTTGTCATTGTATAAAAAATGCAATGAAATCAAGGGTAAAATAGAACACTTCTAATGAAGCACATAAAATAGAATACTTAAATCATTCAAATATAGACAAGAATAAAAAGGAAAAAATGCATAAAAATGCACACTACACATCCATGCACCCTCTATTATGACCTCATTGCACATTATTGCATGTTTTCCAGGTAATTATTATTCAGTGTTAGGGTAGACTTGTGTTCAATGGTGTGATGGCTTTTGATAGAAGACAGTGAATTCTTAAAAGCAATAAATCAAGTTGCTGAATTTGCAGTGGCATTTCAAAGGTTATTCTCTTTGTTACTTAAACCCTGAGATACTAACTGTGTTTTGTGTTTTGTTTGGTGTTCTAAAGCGAACAACCTTAAGCCCCGCCTTTTTAACCTAGCACTGTGACATTCCCGGGCTGTGATTGGATGAATCAAGATTTGTAGCAAGGTTGTGTGTCGGCGCATGGCTGTTGATGTAGCTGTCAGAAGTCAAGAGGAGAGCTAGCAGGTAGGAGCTCAATGTCGGTTAATGCGATTAGCTTCACCTGGTAGAAAGCTAACTGTACCAAATGCTGAAAGTGGTTCGGATATTAGTCCATCAGTAAACTTATTCATAGGATGTTGTGCTGACAGTGTGCTCTGGCTTTTAGTATCGGTATTATGACAAATTGATTCGTGACAAGTAGCAACTCGTGAGCAGCAGAAACAGAGGAACTTATTCACAATTTAACTGACTAGCTCACTGTTAATCTGTAATTTATTGGAGGATGCAGTAGAGTTATAAGAAAAGACAAACCAGTCCGATTTGTTAGTTTATAGATAAGCCCCATGATAATGCTAGGAGAGTTTAAAAGCTAAACTTAACAGTTATTTCGATGTAACTTCATCGGTTATCCCACTGTTTGGAACTGAACCTATTGCTGTTCGTGACCGAGTCCATCCGTGTCAGAGGAGACTATGAATGATTCATTATTATTGACACCAGCCCCGTACGGGTACTCCTTATGAGGACAGCTAAAGATACGAGTTTGAAAGGGCAGATTTGTGTAAAAACAACAGAATGAACACATTCAGCAGGAATTTACGTTGACATCCTTTGTAAACAATATATTCACATAACGTTGAACTGTAGAATGTACGTTGGTTAGAAAATATTTTGGTCAGTTAACAAACGTATTTGTATATTTGAGAGTATATTTATGTACACAAGGATTGTCAAACTTCACAGAAATTATAGTGAGGGACCCCCCCCCTTTTTTTTTTTTTTTAGACATTTTAATGTATTTAGTATATTTTTTTATTATTTATTTTCTTTTCCCTTGCTCTTTTTTCTGTTGTCTTATTTTTATTTTATTTTTTTAAAATATTGTTAGTTTATACTGAACTTATTTATGCTGTTTAAACATGGTTGTTGATATTTTTTATAATTTTCATTCTGTTTTTTCATAAATTTTTCAGTGGTTGTTTGTATCTGTTCGTGTTTGGGTAGGGTTATGTGTTGTGTCCTGGGTGGATGTTCAGAAAATCAAAAATCTCCTCCCTGTATAGGGAATGTTTTATTCATGTTCTGTTAATAAAAAGACCTTTGAAAGAAAGAGAAAATAATTCATCTTTGAAAGTACATGATTGTCACTATCACTGTAGTGCATCTATTAGAGCCTGACCGATATGGGATTTTTAGGGCCAATACCGATATTGGGGACTAAAAAAGCTGATGTTCAATATATTGGCCGATATCTGATATTGGCCGATATCTGAAATAAGAACATTGATCTACACAGGATATAATAGTCTTACATTAGAAAATTGTGGATGTGGATTAGCAGTTGCATAAATCTTTGTTTATCTCACAAAGATAATTGACATAACTTTCAAATGCTGTATAATAGTCAAATATTAGACTAGTATGTGACCCGTGGAACCACAGGTTGTAGATTTGGTAGTTTTTATGCTGGGGAGAGCAGACTTTTGAAAAAGATGTGGGTCTATATTTTATAAGAAGTGACATAAAAATTGTTTGGTAAATCATTCTTTAAAATGTCAGCGATACCTACCTTTAATGAGTCCAACTACAAAGCAAGCTATGGAATCACAAAAATAATTAGACCAAAAAATATTACTGTGATTGTGTGTGTGTGTGTGTGTGTGTGTGTGTGGTGGCGGTGGTGAGTGGGGGGTGGGGTAGATAGCCTGAATGTAAGAGCAGAAGTGAAAGTGAAACTGATGCTTTACTATTCGTCTAACTCTTTGGGTAGCACACACACAGGAGCAGCAAGCGACAGAATCTCCACAGCAAAAAAGTTAAGAAATTGGCAACATATTGGCCGATGTTGATTCATCGGTGATGTGCTATAATTGGCTCAATTAAATCGGCTGGCCGATTAATTGGTCGGGCTCTAGTATCTATCTTTTCTATCGATCTATCTAATTTCAGACTTAGAGATATTAGATGCTGTTTCTAAAGGGGAAAATATGATATAAACATGAGAGGCTCATGTGCGATCAGAAGTTTGTTGTTTCTCAGTGCCAGATTACAAAGGGTTGTAAAGGTCAGATACACCACACTCATCCTGTGTTCTCTTTCTCAGTTTACGATGCAGTTTCTGGGACGGATACTTGACTCAGTTGCCTCAACCCTCTTGGCCAACCCATACCGCGTCAAGGATGTGCCAGCATCTGAATATGGAGGACGCATTGCAGTCCGTGAGGAAGGACGCATGTCCCTGTACAAAAACAAGGCGAGTGACTGCTGGGACTGTGTCCTAGTGTGTCCAGAGACACCAACTGTCAGCATGAGGTTAGTACATAGTCACTCGGAGTATTAAACAAGTATTCAACAAGCCAAGTAGAGGCCAGAGGTATGTTTATGTGGGACAATGTGGGATTGATGCTGAGAGGTAGACATAACATTAGTTCTGTGTAATGTTCATCTGATGAAAATATTTAGAGAAAATGAGATAAGATCCTTTCATTGTTAATAGGAAATGATTCAAAAAGTATTCAAATGTTACATGAGTTTGAGAACATCAATAATGTAGTTCTATTACTTAATAGATTTTTAACAGAGTAACTAGTAGTCTGTAATATGTCACATTGCAAAAAGAACATTCACTACACAGACAATAATATTCACAGTATTGCATTGAGATGCATATAAATTCATATGTTGGACATGGGACAGAAGATCAAAAATCTGTGTAGTTGCACTAGATACTGTTGTATCTGACATTTGTATGATGATAACAAACTAGGTTGAACTGTGTATCTGTCAACTGAAGTTACCAGAAGTCTGTTTGATGAAGCAGGGTTTGTTTGTTTGTGATAACACGTGTTGTCATGATTTTTTTGGCTGTTGAACAGAGACTGTTGATAGATCATGCATC
Source organism: Apogon hyalosoma (assembly GCA_037367295.1). Classification (NCBI taxonomy): domain Eukaryota; kingdom Metazoa; phylum Chordata; class Actinopteri; order Kurtiformes; family Apogonidae; genus Apogon; species Apogon hyalosoma. The sequence goes on along the minus strand of JAPQRP010000001.1, from coordinate 29,536,344 downwards.
ATCTAATTGATTTAGTTTATAGTGTCACTGATCCGCACCATTTATGACAAAGTAGCTTCAGTGAATCAGAGCATTTTAAGTGAGCTGTAGATCTGGCGCGAGCACAGGCGTGAATCAGCAGAGCTGACCTTCTAATTAAAGACCTGCTGCTCAATAAAACATGCTTTTTGAGCTGAAAAATGATTTATATCACTCAACTCTGATGAAACACAGCAAATCTAGTATTTCAAAAAACCAGGCGAGTCACCTTTTAACTCTGATTCTGAAGTAGAGTCTGTTTGGACCTTCTCAGGATCCTAAACTTATGTCCACACTAATGCATTTGACATTTGCTGCGTTTACACCTAGTGTTCACAGTAACACCCATGTCCAACAGTGTAATTGGCCACCCGATCATGTGTTATGCGTTTTAGATTGAAGTGGACATAGATCAGTTTTGGGACTTTAAAATGTTGTTTTAACATTCAGTGAACAGAGGTCACTAGAGATCATGACCCAGAAAAAAGTGCATATAAGAAATTAAATTCCCAGTTATGTTTCATAGTTCTGTGACATTATATTTGACAATGATAGAATGTAGTAGAAATAAAGTGATTAGTCACTTTGTCTAGTTAATTGGAGCTGAAAAGACATAACTGTTAGTATCACCACAATGGCTGATGGATAATGTTAACCAGCTCCATTAAAAGTACTGACTGACAGCAAAGAAACAATCAAAAAAATTACAAAAACAATTGCTCCTAGGAATGCTATGAATTGTGCCTAGTTTGATCATCATTTCCACATGTATCTTTTTGGTGTTTATTATTTTCACTTCGATGTTCTGTTCAACACCTCTCCAGTTTCCAATAAATTCAAAGATAGTTAATTCCCATGGTGTCAAAAGTTTTTTTTTTTTTTTTAGGCAGTCACCTTGACACCACCCAAGGAGTCAGCTGCTAATTATTTTCTACTCCAAACTCTCATTATTATTTTAGCCATTAAAAATGTACCTCATCTGTCATTTGCACTAGTGTTACTATATTCTGAGTTGTTGGCAGTTGTTCTGGTTTCCTGTTTCACTCTGCTGCATCGACTCTTTTCAGACTCTTTCAAGTGTCTTCAGAGGAAGATGCTATGAACTGGTTTCCTCACTATGCTCTCAAGCTTCGACCCTTCTATGAAACACTTCCTCTGAAGGCTGAGACCACCCAGCCAATCGTGGACTGTATCCGCAACTACCCTGATTGGAGTACCGCCCACATTGCTGTAGAGAGAGGGCTGAGGGAGTGTCTCAAACACAACCATGTCCAGAGGTAAGACTGGATTAGATTTCAATTTAGTTTAATTGACGTTTCAAACAGATGATGATTGTATTTTCTGTGGGTTAATCTTTCAAATCTGACCCATCTATAACTCATTAATAATTGACAGAATAGTTGAATTAACTCAGTCATCAAAATACTTATAAATTAACAAAATAATGGAAAGATCAACTAATTATTAAAAAATGTCAGTCATGTGGTTAAACACCCAGCTTTAATTTCAGTATAAAGTTTATCTAAATTTTATACCTAAAACCATTTACCTAAAACCATTTCTAGATCTTTCTCTACTTTAAATGAATTTACACAAAAACCATTAATTATCAACCGAATAAAACAAAAAGTAGACTAAACTAATTTTATGCAATCTGTTTTTATGTTGTGAAGATGTGAAATTAGAAAGAAAACCTGCTCTATACGAGGGGGCTTCAAAAAGTTTGTGGAAAAAGGACAAAAACAGAAAAACTGTTTAAGTTATGATGTTAATTTTTCATTTTTTATGCCCCATCTAGGTCAGTACACTTCTGCAAGTGTTGATATGAGCCTTTAAGTCCATCTGCTTAAAACTGAGGGCCATGCAATTTAAACCATGTCAAAGCTATGTTTTTTTTCCATAAACTTTTTGAAGCCCCTTTGTACTTTATATAACAGTGAACTTAAGAATCACCAAATTTAAAATTCAGAATCCATGACTCAGTTTCATCTTAATGAAATCCACGTCATGTTTCCTTTTCCAGTCAGATCAATGCACGGAACGCTTCAGGTCAGACTCCGCTGCACCTGGCATGTGAGCGAGGTGATGCCGCATGTGTGACGGAGCTGTTGGAGGAAAGTCAGGCTCGAACTGATATCAAAGACCGCAACGGCGAGACGCCCATGCACTGCGCTGCCAAACAGGACTCGTCTGTCATCATCCAGGTGAGATCTGCGGTGGGGATGCATGCCACTTCGCCAGCGATAACTGGGGACAGAAGCATTATGTTCTTGAGTCGATCTGTTTGTCCATCCACAAAAATCAGGAACAGACTGGGCAAGGGTTAAAGTCGCTGTGACTTCCAAAGCCCCAGTTTTGTTCATGTGAGTTCGTCATCTAGACTTAGCGCTTGGCAGCCCCTCATTCACTTATTCATTGGTCTAAATTATTTATTAACATTTTTGTTTGTATTTGTGGAAAGTCAGAACAATCTTGGCTTCCTCTTTACTGAGTAATTGAGATGATGAGAGTTGTGGTTGAGTGAATAATAGATTGGATGCAGAACAAGTGGTGAGAAATAAAGCTGAGATAGCTGAAATAAGACGTTATTTCCCAGTTCTGTGAGGTGAAGCAGAAGCATCACTGACAGGTCTGTTGGACATGTTAAGCTGAAAAGTCCATGTGTATACTCTGCCCAGAGTTTTGTCTGTCAGACAGAGCTGTGCAGTAACTCAGAAGAGCAGACAGATGAGAGTCATTTAAATGAAATACATTTTTTATATACTATATTTTTCTTCTCATGCATGCTGCCAATGCTGTTATTAGCTGGAGATAAAAGTCAGTGTCTGAAGGTCAACGCCCATGTCCAATGTCTTGAACACAGAAAAACAAGAGAAAAACAGAAAATACAGGCAAAGTGCAAGGACTCTGCATTTAATGACTGACAGATGGTCAGATGATTATTATTATCTTTGTAATGCATTATAAGAAATATAATAGAATGTCTACTCTGTAATGAACCACATTCCAGCAAGTTACAGTAAAATCATTTCAGTTGTGCAAGGAGAATACAGACCGTATACTGTAGACAGACACTTGACTGGATTGTGGCAATAGAGGGTATGCATTAACCCCAACTTCTCAACATGATGGAGAGTAGCAGTAAACACAGCGACACTGTGAAAAATGTGGAATATGAAATGAAATTGAGGACAGCTGGTCTTGACATTGAGCCGTACGAGCTACCAAAGAACAAGTGGTCCACAAACACTGATATGTGGCCCGAAGTCGGAGTGGGCATTGGTGAAGGTGGAGGTGCTGCATTTCCTGGGGTGCTGAGCTACTTGCTCCAGTCCAGACAAGCCCGAGCCCAGAGGTTGTGTGGCCAATGGCAAAGAGGGCTTTTTGAAGCTCCACCTGGGATGCATGTTTCAAAGACGCAGTTGCCTCAGGTATTGGAGTCATCAGGGTTGATGTTTGGAAGAGAAGGAGCAGTGGCTTTAGGTCACAGTGGACCAATCATGACTGTGTCCATTAACAGCTCAGCCTTGCAGATCCGATACAGGCTGGAGATGCGTCCTTCAACTTCAGCAACTTTCTCAGCGAGGAAAGGTGCAGCTATCACAGGATGGTGAAGTGAGTGGAGCCATGACTGCAGAGTGTCAGTGATGAATGCTGGGGAAACAAATAGTCGCAAGGGCTCCGCAACGGGGGCCCACAGTGGAAGAATGCAGAGTTGTAACTCGCACAGTGGGTCAACGAAACAAGACTTACGGGCACAGGCCCAAAGAAAGGGCCAACTTAGGTTTCCTCGTTGTGCTGTCGATGGAGAAACTTGTTGGCTTTCGCGCTAAAGACACACCAGCTGCTACCGGTAGCAATGTGGTAGCTGGGCTAGTAGTTGAGTAGACCCGAATTAGAACTAGTGGTCAGATTGCACAGGGACCATGATTGTACACTTATCCCAGAGAACTGGGCAATAGACTAGTAAAACTAGTAAGATCTGTAAAAGCTGGAGTATTTGCGGCTTCGGCGTCCATAGCGATGGTGTCTGTAGTGACGGACAAGAAGGTTTGAACTGTTGAATTTCACAGTATTTCTATAAGTGTTCCATAAAGGGTTAAATCCACATTACTTACCATCTTGTTGATGAGTGTGTGACTCGTATTCGTGCAGTAAAAAGCTTTGTTGTTGAGCATTTGTCACATTGATGCAGCGCCAGTGTCGTATGGGGGAGTGGTGAGAGAAACTGAATCACACCTCCAGTCCAGTAGGTGGCGGAAAGGTCAACAACAGGGGAACTCAATTATCTCCTGCTTGCCAAGACTATATAACACAGTACCAGACCAGTCTGTACTGGAGGACTTTAACACCGCGCCGCTAACTATCCCTACCACAAACATCATTGAGACCAACCGGTTGATGTATGCAGCAGCAACAGTCATTCTAGAGATGCACTGCTACAAGATGAACAGTGTGAGTAGCCAGAAGGAGTGAATTGCCCCATGGAGAAGAAGGCTAGAGGCAAAGATCATGGCAGCACAGAGAGGTCAGCCTTCTAACAGAACTAAGCAGAGGTGTGAGGTGTGTCTAAGGAAATATGACAAACTGTCCATAACCGAGGCACTGGAGACTGCTAAACAAAGGCTCACAGCCCTAGCTACCTAAAGAAGTATACAAGAGCAGTAGAGGCAAGGAGAATAAACAAAATGTTCTCCATCAATCCAACTAAGGTCTACTCTCAATGGCTGGGTAACAAGGAGACAACAGATCCACCCAGGGTTGAGACTGAGCAATCCTGGAAGAGTATTTGGGAGAAAGAGGGTACACATAACACCAACATCCAATAGCTGATAGACTTATAGGCAGAGCACAGCCAACTTCCAGAGCAAGACCCAGTATTCACCACCCTAACAGACATCCAAACAAGAGTGTCCAAAATGAAGAGCTGGAGAGCATCAGAGCCCAACATGATTCACAGTTACTGGCTTAAGAAGCTGACTGCACTCCATGAATGCCTGGCAGCACAGATGAACCAGCTGCTAATGTCGGGAAACCACCCAGAGTGGCTAACCCAAGGTCGGATAGCCCTCATAATGAAGGACCCCCAGCAGGTAACAACACCATCCAAATACTGGCTGATAACCTGCCTCAGCATGACATGACATATCAGGCATCATAGTGGGTAAGACAAGTAGACACATGGAGCAATACATGAGCAGAGCACAGAAAGGAATTAGCAGTAACAGCAGAGGAGCCAAGCACCAGCTACTGGCTGACAGGGAAATCCCCCGAGACTGTAAGACCAGGAGCACCGACCTGTACACTGCCTGGATTGACTACAAGAAAGTCAATGACTCAATGCCACACATGGATACTGAAGTGCCTAAAGCTGTTTAACATCAACAGGACACTAAGAGAGTTCATCCAGAACTCGATGAGGCTTTGGAAGAGGACTCTGGAGGCCAACTCAAAGCCAATTGTGCAGGTGAGCATCAAATGCAGCATATACCAAGGATATGCTCTGGCCCCTCTGCTGTTCTGCATAGGCCTAAAGCCCCTCAGCCGGATCATCACTAAGAGTGGCTTTGGTTACTGGTTCCGAAGTGGAACAACCATGAGCCACCCCCTCTACATGGATGACATCAAGCTGTATGCCAAGAATGAGCATTGCTGGGTGGCAAAAACAGTGCTATTAGTATCGCAAAAGTAATCAGAATCAAAAAATAACTACTGAAAACTACTGGATTTCTGCTCTGACTGTGTTTCCAAACTGAGGACTGTTTTTTCTATCAGGACAATGCTCTTTGCCTCAGCTAGGTCAATAAAGATGTTGATGACGGACAACCAGATGAAGACCTTGTCATGGCTAGCCCAATCTCCAGACCTGAACCCACTTTGAATATATGGAACATTACTGAGCTTCTTGAATTTCCCTGCCAGGAGCTGCATAAAGTCATCCAACAGCAATGGAAGACAGCCAAGACATGTGAAAGCTGTCATTGAAAATCAGGGTTATTCCACCAAAAATTTATGTCTGAACTTCTTTGTTGTTTAGAAATGAATATGAACTTGTTTTCTTTGCATTATTTGAGGCCTGCATCTTTTTGTCATTCTGACCATTTGTCGTGTACTGCAAGTACAAGCTCTAATAAATAACAATATTTTTATTTGGAATTTGGGAGAAATATTGTTGGTAGTTTAGGGATTAAAACAAAAATGTTCATTTTACTGAAACACATACCTATAAATGGTAAAATCAGAGAAAGAGATAATTTTCCAGTGGTGTCTTATTTTTTTGTAGTGTTGATCATTTCTTTCCTGCTATTTTTTTATCATACTTGTACAACAATTTCCCCTAATTGATAATACATATTTAATCCCCTAATTAATAAAGTATTGTGATTCTGATATACATGCTCCAGGTCCTGTGTTCACGGATGTGTCCAGGGGTGAACGAGCTGAGTGACATCGGGGAGACGCCGCTTCATGTGGCCTGTCGTCTCGGACGTGTGGAAACAGTTAAAGCCCTGTTGGGAGGCGGGGCCAAGTGTGATGTGATTGGTTGTAATGGCTACCCCATCCACACTGCCATGAAGTACAGCGAGAGGGGGTGAGCAGATGAAAGTACCCAGAGGATGATCTTTTTCTTATTTCTGCTGTCAGTGGTTCAACTGACTAGTTTTACTCTAGGATTATTCATGTGAATGTTTTGTGACTCTTCAGCAGTAATCAACATTACTGCTGCTGAAATTGCTTTTGCATTTTCTACAGTTACACTGACGACTCTAGGGTTTTGTCAGGTCAATTCAGTAAATTTTTATTTTAAAAGCACCAGTTTCAGTACACTGTTATCTCAGTGCAAAATAAGGTCAAGAGTTTGAAATATTATACAGAGGAGAAAACCAATAAAAACTCAGAGAACAAGCCCATGTCCACAGCGGGGAAGAAATCATCCTTTATGGGAGAAAAACAAGCATAACTGAGCTGCCTTGACTGGTTGGGGTGAGAGAGAAAAGAAAAGGATAAAGACTACAAAAAGATGCCCCTTTAAACTCTAAATAAAGCTTAACCTGTTGTTGACCTGGGTATGTTGGTCTAGGTGAAAACACTAAAATGTAATCACAACATTTCAGAAATATTTGACTGTAAAATAAGTCCTTTTAATTGTGTGTATTGGAGGAGCAATCTGAAGATGTTATATTAATATTTGATGCAGAAATGGTAAATTACTCAAAACAGTATTGGAACAACTCGCCTTTCATGTTTCAAAAAACACAGTTATAAAGTCTACAGCATACATTATCAATTTTCAGAAAAAGCTGCCATGAAATTGAGCAGTTAAGATTTCTACAATCCACAAAAACCTGTAAAATCATGTAGGGATTGGTTGAAATATTGTCATACTCTGGATATACTCATGGATACAAATTAAATTTAATATAAATTAAATTCTCAAGTTTATTGTGCTCATTACCAGCTGATGTTGTGTGTGTTTGTCAGGTGTGTGGAGGAGATTCTCAATGCAGACTTCAGCCAGCTCCAGGCTGAGGACGCTATATATGGAGGGACTCCTCTGCACTGGTCCAAAACTGCTGAGGTGAAAGCTTCCTATTCTAAATTGCTTGTTGTAATTTTGGGCCTGGTCCTCCTTCTGTAGCCAAAATACCCATAATACCTTTCATGAAATCTCTTCTAAGGCCACATAGAGTCTGGACGGAAACAGATGTAAACTGACTGATTTGTGCTTTTAAAAACACAGTATTATTACATTTTTTCATCTTAAAAGTGCTAGACCTGCATTTTCTAATAACAGCTGCAAACCATTGCAAAGTATATTATGTTCATGCTGTGTATTACAAAATGCATTGTATTTTGTCAAATTATTAATTGTGGTCTTTGTACATAATTTATTGTTACCAGGCATCAGATTGTTCTACTCACTCATCAGCTCTTCTTCTCTATGTGTAGCTGTGTCGTTTTCTGTTGGACAAGGGTTGTCCAGTGAACTACCTCAGTAAGACGGGGGAGAGCGCCCTCCACATTTTGACCAAGAAAGGTCGCTTTGAAGCGGCCATGGTGCTGCTCATCAACGGAGCAAATGCCAACCTGCAGGGCCAGGATGGAAACACAGCACTGCATTTAGCGATGAAGGTGTGAGTCACATTTCAGCTTTGCTCCACCCATAACTGTAAACCATTACAGATCTACTTCAATATAAAACACATTCACACGGGGTCATGTTATTACTCACCTTTTCGTTGTTTCTTACTGCCTCATGTTGAACGGCAAATTTTGGAGTTTGTTTTTTAAAAACTATCCACACCTGCTCTCCACGCCTGTTGTATTCTCAACTAAGGTACACTGGGAAAAATGCTAATAGTATATGTACCTTAAATGATAACTGATCCGCAAAGCTAAAATGTGTTGATTTTATTAAGTATTTCTTTAAAAAGTATGTACAGTATCATTGTGTTGGATTGATCTGTGAAATCTTTTTAGAAAGACAACATGGATTTGATCAAAGCTTTGATTGTGTTTGGGGCGGATGTGGAAATCCACAATGACCTTGGAGAAACACCCGGACTGATCGCCGCACGAAACAGCAAAGGTAAGAAACAGTGATGTTCAAAGAAAGCTCAGTTTGGAGAATGAATGCATCTCTGAAATCAAGGCAATATGTTTGATCTAACATGCGTGTTTAATCAAAAAATAACATGAATATATGTTGTCTCATTGAAAAGCATCTGTTTTGTTGCAGATAGTCAATCTGCTGCATGAAAATAGCAGGCTCTATCAATTACCGTACCATCCTCTTCCACTTATCTGGGTCTGGGTCACAGGCGCAGCAGCCTCAGGAGAGCTGCCCAGACAGTCCTCTCCCCCACCACTTCCACCAGCTCCTCCTGGGGAATCCCGAGCCATCCCCAGGCCAGCCCAGAGATATTATCCCTCCAGCTTGTCCTGGGTCAGCCCAGAGGTCTCCTCCTGGATGGACATGCCCAAAACACCTCCCCAGGGAGGTGTCCAGGAGGCATCCTTACTAGATGCCCGAACCACCTCAAATGGCTCCTCTTGGTGTGGAGGAGCGGCAGCTCTACTCAGTCCCTCCTGGATGTCCAAGCTCCTCACCCCATCTCTAAGGCTGAGCCCGGCCACCCTGCGGAGGAAGCTTATTTCAGCCACTTGTACTTGTGACCTCGTTCTTTCGGTCATTACCCAGAGCTCATGACCATAGGTGAGGTTCGGAACGTAGATTGACCGCTAAATCAAGAGCTTTGCCTTTTGGCTTAGCTCCCTCTTCACCACAACAGATTTGGTTTAGCGTCCGCATCACGGCAGACGTAGCCCCGATCCACCTGTCGATCTCCTGCTCCATCCTACTCTCACTCATGAACAAGATCCTCCTCCACCTGAGGTAGGACTTTCTCCCCGACCCAGAGTGGGCCCTCCACCTTTTTCTGCCTGAGGACCATGGCCTCAGACTTGGAGGTGCTGATCTTCATCCCAGCTGCTTCACACTCAGCTCCGAACCACCCCAGCGAGAACTGGAGGTTACTGCTCAATGAAGCTAAGAGGACCTTATCATCTGCAAATAGCAGAAATGAGATCCTCCCACCACTGAACCTGACCCCCTCCACCACCTGGCTGAACTTAGAAATTCTGTCCATAAAGGTTATGAACAGAACCAGTGACAGAGGCCAGCCTTGGCGGATTCCAACCCTCACTGGGAATAGGTCCGATTTCTGGTTGTGGACCGGACTCGTTCTACTTTGGTACAGGGACTGAATGGCCCCTAACAAGGGGCCATCCACCCCGTACTCCTGTAGCACCCCCCACTAGATGCCCTGGGGACACGGTCATAAGCCTTCTCCAAATCCACAAAACGCATGTGGACTGGATGTGCAAACTCCCATGCCCCCTCCAGCACCCTAGTAAGGGTAAAAAGTCCATGTTTCCACATCCAGGGTGAAAACCGCATTGCTCCTCCTTGATCTGTGGTTCAACTACTGACTGTACCCTCTTCTCCAGTACCCTGGCGCAGACCTTACTGGGGAGGCTGAGAAGTATGATCTCCCTATAGTTGGAACACACCCTCTGGTCCCCCTTCTTAAAGATGGGGACCACCACCCTAGTTTGCCACTACAAAGGCACCACCCCTGATGTCCACGCAGTGTTGCAGAGGCATGTCAGCCAAGACAGCCCCACAACATCCAGAGCCTTGAGATATTCTGGGGCTCTGCTGCCATGGAGTAGTTTCACTATCTTGGCGACTTCTGCCCTGGAGTGCTGCAAAAATCAAAATCTTACCAAGTGTATTTTTCTCATTTCTAGTCAAAATGTCTCATCACACTTAAAATAAGACATAATCACCTAAAGAGTAACTTTTCAGTGACATATAAAGAACTTATTTTTGGACAATAGATCTTGAAAATCTAATTTCAAGAAATCTTACCAAGATAAGTTTCACTTGTTCCATTGGCAGATTTTTTTTTTTGCTTAATTCAAGCAACAAAAAAAAAAAATGCAGGTAGAGAACCTGGGGGCTATCAAAAAGCCCACTCCTGCCTGCCTTCCAGGGCAACTCCAGTGAAAGACAAATTCCAACCCCTCTCAAGGACTTTTGTTCCAGAGCTGACGCTATGTGTCGAGGTGAGGCCGACTATATCTAGCCGGTAATGCTCAACTTCCTCTACAAGTTCCTGCTCCATCCTTGCAAGAGAGGTGACATTCCATGTTCCAAAAGCCAGTTTCCATTACCGAGGATTGGACCACCAAGGCCCTCACCTTGGTCTACTGTCAGATTCACAATGCACCAGAGCCTTCTGCTTCCCCCTGCGGGCGGTGGGCCCACAGGGTGACAAGCCCATGTCTCTGGTTTGGGATGGGCCTGGCAAGACCCCATAGGCAAAGGCCCGGCCACCAGGCGCTCGCCCACAGGCCCTAACCCAAGGCTGGGTACATGTTTCTCTTGTTATTTCTTGGTACCAGGGTTTTCTGAACCATTCTTTGTCTGGCCCTTTGGCTAGGACCAGTTTGCTATGGGAGACCCTACCAGGGGCAAAATGCCCCCGACAACATAGCTCCTAGGGTCATTAGGGTTCTCAAACTCCTCCACCACAGTAGTTCAAGGAGGTATCAAGTAATTTAAATGAAATGGTTCCAAAGTACCTTAATAAGTTTTTTTTTTACAGCATTTTTATGTGTGACACTCATTATTGAGTTATTCACTATTTAGAGTCAGTCATGGGGTGGGTGATAACAGCTCAAAAATCACATGCTAACATATTTGTCCTGAATGGTGGTATTTTTCTGAAGCAGTAAAAAAAGTCAGTTTAAAGCTAAAATCAAAAGAAAAATGGAAAAATATTGTGCTTTATACATGGCAAATGACTACATAGCCTATCATAAATGACTTACAAACCTACGATATCTGATGGAAAGTGCTTTCTGTAATAGCACAGCCTGGATGCAGATGACTTGTTTTTCTCACAACATGATGGATGTGTGACCATCCTTTCTCTTATCAATCCAGTCAAATCATATCAAGGCCATGAAAAAAAACAAGAAAACACACAGACCAAACCACAGGCCAGCAAAGAAATATCTACAAATTAACTGAGCTGAAATAACATAAAAATATATCTACTTTTCCACAAAGCCAAGTTATAAACATGGCATAAGTGATTAAAACTAAAGCAGTATGAAAAACTATGATGCCTGTTTGACTTCTGTGCTTTTTAGCCCATCTGTTGTTACTGATTTATTATTGTAGTAATGCATGATTAGTGCTAACAGCCTGTTTGTATTCTTGCCTGTTCTGTTTTGTTTCTCTTTCTCTCTGCTTTCTATGGTTGTGTGCATGTGTGTGATGTGTCACAATGAAAGGTCCTAATAGAAAAATACTACTGGACATGCTGTGTAGTGTGGGCGTGCAGCGTTGCCTTCCGCCTTCACCCAACAGCCCACCCACTAACTCCAACAAGGCCAAGCCTCCAAGCACAGGTATCACCAACACCTCACTGCTTTCACTCACTTTTGTTTCTTCTGAATGTTTCTCTTTGAGTCATCAAGACACACAGTCAGTGCGGTTTTATAATTAATTTCTCTGTTTCCGTAATGAATGAGTACAGGGTCAGGGTTTTGGGATAAATTCAATTCAAGTATACACTGAATAACAGCAGCTCAAAAGATCAGAATTTGTATTGAAACCTGAGGCTCTAAGGAGTGCAGTTACATAAGCATTAAAGGCACATTATGATACATAAGTCACATCTTCATTTTATCATATAAACACGTAATGAAGGTTCTTACCTAGAAAATTAGTTCATTTAACTGTAAAGACTATTGCATTTTTTATTTAACTTTGTAGCTTTGGATATGTAAATTAAAAAGAGGATAGCATAGATAGAGGAGAGCCATTTCAAATTATATCATCAAGGTTTTCCAAACCGAAACTGTACATATAGGCCTTGTAAATGCAATCATTTATGTCCTAGCCTTGCACGATGCAATGCTGTACACTTTTATGCTGCAGAAAATCTTTTAAAACAAACAAACAAAAAAACAGCCCAAAACTTTTTTGAATAGAATCTCTGTAATACAAATTAAAATAAAAAATAATAATGTAAAAACGAAATGTACAGAAACTCTACTCCAAATGAAAAAAAAAAGACATCTCCAATGAACCAGTAGCAAAAAAACCCCACGTGTGTGTGTGTGTATGTATGTATGTATATATATATACATATGTGTGTGTGTGTGTGTCTGTCTCATTGATAGGGAAGCATTGTCCTGCATAACTTGTGCATGTGCAGTTTCTTGCTATAACCACTTAACACATTTCAAATCAGTTCAGTTTTATTTGTAGAGCCCTATATCACAACAAAGTTGCCTCACAGGGCTTTACAGAATTACTTGGATATGAAAACAGTCAAATAAACAGTAGATGAAAGAAATGGATTAATGTCCCGGGCATCCCCCGTCCTTAGACCCTTCTTCTTGGCACGGAAAACTCCAAAAGCCCAGTGGGTAAAGAGAAACCTCAGGGAGAACCACAGTGAAGGAGAGATCCACTCCCATGGACGGACAGACTATAGATGCACCAGGACTGATGGACGTCCATTTGCAGTTCCAGTCTGTAAGGATGCAGTAGGGCGGGGGCACATGAAGGGGTCCATCTAGTCAGATGAGACAGGTGAAGGCGAGGAGGTCCATCCAGACAGGTGAGGGTGGGGGAGGAGGTCCGAGGTCACAGGTCAGGACAGGGCACAGGTGAGACACCGCAGATCCCGTCGTCCTTGGGCCCCAGGCGGCTACAACTGAAAAAGTAGCCACTCCCCCAGAGGGGAGTGAGGAAAAGGGACACTGTGTGAATAGTGATGAACAGACCAAGTAAACTAAATACTGGAAATTACAAGTACAGACAAAAGTGGTCCGTAGTACCAGAAACAGGTGATAGGACTCAGTGCCTGTACTTCCTCCAGCATTATTGCTCCTAGGGCAGCTTAGACTGAACTGTGGGGTTCAGTCTGTTTTTAACTAGCCTGACCATAAGCTTTTTCAAAGAGGAACGTTTTCAGTCTAATCTTAAATGTAGAGACTGTGTCAGCCTCTTTTAATATTAGCTGGAAGCTGATTTCATAAGACAGGAGCTTGGTAACTAAAGGCTCTAGTTCCTACTGTACTTTTAGAGACCTTGGGACCTACCGGTAGACCTGCATTCTGAGAGCAAAGTGTTCTGTTGGGATGGTACGGCCCCAGATCATCTTTAAGATAAGAAGGGCTTATACCACTAATGGTCTTTTGTGGAAAAAGGAAGATTTTAAATTTAATTCTAAACTCAAGCGGAACCCAGTGAAGGGCTTGTAGCACAGGGGTGATGTGCTCTCTTGTAACAGTTCTTGTTAATAGTTTTGCTGCTGCATTTTGAACCAGTTGAAAACTTTTTAGAGAACTTTTAGGACACACTGCGAGTAGGGAGTAACAATAATCTAATTAAGATGTAACAAATGCATGACTCAATTTTTCAGCATCATGTTTAGACAGAGTATTTATAATTTTGGTTATGTTACGCAGGTGGAGAAAGGCTGTTCTGCAGGCTTGGTTAATATGAGCTTTAAATGATAGATCTGGGTCAAATAGAACTCCTAGGTTTTTAACTGTAATGCTGGAGGCTACACTCATGTGGTCCAGAGTGACTATCTGGTCAGTTAGGGAGTCTCTCACACTTTTAGGGCCTATTATAATGACCTCTGTTTTTCCAGGGTTAAGTAGAAGATAATTAACACTCATCCAGGTCTTTATGTCTCGGACACAGGCACTTAGTTTATCCACTTGCTTGGTCTGATCAGGTTTAATCAATAAATACAGTTGTGTGTCATCTGTGTAATAGTGCAAATTAATGCCATGTTTTCTAATGATGTTAACTAAAGGCAGCATATACAGTGTAAACAAAATGGGCCCAAGGACCGACCCTTGCAGCACGCCATAAATAACTCTGGAATGTGGTGATGATTGTTGGTTTACATTGTACAGTGTATCTGGTACTTGTACATAAGTGTGTGTTACAGTTCCAATGCAGCCATTATCAAATAAATATATCTAATTTCATCTAAAAGCCATGATATGAATGCTCTTTTTTTTTTTTTTTGAAGTGTCTCAGGTCCCCCACAGACTTTCGGAAATTTATCCAGACATACCTTTTAATTAATGGTCTCTTATTACATTGACTATATTGTGAGCTAAAAGGCCTAACTCACAACCGAGAGGCAGAGAAAATTTAAGATAACAGAATTAACATAAAAGCATGAACACAATGACATCTAGAAAGCAAGATTGTACTCAATTTGTTAGGGCTGTTGTTTAATTAACATGCTTAAAATAAGTGTTGCATGCATCATGTAATGTTTATGATGCATCATAAACATTACAGAAGACAGACTGAAACACAATGAGTAAGAGCTTTTATTTACTCAGGTAACTTGTTCACAATTAATAAGCAACAGCTAGTCGACAGATATCCTCACATTCATTTTGTTGTCAGTCATGAGTCAACACTGAACAATATTATTGCACGTGCAGATTTTCCGTGTCACACAGGCCTAAGGTACTCTGGTACTCCGTAGAAAACCCAGTGCTTCTCTTCCATCACTTCTGGTGCCATTTGTTTCTCCAATACCAACAGTGGTTGTGATTGGTTGACAGGGTTGGAGTCACTCATGAATGAAAGAACAATTGGTGCAATGAACAAAGGCACATCTGAATTGGACGCCACCAACATGGATAAAAAGAGGTGAGTATGTGTACAGGTTCATTGTTAACCTATGTGAAGCTTTGAAGTGTACAAGGAACTTACACACATCATGATGGTGTTAACATGCACTTATTATTGTATTATCACCATTATCTGATTTCTGTGCTCCTGCCTCTTTGACCTTTTTTCGACCTTTTTCTGGTCTGTTGTAGGATGGACCGGCTCCTGTGTCTGGACGGTGGTGGTATTAAAGGCCTGGTGCTGATCCAGATGCTGATTGCTCTGGAGAGGGAGGCGGGTCGGCCAACTCGAGAGCTGTTTGACTGGGTGGCTGGAACCAGTACCGGGGGCATTCTCGCCCTCGCTATAATCCATGGTGGGTTTGTTTCCAAGTATTTACCAGTAAAACCCAGTGTGACATTTGTGTGTTTTTTCTTTTATTCTTTGTTTATTCGGAAAAAGCAAATCATACAAAACTTCCCTTTCGGGTACAATTCAGTGTCCACACCTCAAATGTGAACGAAGAGTGAGTTTCTAATCCAAAAGTTTTTTAGTAGATTATAGAACAAACATAACAAGTGGGCAAGAGGAGAGGACTTGTTCCGCTTCTTTATCAACAAGATCAGACATGTTGTGTGTGGTGTGTATGTTTACACTAACCTAAACAGAAATGTGTATCATGTAAATGTTTTCACATAACCAATATATTCAGTTCATATCAATTACAGGTTTTACATAGTTTGTCCATTTTGACCAAATAGTGAAAAAAGATTCCTTTTGACCCTTAAAACAAAATGTCAACTTCTCCAGAATGTAAATGTCCTGTACGATATTGATCCATTCAGTTGTGGCTGCTTCAGGCTTTAACCATTTTCTAGTGATAGTCTTTTTGCCTGCTGCCAAACACATTAACAGTTTTTTATCTTTCAGAGTCCAGTTATCACATGAAATATCTCCTAAGTACAAGGCTTCACACTTATGAGGAATTTTTATTGTAAAAATGTTACTTAAATGCTCACGTAGCTGCTCCCAGAATGGTTAGATCACTGGACGGTTCCAGAAAATATGATAGTGATTTGCGTTATTTGTCCCAGAGTCTCCAACAGGTGTCTCCACTGCCCTGATGTTTTTCCTGGGCAGGAGTTACGAAAAAGCTAACATTTTTCCAACAGAATTCCCTCCAATTGTTGGAACTTGAGGTCACTCATTGTAGTTTATAAATCTTTTCCCAGCTCTCAGTTGAAATAACTAGATTTCACCATATGTTTTACAGTCTGTCAAGTTGTCATCTGTTAAGTGTTATACTGTCATAGTAGGTTTGAAATAAATATGTGAACTGATTTCCTTCTTTCTCTCACTTATTTTTGATGTGGTCTGTGTCACCCTGTTTAGACAATAGAATACCATTGTATAACCTGGAAACAACTTTACCTAGTGAACCAGATTTCAACAAGGACAAAAACATATTGAATAATCCTAGATCAGCTGTTTCCTAGGTTTCTCGCAGACTTTGATTAAAATAAGTTCTAACCTGCAGATACCTGAAGAAGTCATCCTTTTCCAGCCCATGAGATCTTTGAAGTTCCTCAAAACTCTGAAAGATCCCCCTCTGGATGAATGAGTTATAGGTGGTTAATCCTTTCGAGAACCACCTTTTGACTCTCCCATCATTCTTGTTGAACTTAAAAGCTGAGTCAGAGGCGCACCATCTATGTATTTCGATCTGGTTCCCTAATTGACAAATTTTAATTATCTTTTTCCAAGAATCCAACATGGTGTGTAACATTGAGTCCTTTGGTGCCATCAGCTCATTTCGTAATTCTTTATCCATAAACACAGATATTAAAGGTATTCCTTCTACTGATGTACCTTCTATGTCCTTCCATCCTTTCTATGTCCTTCCATGCTTTGTGTGACAGAGAGCATACACAGATTAATGGTTTTAGCTGTATGTTTGTGTATTTTTACATTTTAAGAATAGCTGCAGACAGAAATAATTTAAAGTTTTTTTTTGTTTTTTTTTTAACTGTAAGGTTTGAGTACACTGTTTTTTAACAATGCTTAGGTTTCAGGGTTTTTATATGGGGTGCCACAAGTCTTAATAGTGTCAAAAGTAGTAATGATGTTTTCTCTATGTGCAGGAAAGTCTATGGAGTATCTGCGCTGCCTGTACTTCAGGATGAAAGAACAAGTGTTTAAAGGGTCACGGCCCTATGAGTCAGCACCACTGGAAGACTTTCTGAAGAAAGAATTTGGAGAGAACACCAGAATGACTGACGTCAAGCACCCCAGGTATTGTATATGCCCAGATGACTCATTCTATCCTCCAAGCACCAACAGGCAGTGGTATATGGTCATTTTAACCAGCCAGTGATTTAGACCAGCCTACAGTTAGTTTTCTATATGCATGCATGAGCCATTTCAGGGATTGTGAACTGGACCAGTTCAACAACCAGAACTAATGGGAAAGGAAAATGAGCACTAATCTGATTATCAAACAGTCATAACAGCATAGGAATGATTCTTTCCAGGTTTTTTTTTAAATATGTACAAGAGGTTGATCACAGGATACATATTCACTCTAAGCACTCAAATAGTATCCAGGATCTGGTAATCAGGTCATTTGTGGTGTTATTGAATCTTTTAGAAGTTTTTCTATGTGTTTTCTAATGAACTGGCTTCATTTTACAACAACTCACACTTTGGTCTCCACGTCCTCATAACTACACAGGGTGATGGTGACCAGCGTTCTGGCAGACAGACATCCAGGAGAACTGCACATCTTCAGGAACTACGACCCACCCTCTGCCCAGAGGGAGCCCCCCTACACAACCACTGCCACTTTCAAACCCCTCACCAGCCCACAAGGTACTGAACACAGCCCACAGTGTGTGTGTGGGTTCACTGCAACAGACACATATGAAGTGTACGGGGTGGTTCGCTGCTGACACCAGATGATACCATAGGTTGTTTTCTCACTTAAGGTGAAGTCGGCAGTTTAACTGTACCTGTGTGCACTTCTCTAAGTGTTTTTGGTTAATGATGCTTCTGGCGGATTAAAAACATTTATACATTTTACATTTGTGTACATTTGTGTTCTGCCATAATACTCATGACAGAGTAGATTCTAGGCAATGAATTTAGTCATTAATATTTCAGAATTCCAGCCATGAATTCCATCATAAATCCAGTGCCCTATCATGTTAGTCAGTGGGCCAAACAAAGGTATATTTCACCTGCTGATTTGTGTTGAAATCATCATCTTTCTAATTGTTTTCATATTTTATTTAATAGGGATAGATACATGTACATAGGTAAACTAGGAGCAGTAATCCAGTGTATCATAGTGTTTGTAGTGAATGCTAATTTGCAACAGTTATCCCTAGAAAGGGGCTTTTACAAAATCAAAAAGCAAAACAGGAGCACAACCTGAATACATTTGCAATAAGTACAGCAAAATAATGTCATTCTCATTGAAACTGATTACAGCAGGATACCAGAAATCCACATTTAAAGCACATCACGTAAAATTTGACAGCTTGTTTTCAGTCAGTTGTTTGATTACAGGGTTAATGACCAATTGTGGTTCTGAATCCATTCGACTTTACATCCCTACATCTCTACTGCACAGACTCTGGACACAAATAGCATCACACAAACAACATGACAGCTGTCGTGACCCCAGGATACTGGCTTCATTTTCACACAGTAGAAGAGAGCAGCATTGCATAACCATGCTCTAGTTTTAAGGTTACTACTATTATTTTCCCTTACCGGTCCCCTGAAAGCATGAATATCAGACTAAATCACACAGAAGTGATGAAGTCAATGGATAAAACAAAAGAAGAGCGGTCAAGGTTCATTAACTGGTCTTATCTTCGCTGTACCAGCTTTGAAAACCTGTGCTGTATCCAAACATCTGTTGTTCAACTATGATTCACACATGACTCACACTACGTGCAGCGCAGGAGTAGGTAGGAAAAACACATTTTGCTGTACTTCATATAACTTTGGTTATACTTGGATGTAATAAAAGATTATGGGCAAATTATAGCCAATGTGTTATATTATTTGAATCAAGGTCCAATAAAGCATCTGATGTTGTTTCCCCAGGGAATCTCTATGGTTATGTTACGTTTAGTTTGTCTTTGCAACATACTTCAAGCTTCAATATTAGACACTTTAACTATACTTCTTATTTTTTATCTGGTAAATTTCCCATTGAACATAAGATCAACCAGTGGCGGGCTGTACATTTGGTGCCTGGGCCTTCAGTGGGGACTCACTCAATCATTCATTAATTTTTTTCATTCAGTCAAACACCTCTTAATACCACCACTATGACGTCACAATTATAGAAACGATCAATACTATAATACATGCAAAATAACAAGGCGTGGCATTTAAGATAGAGAGAGACATTTGGCATATTGGGGGTGAATACCATTATTAATAACGCAAGAAACCCAGTTAAGACAACTGCAAACCTCTACACTACAGCTGCAGCTATGCCATGTACATCATCTGGCAGTTCACAATCAGTGTTTATCTAATAACATGATAAAAATATGCAAAATGTATTTATGTATGTAAAGTTTCTATTCTCTTGAGGGCAGAGAATGTCTGCTCGATCAGCTAGCTAGCATTAGGGTTGGCCGACCTCTCCTCACGATGTCCGGCTTTTCTGGAAAAGTCCACCTTGAAAGTGGATTTGTAAGTATTTCTGAGACCAAATTATTTTCCTCTCCTCCATCAGCCATTGTGGGCATAAAAAAATTTACTTCAAATGTATTAATAGTTCAATTCAGTTAAATGAGCTTTATTGGCATGAATAAAAAAAAATACTTCCAAAGCTATATCAAATAAGGTTTGCTTTTACCATCCAATCAGAGGAAGGATAAATGCTGACTACACTGAGGGCCACCTAGCTGGCCCTTTGAAGTGAAACTGAAATCTGATTAGTTAAAGAAATAGTCCGGATGCTGTACAGTTCAAATTACGTGGGCCTTCACTCCTCATTCTGAAGGCCAAGAGCAGATTAGATTAACCCTGGCAACACATAGAGACTGAAATCTGGTTGGACAAAATATCTTACATCCACATACACGTACTGGAAGCAGTACAGCCAAGAGAAACACTAAGAAATAAAGAGAATTGTCTATTGGGAATAAATTAATACAATTTCATGGAACAAATATTAGAATTGGGGTTGTAAATGTAGGTCAGTATTTGTGATGATGTTTACACCAGCAGAGAAGACCTTGCTGGCCCTGATGGCCCACCACTGCGATCAACTAAACTCAAAACCTTAAGAGTAAATTGGATCAGTGTTGATTTCTGTACTTTTTTAGTAGCTATTATGTTAACAGACATCTTAAAGTTTAGTAGTGAGTTTATATATTGTATATTATGAAACTGCTTTTTAAAAAATGTAAAAGTGCCCATGGGGCTGAGAAATAAAACTACAGCTTCTGTATCTGTACCACTCTTGAAAGTTTTTGATTGATTCCCAGCCTTGCGTGTTACACGAGCAGCTAAAAGTTGGCATATGGCTGATGTAATGTAAACCCTGACTCATGAACAGGTACCGTTGTGCTGCGTTGTTTGCATTTTCATTGTCTCATTGATGTAGAATGGGAAGACAATGTGGATGAGGATGACGATGAGAATAAGGATGACAATAAGGATGAGGATGATAAGGATAATGATAAGGAATGCGAATGAGGATGATGATAAAGATAAGGGTGATGATGATTATAATGATAGGGAAGACGATGACTATAAGGGTGAGGATGTGTTCATGATAGGACACTCAGAGGACCCTGCCAGAAAGTGCATGATGGTAGTAGACGATGATGTGCTGGTGTTCAAGTGCGATGATGAGATGAGACCATAAACATTTGAAGGGTATTAAACACATCACTATTGGAGTCAGATTTACGGACACAGCTCCAGCACTAAGCCTTGTTCAGCATTAAAAACTGTAGTTGGAACATCATTGGAAAGGTGTGGGCATGGTTCTGTTTTTGGCTGGCCTTATTCCTACTTGTAGGAGTGTCACTAATTTGAAGAGGGCGGGATTTAAATGAGTCATACATTGTGATTTACTTGGTTTGCAGTTGTCATTTAATGCTAAAAAAAAAGCACATGTCTCGCTCTTGTCATGGCTGTCATACAGAGGAAATGCTGCTGAGAACAGAGATTAGGCACTAAAAGGGAGGGGTTCGGTTATAATGACAGAGAAAGACGTTATTAGGAAGTATCAGCTGCCTTACTGAGTATTACTGGGAAGAGTACACAGGCAGATAACATTCCTAAATGATTAGGAGACTCTCCAAGAACAGTCATCTCCTCTGTGTCATCAACCATGCCTTCGTTTATTCATTTCCTCGCCTTTTCCCTCACTCGTATACTCGACCACAGTGATATTCTCAAAGTCGCAATTTTAAAGAATTTTAGGTTTTTAAAATTATTACATTTCTTCACTAACTTGTTAAATGTTACTGCAGAAAATTTATCCTATTGCTGCCTCTCCTTAGTCTGGGCTGCCATGATGTTTCCTGACAAACACATTCACAAATCTTCGTCTGTGTTATGTTTGATGGGTTATAAGTTACATGCTGTGTTTGTGTTAGTAGTAAAGTACCCTCATCAGGTGTGTGCATGTGCAGGGTTTATTTAGGGTTTCTACTCTGAGTAGATGCTGTTGCTCATTATTTAAATGAAGTGGCTACTTCTGTTCATACATTTGTATTTTGTTAGTAGATCACCTGCAGAGGTGGAGCTTCCCATTTTAGGTTTTTACCATCGCATCCTCACGCTAATTCGCTCTGTTTAATAAATCTGGCCCTTATTCTGTAACACATAGTGGGCAAAACAAACTGTGAAGTCATTTGTATAGCATGCATGAATTATGATAAAATATTTTACAGTATTTTGTGTTCTCACTAGACCAACTGGTGTGGCGAGCGGCCCGTTCCAGTGGCGCAGCCCCCACATATTTCCGACCAATGGGCCGTTTTCTAGACGGGGGGCTGTTGGCCAACAACCCGACACTCGACGCCCTGTCAGAAATCCACCAGTACAACAAATCCTTAAAAGAAGAGGTGGGCTGTGTTCTAATAGGATTGGCTGTTGCTCTTCCATAAATGCATATTTAAGCAGTAACGGATACTAACCCAATTTATTTTAGTAATATTTCGTATTTGTATTTTTTACACTTTTACACTGATTTTGTGTCTCTCAGGGCTGTGGAAAGGAGGTCAAGAAGTTGGGTATAGTGGTCTCCCTTGGCACTGGTAAGTCGTTCACTCATAAAACAGCTACACTAGTGTTTCTGTTTTCTGTCTTCTGCATACAGTTGTGTTTAAAAAGAATGAACATATGAAAATCCTAATATCAATTCCCTAAAACAAATGTAGATAAATATTGCATGTAGCCTGTATGGTAATAATATATCCTATTTGTGTTATTTGTATGTGGGCAAGTTGTGGCTCAGGAGGTAGAGCGTGTCGTCCAGTAACCAGAGGGTTGGCGGTATGAATCTCGCTCTATCCTAGTCCTAGTCATGTGCTGTTGTGTCCTTGGGCAAGACACTTCAACCACCTTGCCTCCAGTGCTGCTTCTCACACTGGTGTGTGAATGCATGTGAATGTTTGGTGGTGGTCGGACGGGCCATTGGCATGAATTAACAGCCATGCTTCCATCAGCCAGAGTGTGAATGTGTGAGTGAATAATGGATCCAATGTACGCACTTTGAGTATGTGTAATAGAAAAGTGCTATATAAATCTAATCCATTATTATTATATAGTGACAAGTATGTGACCCATGGGGAACCACAGGTTCTAGATGTGGTAGTTATTATGCTGTTAGTCTATATTTTATATATAGTGACATCAGAATTGTTTGGTAAGTCATTCTTGAAAATGTAAACAGCAATTAATGTACAGTATTAATATCCAAGCGCCTGCAGAGTGAAATTGTGAGGTACACACGAAGCACACGGATGGAGGTAGGGGGGTGAATAGTTTGTAAGACCGGGGTGGCGAGAGTTCTCCATAAGTAATGGCACGTACCTTAACCTATCTCTGTCAGGGTTTCCTCCAGGATTTTTTGAAACTGTGAGGGAGGGTATTGTAACCCCCCCTCAAAAAAAAGCAAAAAAAAACCCCAAACATTATCACCACTTTAAACTTCCATAAATTAAGTATTTATTTTAGACAAAGGTAATGTAGCCTTATTTAATAGCCCAGTTTGCAGCCAGGCTTGGGTCCCAGCTGGATTCCCTGTGTGGTTCAGCTTAAATACCTCTGTTGTGACTAATTAGTTTGAGTTTAAAGAAATCCAGGTAATTCATGTCGGGTTAAGTTTATATTAAAAGAATACATTATTTATTTATTTTCAGATATTTCACTTGATTGTTAATAGTGAAAGAGTCATAACAAAGCTGATAATTATTAAGAGAAAACACTTTAAGTAATTTCAGAAAAGCTTTTATTTTTAAGTCTGTCGAAACAGGGAGTACTTTTAGATTGTGTTGACAAAAGAAAAAACTTGACACTTTCTAGATGCGGAGTGCCAGTTACCTGTTTGTGTTCTGTAAGCTGCAGCATATTTTATAATAAATGTACAGTTTGACAAGAAACCTGCCTGGTCATTCTACACCCAAACTCCAACTACACTACAACCTCTCATCATGCATGACAAAGCCGGGAGTTAATGCGGCGTTCCTGTTTTTAACTTAATTTCCTTTTTCTTCATTTTTTTCATTTCAGCATGCTACTGCATCTTCATTTCTCATCATGCAGCATTACACTTCCGCGATTGTAAGGCAGTTGTATTCCAAAATGAAAATATTGGTCGTATCAACTTGTCAAGATATTTAATGTGGAGATGGGACTATTCCTCAACTGTAGGTACCAAATTGGCCAGTTAAAAATATCTGAATTTGTCAAAATCGTGCTGATACACAGATGCTCTGAGCCCTTCCAGTATTATGATATGGACTGAAATGAAAAGACAGAGTTTAGAGCTATGATCTCCTTAGGCAGGTTATTCCAAAGCCTGGGCTCATTAGCTCATAGCTCATCATTGATTGATGAACTTTTACCAAGTTTATGAATGACTTTGGACAAAGACTGATACATCTGAAGATTTGAGGCAGTAGGGAGTGATATAAACCAATAAAAGTTCAGATAAATAAATTAGGACAGTGTCTCTCAGGGCTTTAAAAGTAATCAATCCTAATTCAGTGTATGTGTGACGTGTTGCCTCGTTTTAACTCGAGTCCACATTCTGTCAGCCGAGTTCTGAATGAGCTGAAGTCTGGAGAATTTTTTTACGTTTTTTTTTTTCTGCCAGTTTCTGAGAGCAGGGAATTGTAGTAATTTCAAGGTGTGAATGACCTTTATATGTGTACAGGAAAGCTCCCTCAGGTGATGGTGAGCTCTGTGGATGTTTTCCGACCCTCCAACCCTCTGGAACTGGCGAAGAGCTTTGTAGGAGCCAAGGAGCTGGGCAAGATGCTGGTGGACTGTGTGAGTACAGTGGAGCAGCAGCAGCATCACTGTCACCATAACACCGACTGAACACACTTCATGAGCTGTCTATAACTGTCAGTCGATATACAGGCATCTCCAGCAGCTGTTAAACTATGCTGAAAACGCAGGACTAGAACCCTGGATGGCAAACTCCGCTCATTAACTCTTGCATGTCGTTATGCTGTATTCACGTGCATCTTGTAAATCTGTGCTCTTTATGAAGTGAGAGCTTTAGTTGTGTAGATTTGTGGTCAGTCTGTAGACCTGTATCCTGCTTTACAGTCAGTACTAAATACAGTCTTCATCCCACTGGTCTACAAGTAAAAACCTCCAGAGTAAATGTAGATGGGTTAATATATAATTGAGGGACTTTTTGAGTTCCCTTTACAGGGTAACATAGTAGACAGGTATAGTTGACATTTGTGCTGTTTTCAGGGCTAAAACCAACCTAACCATAACACCACATGACATTTTTACTGAAAGATTCTTCTAAATATCATATATACAATTGAGCAAAATTGAAAGTTATTTATAAAGATATTGTAGTAACACTGTTGACATAAGAGTACGATAAATACACGCTTGACTCACACACTACTTTATATTAAATAACTAAGCCAGAACAAACCTTGGAGTCTTGCCAGTGTTTTCTTCAGGAGGAAATTACATGTGATCTGGAATTAACCCACTTCCTTCAGAGGTGTTTTTGTAATGGGTAATTTAGTCAAAAGTGATTTCTCGGACACAGATACAATTTGTTATTTTCCGTATAAAATTTGATATATTGCCAAAAAAGAAATATCTGCCATGATTATCTCAACTGAATAAAAAGAACATAATCAAAACAGTTCTTGAATAAGCTCATTTTATTATTGTTTAGCTGATTAGAAGGTGGTTGTTATTCAATTTGGATGGTTATTTAGTTGACATTTTAGTAGATCTAGTCATTTATTATTTATTAATCATTTATTAAGAAGTGATTGTTTCTGTAATTAAAGAACTGTGGAATTTTTAAATACATGATAAAAATTAACATAAAAAAAAAGAGGTTTTTTTTTTTTTTTTTTTTTTTTTACTTTAGGTAAAGATTATGCAAGATATATCCCATGGACTTCAAAAGTCCTTCGATTATATATTGACCCAGTGACACTTTACCAAGTTTGAGTTACTAATAAATAAAAAATGAAGTCCAAATGTTTATTGGCTGTTGTTTCCAACATGCAGGCTTGGGTCAAAATGTGAAATTGTGAGAATCAATTAGAGAAATGGGTTTAACTCCAAAGGAATGTTTACGTCAGAGCTACCAGATCTACTTCAAAACACTGTCACTCTTTACAGGTTCTTTATACTGGAATATTTAAAAATGTATTGTATAAATGGAAGTAAACACACACATATACATATGTGTGTATATATATATATATATATATATACACACATACACACACACACACATATATAATATGTGTATAAATATAGATTTGAAACCTATATATATAATATGTGTGCAACAACACTTTATCATATACATTGAAAACATCAGATAACCAGCACTTTGGTCATTTGTTTTCAATTCATCTTATCAAAGTACTGTATGTTAGATTTAGCACATTTAATCTCTGAGGCACATAATTTCTAAAAAGAAAAAAAAAAGAATAAAATTGTAGACCAGTATTAGAAGTAGGGCTTAATTTGAACCGGATCCAGCACCTCCAATGTTGGATCCGGAGCCTATTTCATCTGATCTCGCACCTCTATGAAAAAATAAGTAGCCTAAATGGGGAAAAAAATTGTTTATTGTTATCTGTCTTGATAATCTTTATTCCCCATTGAAGTTACACGAAAATCTTCAGCTGCATTTTAAGGTAAATTTTAAGGGAAACATGGCTGTAACAGGGACAGTTTAAAATGCTTAATGTAAAAAAGCTTAACGTAGCTTAATGTCCGAAAACAGTGATCATTCATCACCAAATTATTCATGGACGTCTCTAATCATGGCCACTTTAACCTCTGCAAAAATCCAAACAAAAACCCCAATATTATGGATGCTATCCATGTTAGACCTGATTTTTCTGTTAATAAAACACTTTCCCTTCAGTACTGTGTGTTTGAGTCCAGTCATTCACTCCGTCTTGATAATTTGTATATGAGAGAGACGGTTTATTAAATAAATTTGGTGATGATTGATCGCAGTTTTCAGACATTAAGCCATGTTCAGCTTTTTTACATTAAACGTTTTAGACTGTCCCCAGTACCACCACCCCCGTTTTTAGTCATCGGATTCACCCCCCCCCTGCATTGCGGTACCTCCCACTTTACAAATGAAGCACTGGTTATGGGAACAATGGTTACAAAGAGGGCGCGCATTTGATGGTGGTATTCAACAATAATGTCAGATGGTACCCGATTGGCCAATAGGAAAATTGTATTTTAGTCAGCTGTAATGTTATGATTTGAATAAATGAATAAAGGTTAAAGACTAAATATAGATTTGAAACCTAGAATGTTCAGGAGTTTATTTACTTTTTTAATGTCCTTAATGCGTGTGCTGTGATAAACCCCAGTAGATTCATTTGAAGTGTGTTTATGAAGCTCTTCTCTGTTCCTGTGACAGTGTACGGACTCTGACGGTTGTGCGGTGGACAGATCCAGAGCCTGGTGTGAGATGATCGATACAGTCTACCACAGGTCTGACACACTCTGGGCCTTTTTTCCTCCATTTGCTGCTTTCGGTCTCAATAGTTTGACTCTATAACAGCTACAACATAATGCATGATGTTTTCATGTTCTCCCATTCTTGTTGAAGTAATATCTCTACAACACTGAGGGTATTTTCTCAAAAATCTGGACAGAGAATTAGAAACAGTTGTCTTTTACCCGTCCGGTCAAAATAAGACTGCAGCTCTATTACATCATAGTTGTGGAGGTATGATGTAACTCTGATGGAACTGAACAAAAGAACACAGATCTGAGTTTGACACTTGATTCAAGCCGAGTTCTGTAAGTTGTTGTCCAGTGTGTCTGTATCAGCGTTAGTGCTCTGCATCTGTTTTGCTCATAGAGCTCTGGAAAAAATTCAGAGACCACTGCAGTTTCCTCTGAAATCAGCATGTCTGCATGTATGACAGCCATTCCATTCCTGTGTCTGTTGAATTCCAACACAAGCACACCATATTCTACTGCGTAAACACCTGATCCATGTCTTATTTAAGAAGAAGTATAAACCACCACTGTGGCCATCGCTATCTTCTTACAGTAGGACTAGCTGGGTGGCAAAAACAGTGCTATTAGCAGTGTTACTGAGGTAACTTTCAAAAAGCTCGTTACTCCTTACTTCTTTAAGAAAAAAAACCCAAAAAACATTACTTAGTTACCTTATATGGAAAGTAACTTTTTATGTTACTCGTTAGTTTTATGCAAAACCACATAGCTGTTCCTAAATGTGTAGGGCTACATAAAGTTCTACTATGGAGGACATAACAGGTATTTTATTTGTGCTCTTTGTTATAAAAATGCCGCAGAACAGGGCACAAAACAGGAAAACACTGGACTTAACACAAGGTTTAGGCTTCAACATGACCACTAACCCCAATCAAACCATATATAAGTGAACACAAAATACAGAAGAGTTTATTGTCTCCTGCTAATGGTATCTTGCTAATTATCTTTTAGAAAGTGGGAGATTCGACAGTATTGATGGGCAACATTTCTTAGACAGTGAACAAATCTTATTTAGTTACCTGGTGAAACTGAAGTTGTAGCTGCTCATTTGGACTTGGATCATTTGACATAACATCATTTCTCTTGGGATCTTGGGCTCCAAGCTTCACGTTAGCATGTTTTCCTTTCAAATGCTTGGTGAGGTTAGCAGTTGAGTTCGCGGCAGTGGACACCAGTTTTTCGCCACGGGCAGTGCACACCTTACACTCACATTCTTCCCTTTAGTTTTGACGAGCTGAAAGTAATGGAATTACCCCCATCCCTCCAAAGTTATCGTTGGCTGCTTCTCACTCGCTTATGTCGCCACGTTACCACCAGCCTCTGTGGCGTAGCCTGTGGAACAAAAGCTCGTGACTACAGCGCAGTCGCAGCTGTTTCACTACCAGATGACTACAGAGCTAAAAATTGGACATGACAGGAAATCTGTCCTTAAGAAAGGTAACGTTGTGCCAAATTGAAAAATGAATTACATTTCGTTACCAACTTTTCAGTTGTAATGCATTACACTACTTTTTACCCGGAAAAAGTAGTTGTGTTACTCACAACACTGGTTATTAGTACCGCAAAAGTAATTGGAATCCAAAAATAACTGTTGAAAACTACTGGACTTCTGCTCTGACAGTGTTCCCAAACTCTGAGGACTGGTTCTTCTATCAGGTCAATGCTCCTGCCTCAGCTAGGTCCATAAAGGTGTGGATGACAGACCACCAGATGAAGACCCTGTCATGTCCAGTCCAATCTCCAAACCTGAACCCACTTTGAAAACTCCTGGAGGAAGATGGAGGGTCACATGCCATCCAACATTGCTGAGCTTCTTGAATTTCTCTGCCAGGAGCTGCATAAAGTCATCCCAACAGCAACGGAGAAGAGCCAAGACATGTGAAGGCTGTCACTGAAAGTCAGGGTTATTCCACCAAATACTGATGTGTGAACTTTACCCACGTTCCAACATTAGTATTGTGTTGTTTAGAAACGAATATGAACTGGTTTTCTTTTCATTATTTGAGGTCTGAAAACACTGCATCTTTTTATCATTTTGACCTTGTGTCGTGTTTTGCAAATACATGCTTTAAATATTGATATTTTTATTTGGAACTTGGGAAAAATATTTTCTGTAGTTTAGAGAATAAAAGAAAAATGTTCATTTTACTCAAACACATATCTATAAAGGGTAAAATTAGAGAAACTGATAATTTTGCAGTGGTGTCTCCTTTTTGTCCAGAGCTGTACAGTAGTTGTGATGTGTCTCTTGTACTCTCTGCAGGTTGAGTCCTCAGCTGTCTCAGGAGGTGATGTTGGACGAGGTGAGTGACGCGGTGTTGGTGGACATGCTGTGGGAAACGCAGATGTACCTGTACGAGAAGAGAGACGTCCTGCAGTCCCTGGCCAAGGAGCTGCTGTAAACACACCAAAAAAAAAAAAAAAACATGGAGAAGGCGACGCTGTGAGAAGGAAACAACGTGCAGTAAATCAAAGCAAAGGAGGTTCCTGAGTCTGGGGATGAGACCGAAAAAGAATATGCACAACGAAAAGACGAATGCCGTTGCTGGGGTGTTCTTTCTTTTATCATGTTCGAAGCAGGAAAACCACTGAAAGGCAGTTGATGTAGCATCACTTTGACCTTGCCACCCAAAATCTGACCTTATCTCTGTCATCTTTCAAACTTCTATGTGTTAGTGTCATCGCTAATCAGACCAAATGAGATTAACAGTAACCCCCACTATGTCTGTTATTGGCCACTCACTCCCCACAGTATGACTCAAACCTTAACGGCCCTCACCTTACACGTCCTGTTACTCGTGTCCTGTCTTTGTAACGTATTTATACTGACCTTAAACACAATATTTAACCTCATGTCCAGTAAGAGCACTGCATATTATTCATTCTACTGTGAAGGTGGACACACATTAAACTTAGAACTGGACACAAAATTGGAACCAGGAATATACTTGAAAACATTGAAGACATAAAACTGAAGGTGAAAAGTGCTTTTTTTGTATTTATATTGTATTTGGAACAAATATTGACATATATATACTTGAATGGTAATAAAATATATTCAGCTTTTATTCTTGTCTGTTTCACCCTTTTATAATTCACAAAATGGATGAAATATTCTTTATTATTAACCTTTTTCCCATTATTTCACAGCGTTTACAAATAATATGTACTTTTCTTCTCTCAGCATTTCTTAAATGCATGACATAGGTTTTAATGCATTTTAGGGAATTATTAATAAAATGAAGTGAACAGTAACATATGGGTGCTTCTATGAAACCGGTCCCTAAAAACAGGACAGAGGAGCTTAAAATTCAAACCAGATGTAGATTAATGTTATGAAGCAAGTTTGGAAATGCTTTGGGTCTATTTTAAAAGATATTTACTGAAATAAAAGAGAAACTACAGTCATGAAAAAAATTATTAGACCATCAGAAGTCATCAAAAACAATGGTTATGCAATCCAGTACCAACTCCTGTGTGTATCATGTGACTAAAACAGACAGAAGAGAAAACATGGAACGCCTAGAAGCACTGTTTTTGTCAGTACAATGCCATAGATATTGATGTAAGAACTGAAGTGATTGTGGTTATTATCAAGAAAACATGGAAAATGGATAGATATCAGCTCTGAAATTCAACTACTATGAGCTATTTTTGTTATTATATTTGTCCAAACAAATGTACCTTTAGTTGTACCAGGCATTAAAATGAACAAGAGATTGAAGAAAACAAGGGTGGTCTAATAATTTTTTCTGCAACTTTATTTTTCAGATAAAACACATTTTTATATTATTTTTATACAAAAATCTGCATGTAACATGGTAAAAAGGACACGAAAATTACACGCTACTATTTTTTCAAATATCTTTTATTTTCTCACAGGTTCGATTTGAGAATCCAAGTAATTATGCAAGGCAGAGTGTTTCACAAAAATGACAGCCATCCAAACTGCATATGTGCAGGGTGTGTCAGCGATGACACCTCAGGTTTGAAAGAGTAAAGTCTGATTTGGGAGCAGTAACTCCACTCAGTTTCATGCATGAAAGGGTTAAACCAGAGTAGACAGTAACATCATTAAAACCAAAACCTCAAAACTCAGAAAATGCCTTTGGAAACAGTAAAAAAAAACCCAAAAAAACAGTGGGAGTCCTACAACCATTGGATCTGATGATGTAGGACATGACAGCACAGGAGGAGGAGGAGGAGGAGGAGGAAGAGGAGTAGTATTCTGATCAGTGCCTGAGTCCAGATCCTACTCTGACTATGAATAAGTCACTGTATGAGTCCATTTTTGCGACTGAAACGAGGTCAGAGGGGAACTGTAACTGGTCATCTCATCCTTTAGTTGGTTAAGTTAACAAGGGACTACAGAAGGACTAGATTAACTAGTTTAGGTGCAGCTGTGGGTCACACTGGTTGACTCCAGACTAAACTCTCACATGGTTGTTATGGGACCAGAAAGTGCATTTCCATGTATAAAGCTGACACTTATATCTATCTGCCTTATGAACTGAAACAACTAGACATGGAAGATGGAACTACTGGAGCAACACATGTATAATACAAAAAAAAAACAAAACACTTGGACCTCCTCAGAATCACAATCACCTTTATTCGCCAAGTATCTTCAAAAGAATACAAGGAATTTTACTCTTTTTTTTTTTTTTTTTTAAACTATGCTCTGTTCAACATAGTAAACAAGCACTAAAAAAAAAAACACAACTAAAACAGTTTATATAAGTAAAACCTTTTGTACAAAAAAGTGCATAAACATTTAATTTCCTCCTCCAGTTTACAGGACATTCATGCACAATGGCTTACAGGCCTAAATCCAGATTTTGTCTGTAGCACAGTTTTTCCTACAGAGGGCGCCATTATCACAGCACAATCACACAAGGTGGGTAACACAAATTGCATTTTCAAATCTGATATGTCCCTTAAATCTTCATGCTCAGCATCATCTTCTCACGAATCCAAAAGTTTCACATCATACTTCAATTAAATATCAATGTTAACTATTATTATTATTATTATTATTATTATTATTATTGTTGTTACTGTTGTTACTTACTGGTACTGCAAGTCATTTCACTTATGTTACATGTTTAACTAGTTGAAATATATCTAATGGTATTTAATTCAACTAACACTTACAGGAAAGTAATTATTCAATGTTTTATTGTCACTTTAATCTATAGTGCTCACACAGACCCTACATCCCTGTTGAAGGAGGCCTGGTCTAACCCTTGTTTCATGTCTGTTTGTTGAAGTCATGTGAACAGATTTTCGTTCAGACCTTTGTCTCCTTCAGCCTCTTCTGCTATAGTTCATCTTCTTGCTCTGTGAATAGGTTGTAATTTGTATGGGTTCACAGGGTTTTCTCCATCTCTCCCAGTAATATTTTCCACTGTCCACTTAATCTGATTCTGATCCTGAGTCCATCTCTGAGGACTCATTTCTGGAACCTGGTGCTTCTTCTCAGTTTATCAAATGGAGAAAATCCACCAGATAACGTCAGAGGAGGAGCGGTACCAGTTACAGGTGCACTGTGACGTATATGGATGTGTATGGATGCATGTGTGAGCGGGTTCAACAGCCATAAGACTGACAAACAGGAGCAGGACAAGGCCATAGTGTGTTTGTTAGACCATGTTCTCCTGCATCATGGTCAGTTTGTGGAGATGTGGTTCTACAATGTGAACCATTAAATCTGGTGGTTAAGACTTGTTCTAAACTTAGTTTAAAGGAGTGATATTTTGCCTTTTTTAAATGGAATTATACATTTTAAAACATCTCACTGTGGTCTACATAAACTTTAAATGCTCTGCTTGGGTCTGAATTCTTCATTAATTCGACTCCACAGGTCCATCTTCAACCCTATTTCTGAGTAATG
>JAPQRP010000001.1:29393733-29410227 GCA_037367295.1 Apogon hyalosoma | reverse complement strand
TATGAACAGAACCGGTGACAAAGGGCAGCCCTGGCGGAGTCCAACCCTCACCGGAAACAGGTCCGACTTATTACCAGCTACGCGGACCAGGCTCCCAAGTGCGAGCCTGGAACTTGGGTTCTACCAAACTATAAAAAACTATGAAGAAAAAGTCCTGAATTTAGTTTTATACTGAAAAATAAGCAAGGCTACTTTCTTTTGCAGTAAATTTTTTTTTTTCTCCACATTATTTGCATAACAAATTCAGAATCTTTGACCGTAATTAGTTTAAAATAAAGCTGCTGCACTTCCCTACTACAGAAAATTAATTATATTATAGTTATTTTATATGAGTTTGTATAAGCCCACACTACAAATGAGAAAATAAAGCAAATAATTCCTCTCACAATTTGAACTGTAACCCTAACCATAACTCAGAAAATGAGCCAATAAGAATACTGGAACTGGACTGATACATAATACAATCTGAGAAAAAATTATTAGACCATCAAATGAATTCAGAAACAATGGTTATGCAATCAAGTACTAACTCCTTTGTGTCTCATGTGACTAAAGCAGACAAATAAGAAGACATGGAATGGCTAAAAGCACTGTTTTTGGCAGTACAATGTGCATTGGCCCA
This sequence comes from Apogon hyalosoma, assembly GCA_037367295.1. Taxonomy (NCBI): domain Eukaryota; kingdom Metazoa; phylum Chordata; class Actinopteri; order Kurtiformes; family Apogonidae; genus Apogon; species Apogon hyalosoma. Next base: position 29,409,605 of record JAPQRP010000001.1, on the reverse strand, counting down.
GAGGTCGAACAGCCTAGAAAATTATCCATATAAAAAAAAACAGCCCAAAAAATTATCCACTATAAAAAAAAAAAAAGAGAATAGCCCAAAAAATTATCCACTAGCCCAAAAAGTTATACAATAAGAAAAAAGAGAACAGCACAAAAAAAGTATCCACTTTAAGAAAAAAAAAAAAATGCATCATCCACTTTTTGGTAATAACCAAAATCACTTATTGTTATGGTGCCTAGAAGTGCAACAGCTCAAAAAATTATCCACTATAAGAAAAAAGAACAGCCCAAAAAATGATCCACTAGCCCAAAAAGTTATACACTAAGAAAAAAGAGAGCAGCAAAGTATAAGCTGAAAAATTTTAAGGCCTTCAGCTAATGTGGCTAATGCTAAGAAAGTAACCCACCAAAAGTGGAGGTTGGTGCACTAAAAATAAAGTTATTTTAAAAATATTTACATTGATATAGTTTGCAAAGCGGTTAACCAATTAATTAAGGTTCTCCTATCTGCTTAAGGTTAGGACTGGGTGTTAAATGTGTTAGGGTTATGGTATGGTTTGGAGTTTTCATTGGTAAATGGCCCTTGTGTGCTTTGTGTGAAGGTTTGTTGTTAAGCTAATGCTAACACAAAAAGTTGACTGCAACTTTGTGAACTACCAGTGTGAGTAAGCAATTGTGTGATTACGATGTTGAATTGTTCAACTGCTTGGCATTTAATATTATTTTGAGGAATATTAAAGTGGAACTTGGCAGGATTTTTACCTTAATTAAACAGCTTCAAAGTAATTCTGATGGTTAAATGGCTTGTCATGGGTTGAATGGAAGCCCTCCACCTACCCACTAGTGCCTCTAGTGCCAAATCTGCCATTTGCAACTTCTCAGTACCGTCCTGGGCACCTAGATCTCGTCTCAGTGGTCCAAGATCTCGTGACTCACGAGAAACCTCAAGGTTTCCCATACTACCACACAAACACATCTCCAACCAGGTACTGCTGGATAATTGTAAACACAAGCCGCCCACACCTTCATTTCACAGGCATTTACAATGGCAGAGCCGGCACAGATAAATCTTCTATAATCTATGTATTTCAGTGGATTTGTGCTCTTGATGGTGCTATTGCTTGTAACAGTGTTTATTTGTTTATGAACTTATTTTATGAATTATGCTTCTTGGCTAGTGGAGATTTTAGCATACTCACTAGTAATCCTGGTTGTTTGTGTCACGTAGGTGTATGTTTGTTTTGTTTACTAGATGGCCCTTTGTCTGCCTCAGGAGTGGGTTTTTATCACTAGACACAGAGTTTTATCAGTTGACTCTAGTTTTTGTCAGATGTATGTAGTTCATTATATGACCCATGTCTAATTGGTTTCATCTGACTGGCATAAGTACCCGTGATGTTCGATCTTAGCTGGTGTTATAAATGGACTGCACTTCTATAGCGCTTTTCCACCTTCATGGTGCTCAAAGTGCTTTACAAAGCCTCACATTCACCCATTCACACACACACACTTACACACCAGTGGGCAGCAGCTGCCATGCAAAGTGCTGCCAGACCCCCACTAGGAGCAATTTAGGGTTCAGTGTCTTGTCCAGGGACACTTTGACATGTGGACAGTCGGAGCCAGGATTCGAGCCGCCGACCCTTCAGTCATTGGCCGACCCGCTCTACCAACTGAACCACAGCCGCCCATGTTGTATGATACTTGTGTCTTGTACAGTAAATGTTAGCCCTGATATGATAGCGCGCTAATGCTAACGGGGCAGTGGTAATTTCAAATAAAGTTCTCACTATAAAAATGCACAACAGCAGGAACATTCAGTAGAACACTAGGGCATTGCCATTCGCTCAGGAACTAACTAACATTAGTGGCATGGTGCTAGCAGCTGCAGACCGAGCCTCTCGTTGCTGTCAGCATGTTCCCTCCTGGCCCAGATGGACGGTTGTGTGCAGAGACCGGCGGTCTGAGGGTTAGCCTGCCGCTGCTGGCACCGAGCTGCTAACGTTAGCCATAGAGCTAAAGAGCAGCCTGGAGTGAAAACAAATGTCCGAAACTTCAATGTCTGGCTAAAGTTTCTCCGTTCCGCTCCACACTCCAGTAGTGTATTTGATCACTATTTTTTGCCTTCTCGTCACCGACTTCATTGAAAACAACACATGGTTGGTGGGTTTTATGACAGTAAATATGTACTCCGAAACTGTAAGGGGAGGTCCACAAGGAAAAATGCTATAAAACCAGTGAAGAAGAACCAAATGGTAAAATCCTGTCTAGTTCCAGTTTAAATCCAATATTTGTTTAATACACAACTGGTGTTTTTACTCAAGGCACCATTTGGGCTGAAGGACCTTCTCATTGAACATCTTGATCTGTTTTTGTTCTTTTTACATAACATATATAAGTCTGTCTTATTCACACACATGTGCACACAGGCAGGTATGAACTGATCACAATAACAATAGAAAACAACAGGGAAAGTTTTGTCATATCAACACTGGCTTGACAGTGTCTTTGTTTTTTCTTGACATGGGAGCAGGAAGAAGACTTCAGTGAGAACAATATGAGGGTGTATCTTCACCTGTTGACAAAACAGCTTAAAGAAAGTAACATCCTTCTAAAACTATCACCCGTGTTCATCCTCCTTCCTTCCCACACATCTTTCATCCCTCTCTGACTCCCTCACTGATTCAGTATGAGACTAAAGTGATTCTGTCATGAAGTATCTGCAGGTAAAAGAGTCGTGGTGGTGGGAAGGAACTGGAGGTAAAAACAGAAGAAACGACAGTTGCCTGCTTAAACTAAGCATCCTTTTGTAGTTTATCTCTGTTTTTAACCTTGCGGACGCATTTTTGTGCTGTTTGTTGTCATTAGGTGTGACAAATCTGACATGACCTGAGTGAGGTCTTCCTCCCTCAACAAAGATGTGTTCACTGACCTATGGCCAGAGGCTGCTCTCAGGTGGGCCGCTGCCCTCTGTGGTTCAAGAGTCACCTGAGGCAGGGGCCAGAATGACAGGCCGAACTGGGTTTAGGCAGTAAAACACTCCACATCTTAAGACTATTTTCAGCCTTTTGACATGAACAACCAGCAGGTCTCTGTGTTAAAGAGATGATGAGAATAATAGAGTTTTACTGGTAAACAGGGGTTAGAAGTACAGGAGCTACTTCAGACGAACATTCACAGATTTAGACACGTTTACCTCCAGACAACTACAGCTGCAGTGACTCGGACGAACTGGGCCAAAGCAACGCACACAAGTAAGTCATTTCACATTTAACATTATCATCACACACAATCACACAGAAAACTATTCATTCATATTGCGTCCATGTGAAACCACTAAACACACCATAAGGTGAAAAGTTACAGTATTAACTCTGCTGCCTGTGGGTTTTCCACAGAGACAGAAACACACAGAGCAGTTAAGTCCTTTTCAGAGAATGAGCCGCTCATTTAAGACATCAGCAGAGAAGTTGGAATGAAACATGCTCTTTTGGGTAAAGTGTATTAAATATAGTTCTTACTGACAATTTGCTTGTAGAAATCACTCTGAACTACAGTAAAAGAAGAGCCACTAGACTGAGCCGCAGCACTTAACCCTTTAATCCCCAGGCGCACGACATGGCAGCCCACTGCTCCTTCTGCATATTCACCTAGTGATGGGTTAAAGGTGTGGGTTCAGTGTGTATTATTTGCACACACACACACTCACACACACATATATATATATATATATATATATATATATATACACACACACACACACACACATTGGCACAAAAAGTAGAGCAGACAGAAAGTACACTATGTACTGTACACATTTGCAGCGTTGTCCATTGTCGTGCAGGTTGATGACTTCAGAGCTCACTATTACTTTGGTCTGTGACATGGTAGGTCAACCTGAGATGGCCCACCTCATCACCCATAGTAACGGAGGTAAAACAATTTCAACAATGAATCGATTACACTGGGACAAAGACAAAAGAACAATTAAAGGTAGGGTAGGAGATCCTGGAAAAATGGATCGAGCAATTTATATTTTGAAAATACACAGTTCAAAAGTCTAAACCCCTTTCTTCAGACTTCCCCTAAAACCATGCCTGTAGAGTACCAGAATGCGCAATGCTTGTTCCCAAGAGTTCACGAGCACTGAGCAGCTAACTTTTTCTCATGGCTCATTCACAGGTAAGAAAATACCTGACAACATCATAATGGACCTAAACAATGAATATGATTATTGTTTCAAGTTATATTTATCAGTATATTAGATTAGAGGTCAGACTTTTCACTTGTTATTTTGATAATGTGTTCTAAGTAATCTCACCTGAACAGTTGTTTACAATAAGACTGATGTCAGGCTAGGATCCCACTAAAGTTTGCTGGTTTGTTTACATCTAGCTACGACAATTCCTTGCGTTCAGGCAGGCCATGTCCACACAAAACCGCAGCATTTCCTATCCAGTCTTTTTCTTTATCGTTTTCAAAAGAAGTGCCCGGAAAAATGGTATTGTTTCAGGAAATATCCGCATCCCCACGAAACGCAGCATTAGCCTGGTAAAAAATTGCTGCAGCATTACTAACATAGCAGCCTTTTTCTTGGCAGTAGCCTTCTTAAATACAGTTTTTCGTTTTCAACCCGTTGTTGGCACCTTTTCTGCCATAACGTTCCTAATGTACAAATGTCTACTGTATTTTAATTTAGTATGCTAGCTAATATAGCTAGCCAAGCTCTGGCTCTGGCTTCATTTCCTGTTCTAGTGCTCCAGGCCTCTGAGAATGCACAAGTCATGCACAAAGAGGGGTACGCGCAGAGGGGGGAGGGACAAATGGCAGTTGAGTTTGATAGACATATCGTCATTCAGTCATTTCGATGGGTCGGTTAAAACGATCGGATGGTGTTTTTTTCAGTCCTGTCCATTCCACAGGTGACTACTTTTTTTTTTTTTTAATTTTTGTGTTAGAGCATTTAATTAATTGGTTGCAATCAGGGTGTGAAGGGGATTTTAAGCAATATAGTAAAAAATGCTCCAGGAAAACATCTCCTACCCGACCATTAAACAGCGTAGTGAAACTACAGTTGTAGGTTGACTCAGTTGTGCTAATTTTGTAGGAAACACTGCTTCCTACATGAAATATGTGAATGCTGGACTTGAAGACTTCAAAATTCTTTGTAGTGCAATATAGATATCGCCAGGTAAAATCTAACTAAAATCACTGTAATCGGATTCAACTGTCAGCTGACAGATGATGCTGGGTGACACTCAGGTGACTGTATGATGTGCACATTAAGAGAAAAATGCACTTATCAGTTATCACCAGTAGGGGCCACCAAAGAAAACAAAACATAAATCTTTAACACTGGTACTTTAAAGAAGCAAGTTAGCAGCAGAGACCAATCATGCTTCTGCACCAGGTGGTAAAAATGGTTATTTCTACGGTAAATTTGTTCATTTTTACATATCTACTGGGATAAGTGTTACTTTCAAAGTGAGCCTTAAGCGCGGCCATCCAAGAAACTGCAGGTTTGGCGTTTGTGTGTTGGCTCCATTTTACAGCCCCAGAGGTTGGCAGCATTGTGTAAACTATGAATATGGAACAGGCTGGTGCTGAAAACAAACACGGTGCCAGCTAATTTTTGTGAATGCTTGTATATGGCTTTTTAAGAGTATTTTGATGAGAGCCGTCACTAACTGGAGTTGGGAGTTCTTAAGAAAACACTTTGAGAGAACACATTAATGTTCATTAGTGCAGGTACAGCATGTTCCCAGAATATGGATGAAACGGTCCAAATTGGAGAAGTTCTGCCAGTGAAGGAGTCCTGGGAACGACACATTCAGCCATGTCTAAGTGGGTGGCCTCCCACAAATATGCACATACATGAACATACACTTTCAGCCAACGGACATGTACACAAAATATACAGGACATACAGTGTTTTCCGCTTATCAAGAGCTTTTATCGGTTAATATGAAAACATTTTCCCTGTGGAAACCACTAATTGGCAAACCACAAAAATTCTCCTCAAGCTGAGAGCCCAACTGGCAGATGCTTTGAACAATCAACCGCAAGACGTCAAATGGCCATTTAAAGGGCTGTTACAGCTAAGGTTGAGAGGGGGGTTGAGGGCTGGTAGAGTGGTGGAGGAAACTGAGTTTGAAGTAAAACCATCAGGGTTTCATTCATTGTACTATTATATAAAAGGACAAACATTTCAACCACTGACAAAAAATATTAGTCAACTATTTATGTTTCATACACAACAGGTTTCTTTTTTTTTTTTTTTTTTACCCCTAACACCTGACAAATATCCAGACTTCAACATAAACATTTCTGGATCCGCTGCAAAAACTGCTTCAGGGTCCTGGTGGCAGTAATTTGCTTTGGGCCAAAATCCCAAAGTCCTACCATTGGAGACACGCTTTCATTTGAAGGAGGAGATATCAATCACTTACACACACAAACAACTCAGTGAGTGTTTTGGGCTTGGGAAGAAGAGAATTAGAGAAAACCACAAAGACATTTACGAGCAGCCCCGTGGCAGCCATCACCCAAACAGGCAACCACAGGGGCACCCAAACCCTACGTCTGTTGACTCTGCAGATTAGTGACTTAATACAACCACACAAAGACAGCCTTTCTCCCCGCTGCACACAGGGAATATGCTGAAAAAAGAGGTGGGGAAGTAACCGCAGTAGTTATATAATCTATTTTCTTTCACTTCCAATATTAAAGGAATAGGTCCAATGAATGGTCTGACAATGAGCAGAAAAGAGCAGCGCAGTAAACTAAAAGGGTTAGGACCTCTGCGATAAGACCATCTGCTGGTTTTTACACAGAGAATGTGATTCTTTTATTATATACACACTGCAAATCACATTCTAAATTATATACATGTATGTGTATAGAACGTATGTGCAATTCTTCCACTGATGCTGCTGCAGTTCAGCCAACTGCACAGTCTGCACTATCACATATCATTTTATATATATGACATTTATATTCTTTGGTTTTTATTACTAATTCTATTTTATTCTAACATTCTGGCCCTTATGTTTTAATATTTTCAGTATTAAATCAGGTTCTGCTTTGAGATACTTTTAAGGAACATTGTTGTTTACGTTTAGTACCTTAGTACCTAAATGTTGTGTGTCTTTAGTTTAGTGTTTAATGTTTGGTTTTAGAAGTGACTTTTATTGTGTTCTATGTATATTTTTAATTTGGATGTTTGACTGATTTCTATTTTGTATAACTTCTGCTGCTGCTGTCTTGGCCAGGACACTGAAAAAGGGAGCTTTTTTCCTGCTTAAATAAAGGTTAAATACAGGTAGAATGTAGGTGGGTGTGCAGTCCATAAACAGTGTCACTTACCATACCGTTAAAACAAAATTGAAACTTGACATGCTTTCAACGTTCGACTCCCGACTTTTATTCCTCTCTTATACAACGGATCTTACACTAAATTTTCACAACTTCTAACCTTTGTCCACTGGGCCCCCTCCACTGCTCTATGACCCCCCCCACAAATACTGGGCCCCATGAATTTGTCATGTTTACCCCCCTTATCAGCACCCCAGAGACTAGGGATGGGAATCGAGAACCAGTTCTTTTTGAGAACTGGTTCCCAGTAGCTCAGTTCCTTGGAATTACGTGCCTGCCCGCTCAACGATTCTACTTATCGATTCCACCTTCGTTGCACATGTGTGATGACGTCACATGTATGCGGCATTGTTTTGGTTTGGAATGTAGCCAACATGGCATCAAAATAGAAACACTTCAAATTATGACTATATATCAAATGAAAAGATGACACCAGAGCCACTTGTAACACTTGCACAGGTTCCATTTCTTCAAAGGGGGAAATCCCTCCAATATGAGCAAACATTTGTCCACACAGCATGAAATTCATTTGCAAGAATGTCATGTGTTTTGTTTTGTTTTTTTTTTTTGCCCCCTCAAACAAAAGTTTCCAAAGGTAGGGAAAAGGAAAATGAGGTGCACTTTCACTTTGTACGGTCCTGTAGTGTGACACGCCCCCCCTGAACCGAGCCCGGCGTAATCTGTTAGCATTATTTGTGCATACTGTATGTGTTATATTTTCTGTGCAAATGCAAACTAACTAAGACCACCTCTTCTCATATAATCTACTCTAATCTCTTCTGATCTAGTCCTGATGCAGTTGTTTTGGTCCAAATCTGAGTGTTATTAGACCCTAAAGACCCTGAACATAGATATTTTTGGCACTTAGGTGACAACCTCCACTTTGTCACTTAGGTGACAGTGGATCATTTCTAGTGAGAAACAGCAGAGGAGTATTATGCTAAATAATGGAGGGAACATGATGATCTCATAACAAAATTGACCTTTGAGTTTTGGTTCTGAAATGCCAACCATCATTGTTTAACACACATTTTTGAGACATTCTGACATAGCTCATGAATTCTTGAGTTGATCACAAACATGTTCTGTTGATTGACATAGATCAATTATACCTTTAATCCCTCTCATTGTTATTGAGATAAGGAATTCATTAGATTCTGACAGATGCCACAGTAGTCGCTTTTCCATTGAATATATGCGCAAAACTTTACCGATATTTACTAAATGCTGAAAAAACAGAAGTACATAGTGTTGGTTATTTCCATTAACTCACAAATGCGATAATTAGTTTTTTATTATTGCGAGATGACACAAGAAGTCATTCCACAAACATGGCGACGAACGTAAATATAGTGTTGATTTACAGATACATTCATTATTATTATATATTACCCCTCTATCCTGTACTAAATTAAAAAATGATTCAGTTTCCTGGTGTGTCCACACATACTGCGCCATGTTTCTTTTAAAACTTTTCTTTTTCGCTTGTTGTGATGTTCGTCAACATCCGTTTTTTTTTTTAATTCACCTGACTCTAGTTGTGAAAAAAGGTCTTTCCATTGCAATTTTGCAAAATAAAGCATTTGCGCTACACCCGAAAAACCACCTCTTGCTAGCGCAAAAACTTTTAATCGAAAAACGAGAGTTTTGGTGAAATTGTCATTTTTCCATTAGGCAATTTTTTATGCACAAGTTATATTCACGCAATTTGAGGGTTAATGGAAAAGCGATTAGTGACCATGATCCTCGAACGCCACATTAGTCCATAGTTCATCATTGAATCCTCCTCATGTCTGTGCCAAATTCAAAGAAATTCAACCAAGGCATTCCTCAGATATCATGTTCAAAAGAGTGGGGTTGACTAATGACCTGAAGTCCGATGCCTGTGCAGGACCATAAAAATGAACCTGTCGCTACTTTTCTGATCTGAAGCTTGACAATGACATGAAAAGCTATAAATCCAGCCCAAAACAATAAGGCTCTGCACACTCATTTGATGAAATAGAAGCCATTAGAGTTGTATAAACCTTCGTCCAGGCCACATCTGACGACACCAACTTCTGCTGGTGACCATAAAACAACTGGAACAACATAGCAACCACGATGACGGAGGACCAAACCAATCCTAACGCAGTTAATACAAAGTCAAATTTGTCATTTTGCTTTCATTTGCTTTAGTTTCTCGTCCTCTAGTTCGATGCTGTGATTCAACACATGAGGTCACCTCTGACTGATTGGCATTTTATGTCTGGGTTCGGCGGCCAGAGGAAAATGATGTGATTACGGGAAGGACGGAGGAGTGTAACTGAAATACTCCCAGAGCGAACAGAACTCATTTGAGTGAACGTGTTATTTAATAAAGGAACAGACCACCTACATTCATTTGGGAGGACACAATGTCTCATCAGTGTCCACAGGAAATTATAAAGACAGAGAGGCAGAGATGATTCAATTGACAGTCATTTAAAATGATGATAAGAAAAGGGAGATAATTAACAGGTAATGTGACCCGGAGTCTGTCTGTGGACCATCCCATGTTGAGCAGGCTTCTACTGTAACCAAACATTCCCCATAAATGAAATATTATTAGTAAAACACCATTTCATTGTACAGTTAAATATTAAAGCAGTTTATGGAAAATGGACTGAACTTATATAGCACATTTTCATGCACCTTTGTGGTGTCCAAAGTGCTTTACATTGTTCCCCAAATTCACACACACACATTCACCAGTAGGCGGCTGCTGCCATGCAAGGCTCCCAGACCCTACTGGGAGCAATTTAAGATTCAGTGTTCAGTGCCCAAGGACACTTCGACATGTGAACAGTCAGGATTTGAACCGCCGATCCTTTGGTCATTGGCTGACCCGCTCTACCAACTGAGCCACTGCCGCCCCAAACATCCCACTGGTAATTCTGAAAATAGTAAATAATGGAAAATCGTAGAGTTACATTTGTAAAATGTTTATGGAAACTACAAAATTCCAAAAAAAAAACGTAATCAATTTTCCAAGTTATTTTCCATTGCTTGTAATGGTTTTAATGGTATTTTTTGCTAAATAGTAAGTGTGCATAAATTACATGGAAACACCAGTTTTGCTGCATCTTTAACGTAATTACAATAAAGTGTGAAATCAGGGTTTAATAGATTATAAAAGATTTAGATTCAGCGTTAAACCAGGTATGACTGTACGATGGAAATCATCAGAATATCCCTGTGTAGGCTCGGGAACAGTTTGCCGTACCATCCCTAAATGCAACTAAAGGCACATGCAATTTTGTATGTTCTGTTGTGGATAAAATATGGGCTTATGAGATTTGTAAAACATTGCAATTTGGTTTTATTGACTTTTCTTTCCACAAAATTTCTTCTTTCTTTCAGTCATTTTTGTAATTGCTTAGGCCTCGAGAGGGTCATGGGGGTTCTTGTCTTGTCTACTGTTGGGTAGAGATGGATGCCTCGCTGGTTCATCAAAGACGAACATCCAATCACTCTCACATTCACATTCATTTAGACTGAACAAGTATCCTCTTTCCCCCGTTACTGGCGGCAGTTCTGTGTTGCCATGGTAATGCTATGCAATGCTTATAGCAATATACACATGCTATATATCCACACAAGCAGAAGAATGCCAGATAAAAGCTCAACAGAACCAACTGTCACACAACAGAACACAATCCAAACAACAAGCACTTGAATGGGAAAAGATCTAAACCAGTCTAACAGTCTGAGACCAACACATTGTCATGAATAATTTAATAAAACACCAGACCAATGAGACAAACTTTGCTGCGCTAAGCTAATGCTAACAGTACAAGTATTTCTCTACTGATAAAACTCACTGAACGTGATGAAGAATAAAAAATAAAGGTCATATTATGAAAAGATGATGATGAATGCTGTCTTACCTTTGCTGTTTTCTGATCATAACTTGGTTTTATAGGAATAAAATACCACTGTTTTGTGTGACTTTGAAATGACTGCATCTGGAAACAAATGATCCAGGGCTTCACAGGTTTCAACCTATGAAGTGTTTTAACCTGCGGATGGTGGAAGGAAGTTGGAAAGAACCCATGCAGACATGGGGCCCACACTACCCAGCGCTAGTATCTAACCCAGGACCTTGTAGCCGCTAATCACTGCCTCACTGTGCCGCCTGAACATGCTTATTCCTGCCTTTAGTCTGGTGCTACTGCAGGATTTACAACTTCTGCCTTTTTTTCACCCCCAGAGGTTGCCCCTTTGTCATTACTGGTTCGCCTGTTGCAACTTTCCATCCATCAGTTTTCTGAGCCTCTTTAGATTTGACCAGTTAACCTGTGAAGTGTGTGTCTTTGGAAAGTGGGAGGAAACTGGAGAGAACCCACACAGACAGAGGGAGAACGTGCAAACTCCAGAAAAGCTTGAATCAAACCCATGACTTTTTTGCTGTGAGGTGAGAAGCGCTAACCACTACGTCACCGTGCTGCCCTTGTTGCATGTTTTGAAGTAAAATGACTTTAATGCTGCAGATAAAGTGCTTGTTAACCCTGTAAAGCCTGAACCATCAAATCATTGACAGAAAATTCCTGTTGTTTGAAACTAGAGCCTTTATTGGTCTTTCTGAACAACCAAAAAAAGTTTTTTCAAATATCAGTTGCCATGTATGAGTTTCAGTTTTGTGTCATATTTGATACATCGGGTCTCAGTGCTCAAATATTATTGTTTTTGAACAAACAAAAACATAATATAACACAAACATGTCTAACACATTGGTAATTCCTTTTCAAAATTGGCAAAGTTCTGCCTCCTTACTCATTAATGACAATCTTGTCACTGGAAAGGCCTCTGGTGAAAGAATTCCTCCCCCTGGTAGATTATCTGTGCATTACATGTATCTAATTGTATATGTAAGGTTTTTCAAGAAAAAAAATTCACGCTGACCATGTACAGGGCTTCAAAACTCATGTATCAAATATGATACGTTTGGCATTATAGGGTTAAAAGAATGTGCATCTCTTTTTAAGTAATGCTGAACAAAGCCCTGCTCACTGGCTGTAGCTGACATGTTCACAAACAGACGCAGATTGTGAGAGTATTGAGTACAGAGAAGCACAGTGTGTAACCATAACAGCCACATCATCTCCATAGCACAGGGGAATGTGGAGCGTCACACTGGACATGGTTGCACTTCTGCTCTCTCTCTCTCTCTCTCTCTCTCTCTCTCTCTCTCTCTCTCTCTCTCTCTCTCTCTCTCTCTCTCTCTCTCTCTCTTGCTGTGGATTTGTGCTCTGCCCTTGAGCGATATCAGCAGCTGTGCGTTTGCGACAGATGAAACGCTCAGTATCCTCGGTTGTGAGATCACTTCATCAAGAGAATCTGGAGATGCACGCCCAAAAAGTAGCAGAGAGCAGATCAGTTACAGGAAAAGGAAATCCACTGATCCTGTTTAAACGTTCTCTGCCCGCTTTCCTCTGGTGAATTTGTCACAGTAGTGTGGACTGAATCTCTAATGTAGAATCTCATGATTTACCTCTTTAGTCAAAACAAACAGAAGGAGTATTGTTCACTGCTGTTGTAGTTATATTATTTCTGGGTGTCCCAAAAACCACAGATGAGCTGTCGGCTAATGAGAGAATATAAAATAAATTTCATCGTATTTCATCAGATCATTACAAGAGCTGTCAAACGATTCAAATTTTTAATCAGATTAATCACAGGGTTGCTGTGGATTAATTTTGATTAATCACGATTCAAGATCATTCATTTTTAATCTATAATAATCACGTTTCATTTTGCATGAGCAAACAGACTCAAGAAAGAACGAGTTTGTCGCAAGCCGGGCCACGTGTTAGTCGAGGTGCAAGCAGAATCCCCGACTAACGTATGCTTCACATTCGTGTGGTATTTTAAGATGGAAGTGCTTGAGTGAAAAGAAAACTCCTTCCTGCAGAGTGTGTATAATATTTTATGTCAGTCGACTGTTCTGTCTTGTTTTTCCTTGTGTTTCCTCATATTTCCATCCAGAGGCCAACGTGCTGTTTAGCGTCTTCCATCTTTATGGGTTGGTTCTACTGCCTGTCACTACAGGACCAACTGCCATCTGTTAGTGTGCGACAGTAACTCTACTTGGACAAACTGACCCAAATGCATTGGCAGAGATGTTCCGAGTCATTCTGTGCTGCAGATGGGTTAACTGCAGTACAATTTTATTCACATTCATCATGATAATGGCTTAATCCCTGTTAACATGTTAATTTTGATAGCCTATTACATATACAGTCCCATGCAAAAGTCATATTCCACCTTTATTTGTGTTATTTTTCAGGGTTGAAAGGTGCTAATGTGTGTATTTCTCATTTTCTTTTCTCCAGATACAACAAGAAAATGCAGGAAATATAGGCACTGTCTTAAAGGATACACAATAAACTGAATTAAATGAGTTGTAAAGGTTAATTTCACTGTTTAGTGTGACCTCTGACCCCAAGACAAGAAGCAGCACAAACAGTTACAAACGTGACGTGTGTTGGATGAAATCTGGTATAAAACCTCAAACAATTTATGCTATAAATCTCATATTGTCAGAACAAAAGGGTTAAAACATGTGCAGAACAAGTGCAAACAGAGGTCACACCAAATGTTACTTTTTAATAGAAGCTGTTTTTACCCTGAAACTTTAGTTTTTCCTGCTGTACATACTTCACATACATCAGACTGGATCTAAACACAGAGACTGAGATATGCATATGTGTGGTCATCAGACCGTTACTACACCAACAAACAGAATGTTGGACCAAGACCTTTACACAGGACTGTACTGAGCTCATATAACAGAACGTCTATTTGATTGTCACATTAATCAGTTTATTATATACATAGTTTTACATCGACTGGATGTACACGAATTATGAAAAACAAACTAAAATAAACTGACTCTTTTTGTCTACTAATTATTATTACTGCGATTTTTCATCAGATCTGGGCTGTACTGAATGTGTTTGCCTGTTTTCTCCATGCCACATGTTTTCCCTCTGAGTCCTACAATTTTTCCTGCAAAAGTAGGTTAATTACGGTCCTTAAGGGCCTTCAATGACAGTTCACTGCTCCTAAAGTTTAAACATGGGATAAAAATGGAGATGAAATGGCTAAATAAATAATAAATAACTGAATAAAATAAAAGCTGTCAAAGCATTCAACAACACATTAGATCATTTTATTCTTATTTTCTCCCAAAATAAAAATACTTGTTGTTTGGACAGATATTGGCTGATATCTGAAATAATCACACATAAGGTTAGGTTTCATTTCACTGATAGCAGTGACCAATATGTATATTTGGTCCCAAACATTTGTATGATTGAATTAGTTTTGATTCAGCAACAGGGTGATGAACACTTCACAAACTGTAATCAGAGTAGTTAGCATATTTTATTTAGACATAATGAAGTTGTCGTAAGATAAGATAAGCTAAGATAAGATAAGATAAGATAAGATAAGATAAGATAAGATAAGATATTTCAGTACTCTACAGTGCATCACAATAGAGATTTACCCCCACTGTTCCAGTTTTTTGTCTGTATATGTCTGAGTGTGGGTCAGTCCTGGTGTCTTCTTCTATGTGTCTCTGTTTTGGTCTGAGGTATGAACAGCCTGTCCTGGTGCTGCACACAGAGGCTGATAAATGGAGCTGAATTATCATCATTCATAACCCAACACCCTAATTACATCCACAGGCCTGTACGAGCAGCTCTGAGCCCCACAACATGATGGGTATGTTTGTGAGCAGAGGTGGGGTGGGGGTGGGTGGATAGGACTTTATAAGACTGACAGCACTGACCCACCTCCTACTGATCCGATGATGTGACCTCAGACCAGCATCTCCATAGCTAGAGAGATTAAACAGCAAAGAATGACCTCGAACAATCCAGTCACATGAGACGAGTCTAAGGAGATGTAAGAAGAGGTGTCAACAGTCCACAAGTTCAGATGGCAAAAGGTAAAAGTACAGGTTTGACTCCTAAAAGTGGAAAAATACAGGCTATGAAATGTGTTTGATGCAACAGATAATACAGAAATATATTAAAAATACACCTGGATTCTCTGCAGTTGCCTGTTTAGGAGTATCTGGCATCTTTAACTTTGCATTTCCATTCATGTAGAGCAAAGTTTGGTGCATTTATGAAATTATACGACTGCAATTGATCAGCTGAGATTTTCATGTTCTTTCTTTTTTATTTATATATGTGTTGTTTTGTTTTTTTATCACCCAAATGCACCACTGAACAACACAGGAAATCATTCCTGTTCGTGGTTGTCAGATTGTGTAATTCCACCTCATGACCACATAATTATAATTGTTATATAATGTATAATTATAAATATTTTGGACACTTGTTCATGTATATCATGATAATATTTATCTAGATTTGTCTTCGAATTGCTGTTCTAATTGTACTTCAATATGTATATTTCAGTATAAATATATATTTAGAGCCATGTTATGCATATATTTTAAGCTTTATATATACA
>JAPQRP010000001.1:29362357-29372642 GCA_037367295.1 Apogon hyalosoma | reverse complement strand
CTGCATGTTTTAGATGTATCCCTCTTCCAACACACCTGATTCAAATGATAAGCCTATCATCCAGCTCTGCAGAAGCCCAGTAACTGTCAGGTGTGCTGGAAGAGGAAAACATCTAAAACATGCAGGATAGTGGCTCTCCAGGACCAGGGCTGGTCACCCCTGTACTACGGTCTTGTAGCAAATAACTGTGTGCTAGTTAGCGTTAGCATCTTACCTTAGAACACATGTAGTAGTAGTTGTACAGCAGCTGCGAGTGAAGTCATCATCACTGTTTAATCCATATTCAGCATCTCTCCAGTTGTGTTTTTGGTTTTGGGAAGGTGAAGAATACAACATCACCTGGTTGGTACCTGAACACCTTCAATAGCAGCTCACTGTTCCTAATGTGTGCCATGTGTTAAATCTAATACTAATGCTAGGTACTGTGTGTATTATGGGTAAAATGTAGTGACCAAATTTCCCTATGGGGATAATAAAGCAAGTTAACCTGACCTAAGAAAAGTGTTAATCCCAAATGATTCCGTTATGCAGGATTTGTTTTTCCTCTTCCTGCAGGAAACTGACTCGTAGGCAGCGCTCTCTGCTCATCAGTTACGCTGAGGAGGAGACGGATGTACCTGGGACGGTCAATGGTGTAACTCCATCAGGTCAGAATTATACAGTTAATTTCTCAATAAACACACCAAGGCTCAAAGGGTCGGTCTGGTTATGTGAATACACATGCACTGCCTGGCCAAAACAATGGATCGATTTTTGATGACAGAGAATCAGACCGCTGCATCAACTTTTCATTACATATACAGTCACAGAAAAAATTATTAGACCATCAAAAGTCATCAAAAACAACGGTTATGCAATCAAGTACAAACTCCTGTGTTTGTCATGTGACTAAAATAGACAGAAAATAAAACATGGGATGCTTAAAAGCACTGTTTTTGTCAGTACAATGCCATAGCTATTGATGTAAGAACTTAAATGATTTTGGTTTTTAATCACGAAAACATGGAAAATGGCTAGACATCAGCTCTGAAATTAAACTACTATGAGCTATTTTTGTTGTTATCATTATTTGTCCAAACAAATGTACCTTTAGTTATACCAGGCATTAAAATGAACAAGACACTGAAGAATACAAGGGGTGTTCTAATATTTTTTTTGCGACTGTAGGCTAATCCATTTGTGTAAATGATGTTTCATTCTCTCTGAACCATTTTGTCACAAGCCTGATGACCCTGATCGATCCTTGCATTGTCCAATCTTTATGACGTTAAAGACATGAGAGGATACTTATGGCATCAATTAGTTAAATAACCTTTTCCAGCTGAAACATTATTAACCACCGTAGTACTTACCCATGGAAGGATCTAAACTATTTACCTGGTTAAGGATGGCCTTTGTCATGACAGTAGAGCTTATGCAGTGTGTTTTTGTCCAGGAGGGGGCAGCAGCGCTTCAGGCTCCAGTTCAGGGGAGTCTCAAGAACAGCAGCAGCAGAAGAAGGAGGAGGAGGAGGGATTCTTCTCTAAACTGAAGAAAATGTTTAGCTGACACTCAGGCAGCAGGTGGGAGGTTCATTCTCAACATGTGAACACAGTGAAAACTGAGAATAATGAAGCAAAACATGAACTATGTAACAATGCATCCCCTAACAACTGGTCTACACCCCCATTCACCAGGTCAGGGTTCGTACGGGTGCTTGAAATGCTTAAATTCAAATGTTGCATTTTCAGAATCTGAAAAGTGTTTGAATTTTAGTTTAAGTGCTGGACACTCTAACTCTGTGATGTGATTTATTTATTTATTTTGAATATTAACTCTGCCAGGTTAGATGCAAGTCAAAACTACTTACAGAGAGGTGATACATTTTGAAAAATAAAACTTTGTCAAAAAAGAAGATTAGCAGGTGTGCTCAGGTGGACTCCGGGTACATTTTTATCTTAATCTTGGGCTCTGTATGAGTCTACCTGAAGAATGCCAAGTGGCTTCCTTTTTTTTGATAATCTTTGTGTTCTCTTATAATTTTTTTTTTTTTTTTTTTAGGATTTCCATTCTTGTTGATTGGAAATATTTGTTAAATCAAATATTCTGTATTGATTTTTCCGGTGTGAAAGAAAAGATACAGTACACGTTCAGCTAAAGTTAATATTTTTCAAAACCAAAGACAAACATCAAACTCCTAATAAACAACAAAAAAAAAAGAAAAAACAAGGATCATTTATTTATTGCCTTTGGAACACCACATGATACAATGAGTAATGAACTGGGTGTTGGATTAGAGTTTGCAGAAGAAGTCAGAGGGTTTATGAGTTGTGGAAGTAAGTCTTAAAGGGAGATTTGAGCTGCACAGTATACCGTTTGAGCATCGTCATTGCAATGTACGTGTACGCAATAGTCACATCGCAGGTCTTGCAATGTAGGAGGCAAATGAACTCAACATATTCTCATCTAATTTCAGCCTGGGTGCCTGACACACACTGCGCACAGCCATCCACCAATCACAATCATTCTTAATTAGTTTGCTGAAGCAGACCACGCCCCTGCACGTGGAGTGACTCATTGGTAACAGCATTGAAAAATGAGCAACAAACAAGAGAAAATTACCAAAAACAAAGAATCAGTGCCAAAAAGAAAAGCAACATCAGATATCTGGAATTATTTCGGCTAAAAGGATGATGTTGAAACGTGTTCAGTGTCAATAGTGCCTTACACCTGTTGCCACAACGAGAGGAAACGACAAATGTGTTGGACCATTTACACTGGCACCACACAACTGTTACATCCTCCTGAGTAGTTTTTCATATCGCAATATATATCGTGGGGTTAAAAAATATCATCCAGCCCTATCAGAGATGTTAAGTGAATAGTGGATTTTTCCAGGACAAGACATGAAGTCCTCCAACCATTGAGCATTAGTGGGTGGGGCAGCACCTTTCCATCGGGTTAAAACTCCTTTAATTTCAAAACTTTTTGCTATTATGAAACAGAATTTTTAGATGTTTATAACATAATGCAATGTACATCATTGTGATAAAAAGTGAAAAACATAATCCTGAGTATTTGTATTCCTGTAGATATGTATTTTACCTCAGTGATGAGGTGCTGTGCTGTAAAAAATTGAAAAAGACCCTTAAAAGTGCTTGAATTTGACCTTGACAAATGTATATGAACCCTGCAGGGGAAAAACACAACATGGCAGACAGAGAAGAACAATGGAGCGACGGGGCCCCACGCCGGCCCTCTGCTGTGGAAACCGAGCCGAGGCAGAGGAGTAGTGTTTGTGTTGACACAGTCACACGTTGAGGGAGCGTTGGCTTGTAGACCCACAAATCTACCGACCTGTCGCACAAAAACAGGTGCAGAGAGGAGGAAGGTGAGCTGAAGAAACAAGACCGAAACTACAGAGAGTAACCTGTCATTAAAGAATAGAATTTAGTAAAAACATTATTTTATTATTATTTTTTTTTTTTGCAACTCCTACATCTACTACTTGAAAGTATAAACAGGACATAATGTTCAACATGGTTCTTTTTATGTTTCATCCTGCAGCTGTGGGGAAAAAACATCCAAATGTCTGATAGATTCATTATTTATTTGATATCATGCAATTTGGTGATTTAAGTAAAATGTCTGTTCAGCTGAGCCTCATGGGGAAAAGATTAAGGTGACAATTCTGTCTTCTGCATCTCAGAATCTAGAAATATCAATCACCTCATTCACATTAATAAGTTCAACTTTAGCTGAATTTATACCTTGTGTGTTAATATGTTACTCCGGGGTTGTGTTGTAACATGGACGGACATAAACTGAGCCTATGGGAAATGACGCCGTCCCCGAGTCATCACATCCCTGTCACATGATGATTTTGGAAAGAGAATGCGATGTCTGTCTCAAATACAAGCTGTAACTTTAACAGTACCACTCAATAACTGGTGTTTCCATCCTTGTTGTCACTTGAGTTTGCATTTTCATCAAACTATCACTGACCAGGAGAGCTGTTCAAGCATGTTGACAGGTTCCACTCAGTTTGTCTCAACATACGGGTTTCAGGCGCTCACGAAGATCAAGTTAGTTTAAAAGAAAAAAAACATCTTAGGTTGGATGATAAAAGTGGTGGGAATCGCCGAAGCAAACTCCTTCACTGTCAAATTCACTTCATCAATTTAGTCCATGATACTGTAACTTTTAGACGGTTTGACAGACAGGGGGCGCTGTGGTTTCAGAATGAATGTAAAGCAGGCAGCAGGTACAAAAATATCCTGTTTTTATTTATTAATATTAAAATGAATTGACAGAAATTAACAAAATATGACATAAGTTGCTTTTTCCTTCTAAGATTTTCTGGCCTTTAACCCATAAAGACCTAAACAAACACTGGCAATGAAAACCATCTACTGACTGAAACTGTTTAACACCATTAATCCTATCAATACATGTAAATAACTGGTGTAAAATGCAGTTTATCATCTTTTCATGGCCATCAGATATGTCCCATTTGGATGTTCAGAGACTCTGTAGTTACTGTGGAAACACTGTCATCTTCTATGACATTGATTCACCAGTAAAACCCATGGAGTTGAATCAGTGACAGTGAATAGAAACACTCATTTTTACTTTCAGTTAATGATATATTTCACTGAAAAACTCACTTTTTCTTCAGTTTTCTCAGTTTCTGTTATAATAACCCTCAATTTCAGTCTGACCTTTTATGAACATCTACACAATCAGTAAATTAAATATAAGAAAATACACAATTTTCACTAAAAAAAAACAAAATACAGAAGATAACGTCACAGTAAACGGTGATAAATCACCTAAAGGTTAAGTAGAGAAACAAAAGTAGCACTGGGTCTTTAAGGGTTAAAATTCCCTGAACAAGAAAGATGTTTTAAAGAAGGGATGAGAAATCTTTCATTCTTGTGCTTAATGTTTTATACAGATGTGATGACAAAACTGCATATATTTAAATTAAACAATGAAGTGCTGACTGTCTGTGGTTTTCAATGTAATTCTCAAAGGGAACAGTAGATGGCGGTGTTTAGCCAGTATTTCTGTGACACTTGTTGCCTCTGTGAGGTTCGTTCATGTACAGTGGCATGTTTGATTTGTTTAACCTCCCACTTCATCACTGAGAACAGAGGGGATGATGGGAACTTTGGCCTCAGAGTGGGATCGTCTGACTTCAAGACCGGTCACTGTTGGAAAATGGATCTTTTTCAGATGATTGTATGTTTTGATGTGAATTTACAGCATATGGCATATTTTAATTTATGTGATCTGAAGGGAGATGGTTCTTCTGCATCTGTGGAAAATCTACCTCATGGAGCAAGAGTTTGTCCAATCACAGGTGTCTTCACAAAGGGGTGGGCGGGTTAAATATGTGACCTATACCTTTTAAATGTCAATCAGTGTATGCGAATATAATGTTCTACTTCCTGACTCAACCAAAGACCCTTAAAAGAGTGATTTCCATTTCCTGTTTCATTGACCCTTTAGGACACAGGCATTAAACATGCGGCCCGGGGCCCAAAACTGGCCCACCAAAGGGTCCAATCCGGCCTGTGGAATGAATAAATTACACAGAAGATATTCAGTTTTTAAGTAAAACTGAAACTTTTGTCCCCTACTGTTGACAAAAATGCATTGCTGGGTCTCAGGAGGATAATTAAAGAGAAAATGTGCATTAGGTCGTGAAACTAAAAGTTCACACACAAAGAAACTGAAACTAGTTGAAACAAAAAATGAAGAAAACAAGCTTTGAATGGACATGATTAACCTTGAGCGCCTAAACCTCCCTTTACTTTATGTATACCAGGGGTGTCATCGAACACATTTTAGTTCAGGGGCCACATTCAGCCCAATATGCTCTCAAGTGGGCCAGACCAGTAAAATAATAATTATAATTAAAAAAAAAAAAAAAAACCCCATGGAAATAAAGTCCAATTTTTTTCTCTTCATTTTAGTGCACAAAAGGAAAATTACATGATGAAAATGTTTATATTTACAAACTACTGAGACAAATCAGTGCAATTTTAACTATTATTTCTCAGATTCTCATTTACACATGTGCATTACAACTTAGAGATTACAGTGGATCTACAAATACACAAAACATTTAGTATCAGACTGAATACTGGTAAAATTACACATACTTCTATTAAGATGTTTCAGGTTCATATTTGTTCAGGTTATTCACAGTTTTTGTTAAAGGATAGTTTGTGAATGTAAATGTTTTCATGTAATTTCACTGTTTTACACTAAAAGAAACAGAAAAAAATTGTGGTTGTCAGAATTTGTTGGTTATTCTGACAGTATTTGACTGGTCTGACCCACTTGAGAGTGAACTGGGCTGAATGTGGAACCCAAACTAAAATGATTGTTAATATCTTCTGTGTAACTTTTTCATTTCACAGATTCATCCCATGGGCCTGATTGGACCCTTTTACAGGACGCTTTTGGCCCACGGGCCAAATGTTTGACACTTGTGATGTTTAGTGAGCACTTTTCAACCATAATCTACTAAATATTTAACGCAAGACCAGCTAACAATGTCCAAGGCGGGAACCTATAAATAAATCTCAAACATTCTAGTTTTTGGGATTTGATTTGACGTCACATCAGCAGTAAAAGTAAAAGTTCACATGCTCTGCTCTAGTGCGTGGGACTGTAAATCACTACTGCTCCCAGTCATTATTATCTATCATGACGCATCATCACAGAAGTGTAAATCACTGTTACTCAGTCATTATGGTCATGAACAGTGGGTTTCAGTATTCAGTCTCAGTCCTCTGAGGCTAAAACCACTTCATCTTCTGGAGGGTGAAAGGAGGATGTGAACAAAGATTAATTATATAATATGTTCATAATGATTATAGCTCTGAACTCCATCGTAAACCTCTGGAATGAGATTCAGAGGAAGACGAGTCAACACGAGCCAATAAACAAGTTAAATGAGCGGCTGAGTTTACTGCAGGATGGAGAACCAGGGTCAGTCCACCAAATACTGATTCATGAAGTGCAAACATGAGAAAGTGGGTAAAAATGCATCTGAATGTGTTTTTTATTTATTTGTTTTGAGCGGAAGAAAAACTAAGCATTTTTTGTGTACAAAGAACTAATGGCAGAGCAAATACATTAATAAATAAAAGTGATCAACATAAGGTAGCAATTGTGATGTACACTTGTAATAAAATAAATTCAATATGTACTGCTCAAAAAGGAGTGGGAAGAAGAAAATGTATTAAATCCAACCCCCATCTCGCATTTATACAACATAACACATTACTTTTGCTTCCGTAATGATAAAGTAACATCTGTTTAGAATCCTAACGATATAAAGAACAGATAGTAGAGGTCTGAAACAATCTGTTACAGTTACTGAATAAAATATGTACTAACATGTTCTGATCAGAATTCGGTTAAATACAAGGAATTGTTTTACTTTTGATGAGTTTTCTGTGTGAGTTTTTCAGTTTGGTTAGGTTTAAGAGAAAAATGTACATGTTTATAGTTTTACTTCAGGTATTATGAGGAGTTATGTACGCTGAAACAGGTAATATATGAAAGAGTTCCTTTTCTACTCTATTACACTGCAAAAAAGGCCTGCACAAAAATTAGAGAATTAAACTCATTACGGGATTAAAATGTCTTATTCCGAGTAAAATTATTTGCCAGTGCAGTAAGAAAATTGTACTTTTTAAGTTTTCTTAAAATAAGAAAATATGATCTAAAGATTATGGAATGCTAAAATGCTTATTTTAAGCTCTACATTTATATATGGTCTTATGAAGATGTCATGACTCAATAGACACGTATAGGCAAATCTGCATAAAACCAGTAAAAATGTCTTGAGGGCAAACAGTTCCTGTGTCCTCCATACTCATCCCCTAACAATGGAGCTGGTTTTGTTATAAATATTGCTTAAAATTAGTTGTAATATCTAAGTGGGGTAGCTCAAGATGAAAATTCTTGGAACAAGTCAATAACAAGATTAAGTCTCAATAATAAATAAATTACTGTTGTCAAACGACAAAGAATTTTAATCAGATTAATCGCAAGGTTGTTGTGCATTATTTTTGATTAATCATGATTAAATATTCATTTTTTATCTATAATTATTGTGTTTCATTTTGTATGAGCAAACAGACTCAAGAAAGAAGGGAATATATATGCACTTAACATGTTTATTAAACACCTTCAACAGTTTCAACAAAACAACTTGAAACAACTGTTCTGTCTTGGTTTTTTTGTCCTCATATTTCCATCCAGAGGCCCACTGTGCTGTTTGGTGTCTTCCATCTTTATGGGTTGGTTCTGCTGCCTGTCACTACCGGAACAAATGGTCAGGCGTGACGGTAAATGAAAGGCATTGGCAGAGACATTCAGAGTCACTCTGCATTGCAGATAGGTTAATTGCATTAAAATTTTTTATCAGATTAATCATGATGATGGATTCATCCAAGTTAACACATTAATTTTGACAGCCATAAAATAAATTTAAATTATCTTTCAAGATGAATATTTTAAATTGTGGTCAGTTTATTTAAGTCAGATACCTCTTTTTTGCAGTGTATGATCTCAAGCCATTAATGGATCTGCACTTACCTGTTTTATTTTAGTTTATCTTCATTTTATTTTCATTTCGTCATTCATTTTCATTTAATGTTTTATTGCATTTAGTGTTTTGTGAAACACTCATCTCCTACAACATTGATTCACTAGTAAAACCCACTGAGTTTGACAAATGACAGTGGATGGAGACAGTTGTTTTATGTTCAGGTAATGATATATTTATATTTAAGTTTTCCTCAGGTTCTGATCTGATATAAATTCCTTTGAATTTACCCTGAGCTTTTATGGACACATACTTGATCAGTAAATTAGATTTAGGAGAATACATCATTTTTACTGCAAAATGCAAAGGAATATTAAAAAAAAAGATGAATAACTGAAGAATGTTTAGTTGTTGAGAAATCTTCATATGGATGTTGCCACAAAAATACTTCTAGGTCTTAAAGGGGAATTTATCATTTGTTCAAATCAGTCATATTTTAGCATTAACTCACATCTGACCCTGTGGGCTCCAGAATTTTTGCCAGTTTTATCCAAATATATTCAAAGATTCAACATGTCAATGGCCACATCACAAACTACTGGCTTCAAAACACCTAATGGATCCTCTGTCCATTCATTATATACAGACTGTGGATTCAACACTGAAATACATGAGCTACAACCAGGATTAACATCTCATTTTAACACACAAAATCATGAGCAAACACGAGAAAAACACGGAGATGGTTTCAGGATTTTATTTCCACTTCAGCAGTTTGACACCAGACGCCGACGCAGAGCATTCTATTAAAAATCTGCTCCTATTTTATTAATACCGGAGATTAGTTTTAGATTGCAAAAAGACAACTGTTACCTTTAAATATATAAGCGTTGGTGGTGTAATCCCAGATTTGTATGGGTTTCATGTCTTTATATGTGTCTATACATCCCCTTCACTGTCAGCCTTTTGTTCTGTATCCCTTTCACACATAAACTGAATATTGTCAAAGACTGGCAACAAGATAAAAACAAATTCCTGAAAAGCACACAGATTGGAAATAGAAGGCTTTCACTGACGGCGCGATATGCAAATGGACCTCTATGCATTTTGTTAAATGTTGGGAATGATGTGTGGGAACAGACACACACTGAGGTCCTTTACAACGTAAGTAAATGAAACAGTTTGTCCCAGTGAAGCAGACTTTACCAAAGTCAATAAAAGGTAATTAAAAATTGGACAGGACTCCCAACTTACAGCCATTATTTGACCTGGTCTGGTCATAAAGACACACAGACCCCACAGGCTTCACTCTGCTCGTCATGTTTGATTGGCAGCTGGTTGCTCTGAGTTACTGGGAAAAGTAAGAAGGCATCATGGGACAGATAATGGAGGTTGGTTTTTTTTTCTTAGCATGAAAGCACAAGCAGCCTCACAGGATGCTTCAAGGAATCATTGAGAGGATAAAAGCAGAGGTGGCTGAAGTCCGCACTTTCTGGAGTGTTTCATGAACAAGTACAAATACAGATACTTGTGTAGAAAGACACAAAAGTAGGACTGGCACAACTATTCGTCACAGCAAAGGAGAAAAAAGTACGGTCTCTGAAAAGACTCTGTAAAAGCTAAAATAATCTTTTAAAGGACATATTACTGACTATTTTAGAATAGAATAGAATAGAATAAAATAGAATAGAATAGAATAGAATAGAATAGAATAGAATAGAATAGAATAGAATA
>JAPQRP010000001.1:29344956-29356084 GCA_037367295.1 Apogon hyalosoma | reverse complement strand
TTATTTTAAGTGTGATGAGATATTTTGACTAGAAATGAGAAAAATACACTTGGTAAGATTTTGATTTTTTCCAGTGCTGCATTTTTTCCCCATTTATTATTGACATCTGCCTTTCAGAGCCTTCAATCCTCCACATTTCCACAGGATTAAACACTCCCAGTGGTTCCTCCTCTCTGCAGCTCACGACTCTCTGTAACAATGGATAAAGTATGTCAAAGAGCAGATCTTCACATGGACATATTCATGCTTATATGTGAAATCTCAGATGTTCTTCTGTCAGCCTCTTCCAGCTCTGACCTATTTGTCTATTTTCTCTGTCTTGGTTTCACCAGTTCTCCAGCAAGAATCCTACTTCTTGCCAAACAGTAATTATAAATAATTAGTTCTTAGTTGACTGCCCTGGTTAAATAGAGGTTAAATATATTTAGAAAAAAACAGTCCAGAGCCACACCTGCATCATGGGAACTATCAGACAGGGCTGGGTTGCGTTCCTGACCCAAAAGAACAGTTCTGGCTTACTGCAATGACGATAAATCAAACAGACCCCACCCTCCAGTCAGCTACAGCTTTTTTTTTCAATCTATCTTCTCTTTTGTCTAGATATACAAACTGCCAGAAGACATCCAGCCTGCGTTTTGGAAATCTGTGATCATAGCATCTCTATTTTTATTGCAGCCACACCAATTAATTAGTTTAGTTTATGTCTATATTACTTTATTTTGCTGCTAATGAGACACATTGGCAGCTCAAACAGTTTCACAGAACATCAGGAATGAGTGTCAAGGGGGAATAATTAGTTCCGATGAGCTGGATTGCAAATTTGTGAATAACTGATAGATTCATCACCAGTCATTGGAAGTTAATGCTACATTAAGTATCCACTGAATAAACAAACTAGAGCCTCAACATGTGCTGAATGTAGGTCATAGACAAAAGGAAGGCTACGTTTAGACAGCAGGTCTTGATGCACAATTCAGATTTTTGGGTGAAATCAGATTTTTTTTTATGTGCTCTTTCATATTACCCATTAAACAGACTGATCTCATGAAATCACGTTGTATCGTCACGCCAGTTCTTATGGCATCTGGCGTGCTATACATATACATTTTCATCCTTTCGTTTGTTATTCAACGCCATTTGATCACGTGTCAGTGTACGCCAAGATCTCCGGTTTACATATCTGTAACCCCTAACCCTAACCGCTAATCGTGTGGAATTCTACACGGCGTTAACATAGACACGGAAAGCTTATAATGCGTACAGATAACACACCGATTAAAAGTGGCGTGTTATCTGTACGCAATTCGTGATATCACGTTGCATTAAATGTGACTTGTATCAGTTTTGAGTAGGAACTGAATGCAACCCTGAAGTGATCTGCATGCGCAAAAGAGGTCCTGACGTAATACCACCGTATTTACAGAAGTAAATATGGAGGGATGCAGAGTTGTGACGTTTGTCGCATTTAAATGACGTAGGTAGGATTAATGTGACCTGGCCGTTCAGACTAAAGTCGCATTGCAAAATATCAGATACGTATTGGATTTAGGACCACATATGAAAGTGGCCTGGGTCAGATTTGAAAAAATCTGAGTTGTGCTGTTCAAACTGTCTTTAACAGATCGGATACAAGTCGCATATGGGCAAAAAAAATCGGATTTGGGCCACATTTTCTTGCAGTCTGAACATAACCAAAAAGGGTGAAAGACAGTTCAAAGAAGAACTCATCTTTTTTTACTTTTTTATTTCCCTTTCCTTCAGTTTGCTGCTTTAATCTCTCTTTTCAGTTTGTCAGGACACAAAAGACAGAAAATAAGTCAGTTTTAACTCAAAACTAGTCAATTCTTGCACATTAACAGTTTCATTTAACAGAAACCCAGATGCATCTGCTATCCCTGCATCATCTGTCCGTGCAGTTCCTTGACCTGTTGCCACCAGCATATTTTCAGACCAGTCTTGGATCCAAATGAATGTTAGAATTTGAAGAAATTCTCTTAAGGTATGTCCAAGATATTGAAGTCACAAGAAGACAAACTGTGCTTTAAGTCCATCATTGCACCCATGACATTTGTGACCAATGCTGCCCCATTCTGTCAAACTGTTCTTAAGATACCTAATGGGGACTGACAGACACAATGTATGAAGGCCTTCTGTAGATGTGTCTAAAAATACACACACATTATGCACTGTTTTTGTGAATACAAGGACATAAACTAATACAGACAGAAGATAAAGATAAGTCCATTATTATGTTTCATCTCTGTTGTGAATGCATGGTATAACTTAAATGCTGCTTCCATACATGTTATAGCTGTCTATCTACCACAAAACTCAATAAAACTAAACAATGGATTTATATAAATGTTGATATTGAGCAATTTTTTTGCTTTAAAACTCATAAATCATCAATTTGGTGAATGCGTTGAAGACTTATACTGTGATTAAAGTAGCTGTTTAGGCTTCACTGTCATTAGCTTTTCTAGCAGGTGCACTATTATTGTCACTACATGGACCTAGATTTGATTTTGTGTTATGGTATCATTAAATTTTCTACTTCAAACAAAAATGCAGTCGGTCAAAATAACACCGTTTTATAATCTCCATGTTCTGCATCAGCTGATAGTTTACATTATGGCTCTGTTAGCTTAGCTTTGCTTTTACAGTTTGTGTTGTCAGTAGCACTGAAGGTCTGTTTGGAATCGAACAAACAGGTCAGAACTGTCACAGTTTAGTCTGAACTGTGGATCAACAAATTGCAATGTAAAAAAGATCAAGGACACATAACTTTACACCTTCATAAGACTCCGAATCAAACTCACCCGAGTAGAAGAAACACTGACATTTCAGCATCAAACTCCATTCTGTCCAGTGAAGAAAACAACAATAGTGCTTCTAGACTTTAACACTGACTTACATTCATCCACTCTAAAAGTTGTTTCTTATCAGTTCTCATCTCATCTGATCACTTTCTGACTCACTACTCCCTCTAGTGGTCACATAAATCCAAAGTGACCCCCAGCTTCTTGGTGTAAATAGATCAGTTCGTATCTCAATCTAATACACTGACATCTTTGGTAGAACTCCAGAAGTCTTTATTCTAAACACTGCAATGATAATATTTGTTGTTTTTTTTTAATCCATAAAGATCCAAACATCCACCGGTGACACCAACCATCTACAGATATAAACTGTTTAATACCTGTTGATCCACTAATTCTATCAATCCATGCAAATAATTGGTGTAAAATACAGTTTGTCATCTTTCCATGGTCATCAGATATGACCCATTTGGATGTTCAGAGGCTCCATAGTTACCGTGGAAACACCGTCGTCTTCTACAACATTGATTCACCAGTAAAACCCATGGAGTTGGATCAATGACAGTGGATGGACACATTTGTTGTTACATTCAGTTAGCAATATCTTTGCTGAAAAAGTCACATTTTCTTCATTTTTCTCTGTTTTGATATAATTAACTTTGAATTTACTCTGAATTTTCAAGAGCATCTATATGATCTGTGAATTAAATATAGAAAAACACATGATTTACACCAAAAAATGCCAAATAAAAAAGGATAATATTGTTTACAAAAAAAAAAAAAATGGTGATAAATCGGTCAAGAAAGGTAGAAATGGAAAAAAAAAATAATTTGGGAACTGCCACAAAAGTAGCACTGGGTCTTTATGGGTTAAATATCTGAAAGTAGAAATACTATAACACATTACAGTCACAGAACAAATTATTAGACCATCAAAAGTCATCAAAAACAATGGTTATGCGATCAACTACTAACTCCTGTGTGTATCATGTGACTAAAACAGATAGAAAAGAAAACATGGAATCACTCAAAGCACTGTTTTTGTCAGTACAATGACATAGGTATTGATGTAAGAACTGAAGTGATTTTGGTTATTATCAAGAAAACATGGAAAATGGGTGGATATCAGCTCTGAAATTAAACTACTATGAGCTGTTTTTGTTGGTATCATTATATTTGTCCAAACAAATGTACCTTTAGTTGGACCAGACATTAAAATAAACAAGAAATTGAAGAAAACAAGGGTGGTCTCATAATTTTTTCTGTGACTGTATATAGGCACATAAGGCTTGGCTGTATGTTACAGAATAAATCCACATTACATCAGTGTGTTTTTGAGACAGTGTTAAAATCTGGCCTCCACTGTTTCCACACTCACTCCGTCCTCCTAAATATTACCATCCACCCTCAAAACTGTACATCTCCCAGATTTTGCTAAATTGTCTGCACTTAGAGCTGATACTTCATGCTGTTCTTGTTCCTGACCAAATTGCTAACTGTAAGTGTGTGTGATTTATAGCAGGGGGTGTTTGCCGTGAGGCCGACAAAACCCACCAGTGGAGACTGGCTGGGGGAGCGAGTGGGTGGGAGATTTTCCTTCACTGAGTGATTAGTGAGTTTCTCTCAGGGACTGTGAGTCTGACACATGCACGAAATAAGGACATATGTGAATTTAAAAGGGAAATACCTAATACATTACACATACAGTGTGTGACCATGCATATATTTACTCTACTACAAAGTACAGCAGATTATTCTAACTCTGGATATATATGTAAACAGGATGCCACATATTTTAAAGTGGAGGAAGTCGCTGGAAACTGAAATAAGGAACACAATTCAAGTGAAAACCTGAGTCACAAAGGATTCAGAGTCTCATTAGTTATTTCATGTTCTGGAGTTTATAAGCATCATCAAAAGTCAGTCTTTTCTTTAGTAAAATTACATTATGAACTTGTTTATAAGTACAAACTACCCTTTCTCAAAACAAGAACAACCTGTACAACCTGAAATTTCTTAAGCAAAAAATGTTATGCCTCATGATGTTATGCTGTTGTTATGTTATGTTATGTTATGCATCATTTACACATGTGAATTACAACTACAGTGGATCTACAAAGACACAGAGCATTCAGCAACAGGCATCATATTGATGAAAGTTCACTTATTTTTCTTAAGAAATTTCAGGTTGTTCATAGGTTATTTGTATTTTTAAGGGATATTACTTGTGTGGATTTTGTACTGAAACCTGGCGTACGCTCAAATCCAGAAAACTCTGTACACCCTAAAAAATCCAGATGAACAAAACTGAGCGTACACCCGAATCCAAGTACATTTCCTTTATACATCCCAATCAGCGTGGAAGTGACCGCATAAATTGGAGTACCAGACTCCTCCCTCTCCACACCCCCATTTAAATATGAGCATTAATATAAACAGGGCCTGCAGGTGGGATTCCCTCTGGGATTCCCCTCTCTGTATGATCACATGACATCAAGGTGGACATGAAGCAGAGGCCAAAACAGGCAGAAGGAGAGAAGAGGATGAACTCACGCTGTTCAAACAGAGTCGCCTCTATTGTGGGTGACACTGGTCTCACAGGGGTGACTCAGATTACCCCCAAGGTACATATATATTTAATATTTGTGTAACTCACACATTTGTTAATTCTATGGGTCATGCAGTAGTCTGATCACAGCCAAACAACATAAAAGTTCATGTGTAATCATACCAGGATATCAAGTCGGAAATCAAAGACTTTGACTCATGTTTAATTACTCAATTTATTATTTTCCAAAAGACAGTGAGGCAGAAGACAGTGAGATGCAGTCTCAGCCTCGTGTCACAGACCCACGGAGGCTTCCTCCAGCCTCCCGGTATCAGCCAATTCTCTGGTCCACCAACAGCCAGCTGCTGATGCCCGTCATGGGTCCGTGCTCACCCGAGTCAGAAGAGGACATCATGAGGGCAGTCGGTGGTATCAATGAGCACCTGGACCGACTTATAAATGTTCTCACAGACATTAACACTACATTAAATGCATTTATCAACCAGTGGATTCTGTATCCTTGTCTCTTTATATGGTTGTTGCCAAGCTGAATGTCCTCCCGAGCAGGATTGGCATTGATGGGTCCAGTGTCTGGTTGTTCTGGTTCTGGTGTGTGGGGGGGTGCTGCTCTGGCGTTCCGGTGTGTTAATTGTTCATCTGTGTATCTCTGATGTGCACATCAATTGGAGGAATGACCTTTTTCACATTATTAATAGTTTCCCAGTATCATGTCTAAGTGTCGCCAAAGGTTCAAAAGCACCAGAACTGTGCGTACGGCAGCCATGGACTTGGCGTAGAGCACCACACACTTCCACGGCCTTTTCACTCTTTGTGCATCTGAACATGAGCGTGGAAAAGGGCGTACGCCATGTTTTCTGGTGTACGCACCCTTTGTACATGAGGCCAACAGGACAACATCATCTGCAAAAAGTAGAGATGAAATCCTGTGGTCCCCAAACCGGACCCTTCCAGCCCCTGGCTGCACCTAGAAATTCTTTCCATAAAAATTGGGAACAGAACCAATGACAAAGGGAGGCACTACGTAATGATGTTCAAAGGGCTAATGTGTGTGTTGACAGGTGTCTGGATCAGCACTAATGTTCTAAAAGTGATGTTCTTTCACCTTACATGTGTTTTTCTTATATTTTTATATATATACTTCATGGATTTTTTTTTTTGCCACTTATGGGTAAGGAACCAAATATAGTAACTTCACTGACCTTGATTTTCCACATAATAAAAAATTTTGAAAAATTTCACAAAAGTAAAACATTCTTATATCCTCCAATAACACACTAAGGTTGAAATTTTGAATTTCAGAGTATTTCTGAGTGCCCTATAAAGGCTTAAAGTTTGATGTATCTGTTGGTGAGTTCCTCGTCTCTCAGCCCTGTTCGCCTTCGGTGCTTAGGCTAATAAAAAGCCTTCCATTTTCTTTCACTTTCCCTCTTGCCTTTTCACTTGCACAAAGACAGCAGTCATCCAAGTGCTCCTGTCTACTGATGAACTCAGAGTAACTTTAATTAGTGAAGGTGTCAACAGCCTAAGAATGTGTGATTTGGCTGAAAGGCTGTTTGTATCGTACTTAATAAAAGCTGAAAAGTTAATGAATGTATTTTGTCACAGCTTTGGTGCTGAAGGACACCCTCTGTGAATAAATAAAGACCAGGGGAAATCTATTCTCATGTTTTTCCGTCTATTTCAGTAAAGTCAATCATTCTGTTTTGGACTTCCCTCCATTTTCTAGTGATAATTACTGGATTGAGAAAGCATCGACATGCCAGGCTAACCGACACTTTGTGGTCCTGAATTCAGAACGGGTGGGAATCTTCCTCATTTCACCCCACTTAGTCTTTAATTACAGGAACATGCAAGTGCAAACAGATGAGGCTCTATAATTACTTAGAATGAAAATAGAGCCACTTTGTGTTATTCTGAATGGATTATTTGAGACAAAGGTGTCAGAATGTCCAGAGAAAATACGGTCGGCTTAGTTTCTTATTTTGGTATGTGAGCTCTGTCATTTGGTGGTGAGGAGTGTATAAATGTTGAACTTACTGACGAGTCATGAGTTTAACATGTCAACACGGTTGCAAAGATTGTCCATCTTTTAACTCCTGTACCATTCACTTGATGTCTTGTTCCGTGCTATTTAGGTCTAACAGTGATGAAAATATAACCGGTGTGTTATTTATTACCCCATTTCTTTCTGTTTCCTAAATTTAATGCTAGGTTTGTATGGCTCTTTTGTTTTTTTCTTTTTTCAAGTGGAAAGTCATGGGTGAAAATCCCCTACTAGAGCGCTCCAGTGTAGAAAAAGTGGAATTTGGTGTAGTTTTTTGCTCCAGAGACTCACAATATTTACAATTGGATTTATTTCCCAGCATTCAATATTGTGAACAAGGTATGACTTTCTAAAGTAGCAACAAGTGGACACTGCACTTTACTGGTAAATAGTGTTTTATTTTGTTTTGTTTTGTTTTTTTACTTCTGACTGCAAACCTCCCTCCATAAATACAATGTGATTCACTCAGGAAATGGACTGTTTACACCAAAGTACGCACCCAAAACAATGTGTTTACATGTAACCTGAAGCTTAGAGGCAGTTACACTGTGGGTGAAAGGCTCCATCACAGGGATTCCACCTGTTAAACTGGAGATTTGATCCTCATCCCATAACTATGCAGTATTGTCAGTTTGCAGCTGCAGAAAACACAAAAGTCAGAGGTGTATGTCATGTCGTCGCCACAACATCAGTTGAGTGATACTTAAATAATTTAGCTCCACTCACATTTTCATACCTGCTGTGTTCGTATTCTCTTACGTCACTAATATTGTTCAGCACCTGCTGCCACTGATTATCAACATGTCAAGTTTTATTTATTTCTATAGCACATTTTAAAACACTACTGCCCCAAAGTGCTGTATATTATCATGAAACAGAGTATAAGTAAAAGACAGTAAATAGAATAAAACAATACTGACAAATGATTCATGCATTAAAATATTGAAACAATAAGCTCAGCTCATATTAAAAGCCAGTGATGTCAGTGATGCTATGGATGCATCAGGAGCGCTCTGGTCTGCGTTGTCATTTTTAAAACCATTATTTCCAGTTTTCAGTTCGTTTGGTTAAGTTTAGGCTTGAAAATGACTTCTTTAGGTTTCGGATAATATGGCCTGAGACAAAGTAGTTAAGCTTTTTTTACAAATAGTTTTTGCACTATTTGATCTCTCTTTGTCATATTTATTTATTTATATATTTAGCGCATTCTGACAGCAAAGCAAGAATTTCATTGTATGGAGAACATGTTTCCTCATTGTCCCTATGACAAAAAAATGCATTGAATCTTAACAGATGCAACTTCAATTCCACCATCAACTATTATTTTGATTTCATGATTATTTAAGGGTAATAAGTATTAGTAACCACAATAATTTTAACAGCAATATAGAGAAGGCTTTGGAGATCACCCACTACATGTTGGCATTAATGTGATTTGCTGGAATAAAGGTGGATATTTCTGTTGTGCATATAGAGCAGTGGCAGGATTGTTATTGTCCTTTTCCATTCTTATACTATCTGTGTATTAGTTCCCTGCAACTACAAATATACCCTGAAAATGGCTAGTTTTATTTTATTTATGTATTTATTTTATTGGTTTATTTAATAGGGACCATGCATATTTATGAACATCGTTGTATAAAAAATACACCCATTTAAATATGCCGGAATTAGTAAAAATAATTACTTTTCTCCTGCAGTCCCTCTGCAGGTGACAGAACAAGACATAAAACAGCCAGCATTGATACAGCACTCGTTTGCTATAAATTACAAATTTTAAAAATACACATAATGATGACATAGACGTCATCAAAACAAACAAACAAAAAACAAATAGACATAGTGAGTGCATCACCGGTTTTCTAGGAGCCACTGTTTTAAGTGAGTTTTAAAAGCGTTGTATATTGGACACTCCTCATTGGGAGGGGCAGGCTATTCCAGAGTTTGACATGTTCGACAAAGACACATCTCATTTTAGGCACTTTAATGTCGTAAAGCTCTGCCTCATGTGCATAGATTTCACCAAAAGAACTTGACAACATCCCGTCTCGGTCCCAATAACTAGTCAAACAACACAGATAACTTTTACTCCTATTCTGGAATGAGATGGACTGGTGGTACCAGACATATCTGCACAATATCTCCCGTCTCCATCCATCCCTCTCACCCAACGATACTGCAGTTCTGGTCCACAGCCTGGTCACATCCCGCCTAAACTACTGCAACTCCCTCTTATTTGGTTAACCAGACAAATCCATTCATAAAGTGCAACTGGTTCAAAACTCCGCCTCTCGTATCATCACCAGAACCCTCTCCATGAGTCCTGCAACAGCTCCACTGGCTTCCTGTTAAATTCTGCATCGTGTATAGAATCCTCCTTCTCACCTTCAAGGCCGTCGACCACCTCGCCCCTCGGTACCTCACTAACCTCTTCCACATAAACGCTCCCACATGCACTCTTCACTCTTAGGTCACCTCCATCCGTCCAACTCACCCTCCCACCTGCCCGCTTGACCACCATGGGGTCCAGAGCTTTCAGCCGCT
Source organism: Apogon hyalosoma (assembly GCA_037367295.1). Taxonomy (NCBI): domain Eukaryota; kingdom Metazoa; phylum Chordata; class Actinopteri; order Kurtiformes; family Apogonidae; genus Apogon; species Apogon hyalosoma. The sequence continues at coordinate 29,346,108 of JAPQRP010000001.1, read as the reverse complement.
CAGCCCCCCCCACCTCTGGAATGCCCTCCCGTAGCACATAAAAAATTCAGACTCTGTTACTACCTTCAAATCCCAACTTAAAATGCATTTATTCGGACAGGCCTTTCACTATTGTTTGCTGCCATTTGTACTTATGTGTTTTATATATGTATGTTTGTAATTTTAATGGTGTTTTATTTATTTTAACAACTTTGTACGGTGACTTTGAGTGTCCTGAGAGGCGCCTATAAATAAAATTTATTATTATTATTAAAAATCTGGTTAAATCTAATTAACGTCTGTGTACGTGTCCACTGTAAGGGACGTCTTGGACAAAAGTCTTCAACAATGATCATCAACGAGCATGTTTAGAAAAAAGTTTGAATAGCTTTTTTTTTTTTACCCAAGTTATGTTCTTGGTCTGAATAAACCCAGTGTCCCTGAGCGTGGGAACCGTAGTCTCTGTACAGGACGACGTGGCCTTGAACAACCTCGTAACCCTATGAGTGACCCCTCACCTCCGGTTGGCTGTGTCTGGAGCCGTCGTACATCAACGCTTCGCAGTCACTGGGAAAAGTCAAGCCCACCAAAACACAGTCCCTTCTAGAGGCACTGGTGACTTCAGACCAACCATTAAATTGATGTGCACATGACCTTTAAAACATACATGACTGAGGCTGAAGCATCAAACCGACCCTCTACGTTAGGGGTGTCAAACATATAACAAAACTGGTCCGCCAAAGGATCCAATCCACCCCACGGGATGAATTTGAGAAATATTTCACGAAGGACATTAAACCTCAAGGGTGTCGAACTCATTTTAGTCCAGAGGCCACATACAGCCCAATATGATCCCAAGTACAATAATAAAATAATAACCTATAAATGATTGATGAATCCTTTATTCCAGAAGAACAGATTTGTGTAAAAATAGACTGGTCATTGCTCTGATATGTACTCAAAGTATTAAGAAAAAGTAGGCTCAAGGTCATTTCTTTTGGCTGTTTGAACCTTTTGTCATGTTAATATAATGTGAAAACTATTAACCCTTTGTCGGGTAAGTGACTACTTTCAGTCATTTCTGCACACGTTACAAGACAGTGAGTCATCAATCTCAGGTCCAATGTGGTCTACAGGGTCTGTAAGGTCCACCTCTGCATGAACAGTGAGTGG
>JAPQRP010000001.1:29317106-29330024 GCA_037367295.1 Apogon hyalosoma | reverse complement strand
AGAAAGAAAGAAAGAAAGAAAGAAAGAAAGAAAGAAAGAAAGAAAGAAAGAAAGAAAGAAAGAAAGAAAGGAAACCTCTTGGTCCACAGTTTAATGTGACAGTGCTTCATCAGTTCCCTCCCTCCTCTTTATAATGTTTCTGTTCCAGGTTCTTCGTGTTCTGTCGTTCCAAACCTTCTGTTACTCTATAAATTACAGACTTCATAAGACAAGTCCATCATCTGTCACTTCATTTATGACAGTTATTTCAGTCGTGTCTCTTTTTGCTCTCTTTTTACAGGTTTCAAACCTCCTCCGGTTTGATGTTCTTCCTCTTTACTTGGGTTCCATTGTCTTGTCCTGTAGAACACAGAGGTACTTCAGAGGTTCTCTGCTCTTGTCGGTGCCCGTAACAGACTGATTTACAGCTCACGTCCCGTTTTCCGTCGTCTTTCCTTCCTCTTTCAACTCGTCATAAACACCAGGACACAACAGTTCTCACAGTCGTACCAACAGCCCTGCGTACGGAACAGTTTACAACACCTCGTCTTCAGTTTACTGAGCTAGCGTCGTGTTTGCTTAGCCCACACCATCCAAGTCTCGTTTTGTGCCAGACCACACACAGGTGGGATTCACGTTGATGTGGTTACAGTGTGTATCTCAGGGGTCTGTGTTTGCTGACGATGATTTACGATTTTCTTGACGGGATGTGCAGGTGTTTGGTCTGTGGCGTGACCTCACAGGCCCAGATGAAAGGAGGTCCATCAACAGGTGGCATTGTCTGAAACAGGAACTAATAAAGGAACTTTGACAGAACTTTATGTCGGTTCTGGGAACTGTTCCACGCTTCTGACAGATTATATCATTTTCTTTCACGTGGCTTTTGTGTTGGTTGTGTTGATCGTGGCTTAAACGTGTCAAACATTACTTGTGAACAGGTGGGTCGATCAAATACGTCCCTGTGTGTATACCAACGGGCACCAGCTGTGGCCTAAACTTTAACTCCCTGCAGAAACGGAACACCACTGACGAACTCTAGATTCTGGCTTCATAGACTGACACTGCACTTCTCTCCTCTAATTCTAAATCACGACATATTTTCATGGACTTATTCTGCTCTTACTCACTTCTTTTTGACCCTATAATACAGTGGTTCTCAAAATTCTTTCAGCTGAGTTCCACCGAAATATATTTTTTTGCCAAGTTCCCCCAGCTCTCAGCTCGACTGCTCCTTCAAGCAGACGGAGCTGTACAAACTGGGTCATTTTACTGCCTGCTTGACTGCCATCAAGAAACGGCTAAATGGCAACTTCCTACAACTGAACTCTGAAAAGACAGAAACGTTGATGATGGCTCCTGACAGTGCTATTCCCCTCATACAACATCTGGGTCTCGTAGGCCCCTCGGTCCAGTCTAGCCTGCGTAACCTGGGGGGTTCTTTGACAAAGCTACGTCCTTGGACTGTCACTGTAAGCAGCTTGTAAAAAACTGCTTTTATCATTTGCAAAATATTTCAAAGCTGAGGTCTATGGATTCGAAACCTGAAATGGAGATGATTATACATGCTTTTGTTTCCTCCCGCATTGATTATTGCAATGCCCTTTTTACGTGTTTTAACAAAAAGGCTGTAAATCGCCTTCAGTCTGTGCAAAATGAAGCAGCAAGGCTTTTAACAGGAACCAAGAAAAGGGATCACATTACCCTGGTTTTATATTCCCTCCACTGGTTGCCAGTTAATTTTAGAATCCAGTTTAAGATTTTAGTTCTTACCTTTCGAGCCCCTCTATACACAGCAGAACTCCTGAGACCCTATTCTCCCCTGTGCTCATTAAAGTCATCAAACCAGAGGCTGCACCCACTTTAGAACCCGAGGAGCGCGCTCTTTCCAAGTCAGTGCTCCACGCCTGTGGAATGCACTACCTTTTACTCTGCGGAGCATCGAGTCCATTGACTCCTTTAAGGAGCTCAAAACGTATCAGTTTAGTCAGGTGTTTAGCCTGGGTTGATGTATTATGAGCTTGTTTTTATTGTTTTATTATGTTATTGCCTGTTTCACATTTTATTTATTTTGTTTTAAGCCTTTATTAACATTTTTATTCTGAACAGTAAAGCACTTTGTGATTTTATCTGTGAAAAGTGCAATATAAATAAAATGTACTTATTTACTTGCCAATCCAGTGTAAGTTTTCCTTTTTACATCATCTGCCATTGGCTAGTGACCTCCAAAAATTTACCAAAAATATTTTTCACCAGACAAATAAAAATTACATGCCTTATTTGACTTAAAATATTTACCATATGTTTTTATTAAACCCAACTTAAGCATGACTAAAAGAATACAGTTATGTATAGATAAAATTCGATTATTGCTATTTGATGAGGTTATATTTCATTTCAAGGTGACTGCTGCATCATCATGTAGTAACAGTATTCAACAGTGCAACCATTGACATTGACTGCGTCAGATGTCTGTCTGACAGCTTTAACAGGAACATTCAATTTAAACTGCAGGAAAAGGGAAAAAAAATAAGTAAAAAAATCGGTCGTTCTGTGAATATTAACGTGGATCCACACTCAGCCACAGGTGAGAGTATCACCTTTGGCACCGGGTCGGGGAGGACTGTGGCTCATCAACCTGAGTCAGACATGTCTGAGTCTGTCAGCAACCTGCTTAGAACAATCCCGCAGAAATGGTCAAATGTATGAAAACAAAAACTCACATGCACTTCAGAATTTTCCATCAGCCACTGGCAGGTGAGTGTTTTTGATTTACAAACCTATTTTTTGCCACCATTGGCGCTTGGCGGGTGTTAATTTTATGCCCTGATTGCAAATATAATGGTGAAACTTTAGAGGTTCAAGGCAGGCCTCCTTTGGTGCTTAATGTGTGTTTTTGCCGCTTCGCTTTAACCCTTTAAGTCCATAATTTTACCTGACACTCACTTGACAAGTAAAAATGTTTGAAATGTGGTGTGAGTTCACATTGGGTCAAACTAATCCTACATCAAGGGTAAGGGGGCCTCCGACTTTTTAAAAATATTGAAAAAAGGTTAGGAGTTCAATTTTATCATATAAATTTATTGTGTTTTATATTTCAGCATTAATTCTCATTATTTATTTTGTATTCAGTACATGATGACTTTCAGGTACCCCCCTGGGCTTCTTCCAAGTACCCCTGGGGGTCCATGTACCCCCATTTGAGAAAGACTACTCTAATACATGGGTGTCAAACTCATTTGACCGGCAAAATAATAACATTGAAAAAAGTTAAATTACATAATGAAAATGTTTCCATCTACATTCTATGCTTTAAAAAATGTGAACAACATGAACAACCACAAACAACCTGAAATTATGCAAGAAAAATAAGTACAATTTCAGCAATATTATGATCATCCCATGTGCATTATAACTTACAGATGTCAGTATTTCAGGTTGTTTATATTTGTTCAGATTATTCACATTTTTTTGTGGAAGAATAGTTTGTAAATGTAAGCATTTTCACATAAATGTACTTTTTTTACATTAAAACAAAGAAAAAATTTGAATGGTCATTATTTATAGGTTATTACAATACTATTTAACTAGTTTGACCTACTTGAGACTGAATTGGGCTGTGGCTCCTAAACTAAAATAACTTTGACATCCTTGATTGTTGATTACTTCAGTATTTTTGCATTTCACCAAGTTATCCCATGGGCCAGATTGAAGCCCTTGATGGGTCGATTTTGGCCCGTAAGCCGTATGTTTGACCCCCCCCCCCCGTTCTAATAGGTCCTATTGTACATTAATCCTCCATAAATGCAATTTCTGTTCTTGATTAACATCTTCCTGCTGGCTGAATTGGATTTTTTCTGTTTATTAAATTCAACATTTTTCCCCTGACAGTGCTAAATCAGTTGTGTGGAAATTACACAAACAAGTACATTGATTAATTTTGTTGTGTAACAGTTTCATGATTCAAGTTTACATTTTACTGTTCAGTGAGTCAGCTGTGTGGATTGTTTATACGGAATGGACATAGAAACTGTTGTCACTGTTGTTTTATTAAATTATTCTTTTGGCCCCAAAATGGACAATATTTGTAGAAAAGGATGGAGCAAGAATCAGTCCCATATTTGAAACAGGATAAAATGCTGAACCTCATAAAACATCTGTTTCAGAATCATTTGCTGATCATTTTGGGCTATCATTAGGGGATGTTTGTGGGAAAAAAACCCTTTTTCAGAAATCAGTTCATGAGCTGTGCAATGAAAGCCCAGCATGGAGGAGTGTTGGAGTGTATGTTGATCACAGACGTGCATTTTCTTATTTTCTGCCAATAGAACCCCAACTCCACTTACAATATCAGAGGTTACACTTGTTATTATTATTACTATTATCATCATTATTATTATTATTATTATTATTATTATTATTAGGTTTAGTCACTGAAAGCACTTGGATGGAGTTATGGAAAGATGCAACGCCAGACTTTGGTTTAATAGAGAAAAATTCTTCAATGATACAATGTAAAATGTGAAGGATGATGTATGTTAACGCCACAACCCTTTCCATATCCTAACCAAAGCACTTTCAGTTCTTAACCCTTTAACCTCTGAGACATTATTTCAGATAAACGTTCTGCAGTGAATTTCCGTCTGTTTCAGCGTCCTAAAAGCTGCTGTATGTGCTTGTGTTCCTTTTCTTCAGTGGTTTTGCTTTACTGCGTGTTTTAGGGTCAAAACAGGAGGAATAACAGAAAAAGACAAAGAGAGGAAGTGAAGTTTGACAGGTTTTTACTAAATAAGACACTCGGAATGTACATCAACAAGAGATTTAGGATGTTGAACATGAACTATGAACTGGAACACACTGAACAACAACAAGGAGTTGAATTTTGACCCTGTAGTTTTTGCCTTGAGGCTTTTTTTTTTCTTTTCTTTTTTTTTCTTCCTGAATCAGTTCAGTTGTTTTCTGGTACCTGGTTCAACTCCAAAAAGCAGTTATATCAGTGGTTTCCAACCTTTTTTGGCTCGTGACCACATGTTAACATCACAAATTGCTGGCGACCCCAGATATTCAAAACAGACATTTATTTGCTAAAATTGTTTTTGATCATGTAATAGTTTGCTATACTATGTTGCAAATAAATGTTAACTTTAGACAATATTTAGTCTATATAATGTTTATTATTGTAAGGCTATAATTTATGTTGAAGAAATGGAAAGTTTAACAGTGAAGTAAATTACAGGGAATAAGTTAATTTATGTATTTGTTAAAAAATATATTGACAGTGTTTACCCACTTAACTATTTACATTTATGTTTACAGAATTATTATTTACACATTTAATTATTTTCATTTGTTGTATGTGGCTAGCTGAGATGACCTGTTGGATCTGCCTTTCTGGATCATATTTGCAAATCTAGGTGCTACTGGCTCCTGATTGGCTGGTTGAGTCATGTGAGTTGTGTGTCAGGAAGTGTTGTGAAGCGAGCTGCTGTGTGTGCCAAGTAAAGCACTGTTCTAGAAGAAATCCGCCTCAATCCTGCAGTCTCATTTAATAAAGAGTGAACCATAAACCATCAACGAACCCTCACGTTACATTATGATGGATGGAGGCAGAAAAGCCAGGTGTGGATTACTGCACAAAGGGAGAATTTGATTTCCGTTGGTCAGGATATGTACAGTCAGTCCAGCTTGGATTTACAAAACTGACAATTAATACTGAACAAACAATAACTAAACTATGAATCATGAAAGAGCTGCAGCATCTGAAACCGACCACAGTGAACATTTGACAGATAAACAGTTCCACAGTGCTTCAGTTTCAGCTTCAGTTTGTCATGTCTTTTATGGATTGTGATTGTCTCTGTCAACTCACCATATATTTTTCATGAGTAATTTTTGTTTTTATATCAATTACTAGAAATTTCAGGCGATCCCATTTGAATCCCAGGCGACCCCACATGGGGTCCCAACCTCAAGGTTGAAAAACACTGAGTTACAAGGACAAAATTCCGTAAAAACACCGTAAAAATAAATAAATAATAATAAAGGAAAATCACCACAACACTGCAAACAACAGTAAAACAAACAAACAAAAAAAAAAAAAAAAGAAGTCGGTCTAACTCACTGCTCTTTGTTTTGCCCTCTAGTACACAGACATGGGGGGTGGGGGGCTGAGCATGTTTTCAGATGTCTATGAAAAGTGCAAGGTCTATTCTATCAGCACATTTTCATTTTTTTTCTATTGAGCAAATGGCTGAACTTCAATGAATATTTAAAATAAATCATACATTCTGAACGCTCACCACAGACACGTCAGGGGTTAAAGGGTTAAACCTAAAATATTCATGGGATACAAACACACGTCTCTGCTGACAAAGTCTTGGATTGTGTAAATCACACACACTCCAAAAGAAGTCGTAATAACTAACGTATCCTTCAGTGACAAATTACTCTGAGATTATACGTATCTGTGGTTTGTAGAAACATAAGGCGCTAATAATTTATTCTGCAGACAGGGTTAGATTTTTCCGACCTTGAGGCTGCTGTTATGATTTAAAAAATACCTTCAGTGGGTGTAAATACATTTTTAGGATCACATCTAATCTTTCATCTGGTTTGAGGTTTGTCGATGCAAATGCGAGCAGCACCAGTTAGAGAAAAGCTGGTGTGTACAGCTGGAAAAATCCCCTTGTTTTATTTTGTTTGTGCCTGGCATCGCTCGCAAGTGGCAGCTAACTCATTGGTTGTTATCAGTGTTTCCTGGAATATACAAAGACTTGACCCTGATCTTTCCCTGAACTCCTGCTTACCCTAAAAATCCTCAATGTTAAATTATACTACGTCTACAATTATAGCAAGTTTTACTCATTATAAGAGACTGATTGCTAAATATATGTCGGTTATCAGGATTTATGATACGTGACTTGGCTGAATGTCAGAGTATGTGCTATTTTAGAGGAGAGGGCATTTATGCAAGAACTGTAATAAAAACATTGGTGTATGTGTGTGTGAGACCTCCTGTCGATTCATCCATTCCACTTTTCGACATAACTCTGTCCAGATGTGACCACTGGCCTTCTCTGCTGCTTGTCTCATTCTTTCTTTCTCTGCCCATCTTTCTTCCCTTCTTTGGCAAACCTTAACTTGGCTTTCAATCTCTCATCACCTTTTCCTGGGGTTAACCTTTTCCTGTCATACTCAATCAGACTCACATAGGTATGCAGCACACACATATATATATATACAACATAGTACATACGGTCATTATTATGCACACACAATGCAAAAATATGCACATCATGAAACAGGAATAGGTAATGAGAGAAGTGTGTCAGCTGAAAACCTTTGGCATCAGGGCTTGATTATGTTGTCGAATGTGTGTGTGTGTGGTGATAGTGTGTTTACACTGGGCGTTCACGTGGTAACAGGCCTGTTGCTACAACTGATCCAGCTCATTTCCGCTCCACAAATACTCATCATCTATCATCTGACAGGCGTGGGCGCATTGTGTGCGCCTACTTTAAACATGTGGTCTGTGCGTGTGTTTGCCTTCAGGTCATTCCATACTTATTCAGATACACTGACTATAATGCATGTTAGATTCTTCCCTTATTCTGACTTATGCCAACAAAATAACAAGCTGTTTACATGGCTGATGAAAATTTATATTCCATCAATATTACTGTTTACATAGTCGCACATACTTTGATTAAACCAGAAGTTTTGCATTGGGGGCGATGCTGAATGATGCAAACAGGTTCCATCTCATATTCCTTCAACCAACTTTGTGATTAAGTCAGTGTTTGGAATTTTGCTCACACCACAAAACCCACTGATCCCCTCTGTCACAGTGCATATTTCCCCCACTGAGCAGAAATGAGCTTTCATTTTGAGTGTCTATCTCTACAAGAACCTGCACTTCCTCAAATGGCCACCAGAGGCAGTAAAGTTATGCGTTATAATGATCAAGATAATTAGTAACACTACTGTAAATGACCAGTGCATGATTCATGACGTGGCCTTTGTCGGTGCCATCTGTCCACGTTTAATGTAGACTTGGACTGACAACTCGCTACACTGCTGAGCCGACATTCAGAGCTTCTGTTTATTGAATTAAATATTTTTTACTGTGATAGACAGCTTAACTATAGCTGTGGTTTAGTGTTTACTCCAATGAAACCACCCAAGGATGCTGCTTACTTCATGTACTCATTAGACCCTTTTCAATCACAGGAGCTTTGCCAGGAACTTTAACTTTTCCTGGATTTTGGAAAAACCTTGGCACGTTTCCACCGAAATCGGCTGGGGAAAAACAGTTTATCTCAACCCCAAACTTCCCTTGAAGAAAGTTTCTAGTGGTATCTTCAGATTCCTCAGAATTCTCAAGGGGCGGGGCTGTGTGCTGAAGAATGCTGGTTGGTGGAATACACTTGCAATATTCCACACTTTTGTTCACACTCCATGTTTAATCCACTGGGGGCTGCAAACTTGTTTATTCCATTTCTACAACTACTACTTCTGCTCAATGAATTTCCTCCTCAGGGGGGACAACCAACCTATTGAACTAACAGGCAGGTTATGACTGAGTTTTCTTCCACCTATATCCTACATTACTGGCACTAACGTTCACCTGAACCGAACTGTCGGCAGTCTCAGAATTCGCAAACGTCCCCATGCACTGGGACACTGTAAAGGGGGGGTAAACGTGGCAAATTCATGGGGCCCAGCATTTGTGTGTCCAGTGGATACAGGTTAGAAGTTGGGAACATTTCATGTAAGATCTGCTGTATAATAGAGGAACATAACCCAGGAGTTGGACGTTGAAAGTATGTAAAGTTTCACTTGTTTCACACCAGCCTTAGTTATGGACAGCGCCCTCATGTATATAGCCCCCCCCCACACACACACACACACAAATCTTACCCTGCTTACCACCACCTACTGGACTGGAGGTGTTGTGCAGTTTCATTTACCCCTCCCCCATACATCATCAGACTGATTTGAATACATTTTCCAGAGATTTGAGATGAAATTGCAAACCACACAGATTGCCAGGAATTATTTAATCTCAGTAAATAGCTGGAAATGAAAGTTCCTGGAAATGTTTGTAGAAAAGGGGCTTTTGTGTTATGTACTTATTCTTGTGTATATGTATACTCAATTACAACACTTGGTGTTTAGCAAAAAAAGGACCTCAGAGCAAAAACAGAGAAAGCACACAGGAGCTAAGATGAATGAAAAGTGAATGATTTAATTACAATCACTGATGAAAAAAAAAAAAAAAAAAAAAAAAAAAACATTAAATTAGCTTTCATGTTTATGTCTGACCCAGATAGGAGGTCACTCTAGAACCCACTCACATGAGTAGCTGGGACTCTGGAGTTCTGGCAGGTCTGTAGAGGAACCCGACGTGACGACAGGAGAACCAGGGGAGTAATTGGGGAGAAAAAAATAAACCAACACAGACACATGAAGGAGAGAGATGGAGAGGAGCCACAGACAAGAGGAGGAAAAAACAAGAAAACAAAAACAAACACAAGATAAAGAGACAAGCTATGATACCATGAATGCAAACTAAAATACCTCATCTGTTAATGTAATTTAGTTGCATTAGCTAACATTAACAATAATTCATATTGGATGACATGATCTATCAGCTAAGATGCTAAATCGGCTGGATTACACTAATTGTGATTATACATTATATGAAGTTAGCATTACTATTATCTAATGCAACTGAATGTGTTAATATTTATCATGTGTGAAGCCACCTGAGGCTGCAAAACAGCAATGTACAAACCAACAGGCTCCATTTACTTTTATATACAATCTATAGTCACAAACTACAATAAGAATCCAAATGAAGACACATTATGAATAATCACTGTAAATGTGTAAAGAATAAACCTGAAAAACAGCAGTAAATCCCACATGTTAATAGTAAACAGTGAATTTGTGTAGCACCGTCCCTGAATGGCAAAAGACAAATTCTCCAGTTCCACAGGTTCTGAAAATTCAGGAAAGTATAGTTGTTGTGTTTAAATCTCTTACACTTTACTGTGTATCTTCTCTGGCAGGTTCTTAATGGGAACACACTCGTGCTCAACACTGATAAAGGTTAACATTTTTAACCACCATATTATAGGAGTTTTCCAGCATGTTTAGCCACTAAGAGATGTGATTCTATCAGGAGAAAAGGAATCCTTTTTAGCTCACTGGAGAATAGGCCATGAGCTACTGTGAAGACGCTGTGGCTGGTGTCGTTTTAGTCATCTTTGTCCTCTTTCTTCGTCGTTTTCATCTTCATTAAAAAGTTTGTTCACAGTTTTGAGAAATTTAGATTTTTGAATTTTTTGACAAATTTTTGAAATATCAAAATTGTGCCTTTACCTATGATGGACCATATTTTATGAAATATCAATAAAGTTACTATTGATCACTGATAGGAAGTCATATTTGGACTTTCATTTAATTAGTTGAGTTCTCCTTCAGTGGAAGTACCACCCACTTCTATTGGAAGATTGCTCTCCTTCATCAAGACCATACGACTCTAACAAAGGCTGTGTTCAGACTGCAGGCAAATGTAGCCCAAATCTGATTTTCTTGCCCATATGTGACCTGTGTCCAACCTGTTAAAGACAGTTTGAACTACATCCTAACTAAATCCAATTTTTTCAAATCCAACCCAGGCCACTTCCATATGTGGTCCTAAATCCGATACATATCTGATATTTTGCTATGCCACTTCAGTGTGAACAGCCAGGTCGCATTTTTCCGACCTTTATGTCATTGAAATGAGACAATAGTCACAATTCTGTATCCCAAGACGAGGAAAAACATATTTAGTTCCGTTAACACAGTACGTGCTTGTGTGGTCATGTATTACATCAGGACCTCTTTTACGCATGCCGGTCACTTCAGGGTCACATTCAGTTCATACTCAAAACTGATAGAAGTCGCATTTAATGTGTAATATGAATGAGCACACAAAAAAAAAAAAAAAAGGATTCCACCAAAAAAATCTAAATGATGCATTTAACCCATAAAGACTCAAACCTCCACCGGCGACCAAAGTGTTTAATAACTTCTGATCCACTAATCCTATCAATACATATAAATAATTGGTGTAAAATGCAGTTTGTCATCTTTTCATGGTCATCAGACAGGACTCATTTGGATGTTCAGAGGCTCCGTAGTGAACATAGAAACACTGTCATCTTCTACATCATCGATTCACCAGTAAAACCCATGGAGTTGGATCAATGATAGTGGATGGACACACCTGTTTTTATGTTTAGTTTTTGAAATTTTTGCTGAAAAAGTCACTTTGTTGATAAATCACTTAAGAAAGGTTAAATATAGAGAAAAAAATATTTTGGAAGTGCCACACAAGTAACAGTGGGTCTTTATGGGTTAAGATCTGCTGTCTGATCGTAGCTATAGCAGCAGAACTTGACAACCTTGCACATTCAACTAGTTATTGATTCTTGATGGAACATGAGGTGAAATACAGGGACATTGGTCCAATTTTTTTATTTTTATTTATTTATTTTTTTTAAGCCACTTAGAGAAGTGATTCAGGAGAAGAGGAATCCTTTTTGCTATTCAGTGTTTGAACCCTGACTGTAATAAAACACTGTATTAAAGAAAATACAAAGAGTGGACAATCGGGTGGAGATTAGGTGAAGAGCAGCAGATGTAAATGATAGACCCCCGTCTCTAAGTCGGCCGCCGTGTGCGTTCATGGTGGTAGGTGTGAATAAGAGTTACCGGACGGCGCTGCAGTGACTCAACACTTTGCGGCCGATGGTCCACCCCAGACCTCGGTGCCAAATGCTGAAAGACAACACCGGTGAGAAAGCAGCTCTGGCACAGCCTCTGTATGAGCAGCACAGACCACCCGCTTCAGCCCCACCGCCTGCTCCCATACACATCGGTATTTTTAGCAGCTCAGCAGGAAATGCAACCTGGATCTTACCTCAGCTTCGATTGCTTAATGTTGGCTTGATATCCTCTTCTTACACACAAACTACACACACACACACACACACACACACACACACACACACACATCACAATGACTTATATTAATGTGTAGAGAAATCCCCTTACCTTAACCCAACTCTGACCCTGGCATAACCTGAACACAACTCTCAGACTGTAAATGTATTCATTTATCTCCACAACACAGACCCCACATGTGACTGTCAGCAGATTTATGCACCCACATCAATTTGTCCACACCCACTCTGACATGTTTTTCCTGCCCACCAGAGTTGAACAGGGTATAGTTTTCACTCATGTCTTTCTCTGTACATTTGTGTATCATTTACAGATATTTCAGTTCATATGACCCTTTGTTTACCTCCATCTAACTTAAGAGTAGTTCAAGGAAATCCAGTGTTTTGTCTGTAAAGATACGTATTTAATTCAAATACAACCTGTTAATCTGATTAATTTTCATTCTTTTACATCTGCACATGTGCAAAAAAATTAATCATAGAAAACAAAAGTGACGGAGTGAAATGTGAGCGGTAGACAATGACAGGAATAACAGGAGTTTTTCTAATTATCACATTTCTTAAGTGCATGTAAACGCATCAGATCTGATTATTACAATTACCTGAACAGTCCCATTTATCAGATTTTTATGGTCATGTAAACAGATGTAAAACGTGCTTTTACATCTCCACATTTTTTTCCACATGTGCAGATGTAAAGGAACAAAATAAATCAGATTACCATATTTTTCGGACTATAAGGCGCAATATCAATGAACGAGTCTATCTTCATACATAAGGTGCACCAGATTATAAGGCGCATTAAGCGAAACAAAACCGTCAGCTCGGACGACACTTGAGCCTGATATCTTAGCCCAGGCATCCACGATCCATTGGCAGATAGTGGCGTAACTCGTCCGGCGTTGCATCCCTGCCTTGGCGAATG
>JAPQRP010000001.1:29280858-29292952 GCA_037367295.1 Apogon hyalosoma | reverse complement strand
ACACACACACACACACACACCTGAACACACTTGTTATTACGTAATATCTGCATCTGGGAGGTATGTATGGATTGGATGATTAATTGGTTTAGCAAATCCGCTCAAAAATGTCAATGAATGGAAAGAATATGAAAATGAAAGTCCTTTATCTTTCATCAGAGGGTATACAGACACGAAAAACAACATAAATCAAAGCTTCTTATCAAAGTACATTCACTAAATAACAGCAGTAATGGTTGGCTTGTCTTGCAAAAATCATGGGAGATGCAAGGAATCATGGGAAACATGACCCATGGGAATCCACGGGTTCTAGAAGCAGTAGAGTTGATAAAAATGGGGAGCTGAGCTAAACTTACCAGTGTAATACAGAGATTAGGAAAAAAGAGAATGACCCTCATTTTGTTTTGTATTGAAAGCCAAAGTAACAGAAAAGAATGCCTTCATAGGCTGTGAATGGACTCGTCCGCAGGCTGGCTGTAAACCCATTGTAATTTTAAAAAACTAATAACGTATTGGTCATATATCAATATGCAGTTTTCGACTGTCTGATCCTTGACCCAAAATACATAAGCACTGCAAAAGGCACAGGCATAGATCTGTCCAGTTTTTCAGTTATAAAGCTGATACACATACATGCACACACACAGAGGTCACTTGGCTTTTATAATATAGATCATTAATATTAAAAAAAATGAAGAATATATCTGAGAACAAAACTAAATAACTTTACCTCTATGAACAGAGCAGTCGTGACAAACTACAGCTAAACAAGCACCTGCAATAGAAAAGGGTAAGTTAACTTTCCATGTGTGCATTCATGTTTAGAATTTCCCAAGGATATTTATTTGTCTGTCTTGAAGTGTTTTGGCTTTGTAACCCTTAAAACTCGTGTGGTTTTTAACATGTGGTTCTTTGCACAATTTTATATAATTTAAAGCAAAAGCTATTTTCAAAAATGTACTGGAATCTACTAAAACTTATAAATCTGTGCTTAATCCGTAAACCACAGATTTATCACAACAAACCATCTTTTGTGTTGTCCTACTGCCACTTATTTTGTCCTTAAAACAAGTCACAGGCACAAATTTGGAAATCCTTTGCAGCCAGTGAAGCAAAAACCACATGAACATCCAGCTGATTTTAAAAGTAGTGGCATGTTGAAATGAGGCCAAGTTAAACAACACTGGTGGTCTTTTCATATAATGCTGGGAAATACATGTTTCATTCCACTGCAGAGATGAAAGAAATCTGACCTACAGAAGCCCCGAGGCTGCAATTTATTTATACGTCCATGTATAGACGCAAAGAACACAGCAGCAGATAGTGACAGATCTGCCGTCGGTGTGTTTAGCATGTTTCATCTGCGCCGCACAAAGGAAGGAAAGACGAACATACTGGTTTTATTCTCATCAAAGAGATACCATTACTTTGTTACTTTTGAAACCCTCCAACACCTAAACAGCCGCTGATGTTTACGTGTTCCCTATGGTCCCCAGTACCCATGTTCCCTGGTACTTATGTTCCCTTTTACCTATGTTCCTCGGTACCTATGTTCCTCGGTACCTATGTTCCCCGGTACCCATGTTCCCCGGTACCCATGTTTCCCGGTACCCATGTTCCCCGGTACCCATGTTCCCCGCTACCTATGTTCCCTTTTACCTATGTTCCTCGGTACCTATGTTCCCCGGTACCCATGTTCCCCGGTACCTATGTTCCCTTTTACCTATGTTCCTCGGTACCTATGTTCCCCGGTACCCATGTTCCCCGGTACCCATGTTCCCCGGTACCCATGTTCCTCAGTACCTATGTTCCCTGGTACATATGTTCCCTTTTACCAATGTTCCTCAGTACCTATATTCCCTAGTGGCCATGTTCCCCAGTAAATATGTTCCCCAGTACTTATGTTCCCTGGTACCTATGTTCCCTTTTACCTATGTTCCTTAGCATCTATGTTCACTATAAATATTCCATTTGTAGTTTGTCTTTTATTTTCACTAAAACCTGCAGGACAGTTTTTTCTCATACACTGAAAAAATGCCCTTCTAAAATCAAGTTTAAAAAATGAATACAAGCAATGAAGCAAAAAAATATATATATCTGCCAATGGAACAAGTGAAAATGATCTTTAGATAAGATTTTCAAGATCTGTTGTCTAAAAATAAGTTCTTATATCTCACTGAAAGTTACTCTTTGGGTGATTAGGTCTTATTTTAAGTGCGATGAGATATTTTGCCTAGATATGAGAAAAACACACTTGGTAAGATTTGGATTTTTTCCAGCGCAACATGCTCGGTGCTTCTTCCAGATGGTGAGGTTTTTATGCCATCTCTAGGGTCGAGCCCCGCCGCCCTGCAGAGGAAGTATATTTACATCCGTGGACCTGACAGAGGTTGAGCTGTGCAGGAAATGAAGGGCATTTACATGTTAAAACAAGCAAAAGTAGCAAAGTAACTCTCAAAGTAAATAAAAAAATGGTGTTTTACCTTTACTGAATTACAGCTTCTCTACACCATTGTACCAATTTACTTTTTACAATTTACATTTACTTTAGTAAAATGATGTAGTACTTCTACTCTGGTCTTTGTTAGACTTTGTTCTATGCTATAAAAGCCAAACCCTGGTGTCATTTTTAGTTTCCAGTGTGACAGAGATCCCATAATTCAAAACAAATGTGTTGAGACACAAACGGCAAATTCATTGTTGTTCTTAGGTCATTTTAATCCTGGCTATTGCTTCAAAATGACCCCAATTTTCGGGACGATTACTGTAATGTTGCCAATTTACTGTGTTCAGTCTAATTTTAGGGGCTCTATTGTTTTTGCAGCAGTGAAGCACATGAGATCAGATGATGGTTGGGGAGTTTAAGTTGGACGGGTTTGTCAGATTGATGTTTCTTGAAGCACTTTTCCATGAAAACAGTTTTGCTATCCGGTATGACCTGCCGCTCTAGTTTGTTCAAAGATAAAAATAGAGGAGAATTCTTTTTCCTGATTATTCCAATGGTTGGAAGAAAGACCAACCTCCTTATCTCTGATCCTTTTTAACCCTTAAAGACCCAAACAGCCACCACTGACTAAAATCATCTACTGATCTAAACTGTTTAATACCTGTTGATCCACTAATCCTATCAATACATGTAAATAACTGGCGTAAAATACAGTTTGTCATCTTTTCATGGTCATCAGATATGACCCATTTGGATGTTCAGAGGCTCCGTAGTTACCATAGAAACACCGTCATTTTCTACAACATTGATTCACCAGTAAAACCCATGGAGTTGGATCAATGACAGTGGATGTAGATGCTTGTTTCTATACTCAGTTATTAATATGTTTGCGGAAAAAGTCACTTTTTCTTCAGTTTTCTCTGTTTTTGAAATAAAATCCTTCAACTTTAATCTGAGTTTTAATGAACATCCACATAATCAGTAAATTAAATGTTGGAAAATACCTGATGTACAGTTAAAAAATGAAAAATACAGAGGATAAAAATATAATAATTGGTAATAAATCATTTAAGAAAGGTTAAATAGAGAGAAAAAATATTTTGGGAACTGCCACAAAAGTAGCACTGGGTCTTTTTAAACACAAACAAGAAATACTACGGTAAAGATCCTGAAGGTAAAAAGATCTTGATTTTTTTTAGACTCAATAATAGAGGATTATGGGATTTAAAACACACTAATGAGTTCACAGGAGTTGAAAAATACAGTTGTAATAAATCATTTAGGGCTTAATTCTAACTTTTCCAGGTTTGCAGAGTAAAATGAAGCAATATTATGAGAGACCCAAATAATGAAAGCTTTATAACTTAGACAGGCATTACCATTCTTATTAATTATACCATGTCGTCACCTTCCTAAAATCATTGCCTGAATGATTTTTTTTGTTTGTTTTTTAATTTACAAAAATTACTTTTATGCCTAAATGATCAAATAGTCAATTTCGACATTAAGTTTTTGTGTTTCCTGAAAAAAAAAAAAAAAAAAAAAAAAAAAAAAAAAAAAAAAAAAAAGAAAAAACTGAAAAAATGACTTAGGCAGTTATTTTAGGAAGGTGACAAGGTGACAATATACACCATAAGATTATGACGACTGACAGGAGAAGTATTAATAATTTTGATTATTTCATTCCAATGGGACCTTTCACTGGGTTGGACATATGAGGCAGTAAGTCAGCATTTAGTCACTGAAGCTGATGTGTCTGAAGCAGCAAAATTATTAATGTAAGAAACTGAGTGGCTGCAGTGGTTAGTTCCATCTGAAAACAGACTATGGAAGGACGTCCCTACCTCAGGACAAATAAATCCCAGTGTGTTGATGATTCCGTTAATTTTGTTGATTTTTTTGTCTTTTTTTTCTAATTTAGTTGTAAATTTTGGTCAGTAATTGTCCATCCTTGATGATTTAGATAATTTTGTTTAGTATTAAATCCTTTTCTTTTCCTGTTTTTTTTTTTTTTTTTTTTTTTTTTTTTTTTTTTTTTTTTTTTTTTAAATTTCATTAATTTTGTTGTATATTTTGGTCAGTTTTTGTTCATTTTTAAACCCCCCCCTCTAAAAAAAAAAGAGGGGAGGCAAGGGGTATAGGTTTTGGTTTTCTTTGTTTGTTTGTTAACACTCTAGCAGCAAAGCTATTGGTTGAATTCATACCAAATTGGGTTTATAGATTGCTAGTGACCCAGAATAGATGTGGTTACATTTTAGGAACATGAGGTCAAAGTTCAATTTTTTTTTTTTTTTAACTTATAATGGGCGAAATTTCACGTCTATAAAACCATCAATTTTGTTTCAATTTACTTCAAACTTGGCACATATATATAGAGGCAATTGATATGCTGACATCAGCACACACCTAGACATGATGACATCAGCTGGATCGATGCCAAAATAAATTACAATAAGTGTGAGGGGCGGGGTTTGTTGTGCCTGGCACCATTTGTTTTCCAGTGTTTACAATGTAGGACCAGTGTAATTTTTTTCCCACAACCAAATATACCACTATAGTTTAGTTTATTATACCTACTATACTATAATACCTACTGTTTAACACTTAATGAACCTGAAGATAGTGCGAGGGGCGGGGTTTGTTGTGCCTGGTACCACTTGTCTATTTGTTCATTGTATTAACTATTGACTATTCCTAATTTGCATTCTTCTGCATTCTTTTTTAATGATTTCATTGGTTAGTTTGGTCAGTATTAATTTTGTTGAACATTTGTAGGAGGTGTTGGTCAAATAAATCTAATTAGTAGGTACTTTGGTAGTTTTTGGGTGGTACAAATCACTTTACATTGGGAACTAACATGATCTGGAGATGCTCTGACATATGATTTCTCTGCTGTCAAGTGTCTCAGATCCCTAATCTTGAACATTTTGCTGTTTCTAACACGTCAACTTCAAGGTCTGTGTGCTCACTTATATAACCACCCACAGACAGGTCCCACTGGTCCCATTCCCACTTCACTTGTCAGTGTATGTGGTGTAAGGGTTGTTTTTTTTTTTAAAAGTTTTTACAATTTCTTAATTTTTCAGTCCTTTGGAGGGTCACATGAGCCTTATCTGCTTTATTTATATATAACAAAAAAGTTTGTTGTCCTTTCATACTTAAATCACAGTGGCAAAAACCACCATTTACAGAAATTTGAAAAGAAAACTCTACAAAACGAGTTCACTCTTGTGTTTTTAGAGGGTTTCAGATTCCACCAAGTGAAGAGAAAATGACCTGTTTGCAGATCATAACATTGAGGATGGTGTCTGTGAAGTTGAGGATGACTATTTCAACCACAGCGTATTTTCTTAAAGTTTAAGAGAGATGACACGGATAATAAGGTATTTGTTTTTAAAGATGTAAAAGTATTATAAGGTAATGACATGAAAGTGTTTTGAGAAGAGGAGATATTTTTGTATAAACACTGAGGTGATGAAATGAGTCTTGTGCGAGGTTAAAACTAATAATAAACACAGTAGGGAAATATTGTTTTTTCCACTTAGGAGAGGAGGCAGTGTCCTTTTTTTCTGTGATTTTTTTTTTTTTTTACAGTTTGCCTTAAGAAGCTCAAAAACAGCAATTAGGATATGAAACACTGAACCTAGACTAAACCAACTCATATTTATGTATTGTCTTATAAGTCTACTGTCCACTGGAGCTTAATCTATGGTATTAAATATTACACAGTGAAGCTTTCAGTAGAGGCTAAGGCAAAAAAAAAAAAAAAAAAAAACAATTTACATTTCTGCTCTTACAAGTTAAGTAGTAATTTTTGAACCTCACCACTTCAGTAACAACTGTTTTTACTAAAAACAGTCCTTCACTGAATCACAGTTGAAACTTTCCAGTTTCAACACAAGGCTTACTGTATAAGTTTCCATAGGCTTTTCCAGATGGATGGATTTATTGTCTTTTACTGTTGTATTCCAGTGTATTCAGAGTGTTCAAATTGTGTTAAATTATTCAAACAGTCTTGGTGCTTTTATGATTGCTCAGTAAGCTTCCATGCCTCTGTTGTGTTGGAATAAGTGTTTGGCAATCAATAGACAAGAGGATGGTGCTCTGAATGAACATACTGGCCAAATACCATGACGAAGAGTGCTTTTTTTTTAAGAGAAGAAAGAAGGCAATTATAACAAACATGGAACCAGCAGAGGATGTATTACAAATGTTGATATTGAGAAGGATTAGTTGTAATAAATTCACATAGTCAGCCTTCTAAAAGTTCCAATATTTATGGAAATTATTCCCTTCAAAGCTCAACACTGCCCCCCATGTTTCTTGACGGTATTACAACATATTCTTTCTTTGGGTTCACATCCACTGGCTCCCAGAGGAAGGACAGAACACTCCCTCCACATACACATGTGTATTTAACAAACCAAAGAACTAATGTCCTCAATGCAGCATCTTCTGTACCTCCTCTTTATCATTTAGCGACAAGTACCAATAGTGAACATTTTGACTTTGATTAATAGCTAACACTTTTTATTATCCCTGTAGGGAAACTCTCTACATTTCACCTGCTCTAATACACACAGCAATTAACATTCACATTTAGGTGCCATTCCACCAGTACCTTGGTCAAGGACATTTAATTTCATTTTATATGTTTATTTATCTCAAACCGAAATAAAAAAAAAAATAAAATCAAGAAGTCAATTACATATGCACTCATCAACAACAACACTGTCAGATTTAACCTCCATATACAGGCTTTTGATGGTGGGGGGGAAACCAGGCGACTCAGAGATCAGACAAACCCAGCACAGAAAGTGTTAACTACTCTGCCACCATGCCACCCCCAAAGAGAGAACTACTGAACACTTAGGACTGCACTTATAGAATGTGATACTCTGAATGTTTCTTGCTGGTGTAACTATTGGATTTTTGTCACTCGGTTTATTACTTAACATTTTGGTCCTCACAAGTTACCCAGTAAGGTGAAAACTAGCAAGACTAGTTAACATGTCAGACCGTTTGCATTCCACTAGTTAACATGTAAGACTTTCTGAAGTCTGATATCCAGGATATGGAACATTGATAACGCAGGTTTCCACTGGGATGCCATATATTTGACATAAATACTAAGGATTCTGTGGCATGTAAGATCAGTGGGTTTTTAAAGTCTTTGCTAACATATTAACATGTAATCCTATAAATTACTAATTAAAGATCCAGATTCCAGGACTGTTTGAGGAAACGGCTTTGGGTCAGGTGACAGAAACGGACAACATGGACATCTATGTTACATAAATATAAAAGGGAGGCAGCTGTCAGAACTGATGTCTGTTGATTTGCATGATTTAATCCCAGTGCTTGTCTTTCCACGAGAACAAATAGAATTTATAATAATCTTGGGAGTATTGTTCAGAGAATTCATGGCTCAGCTCTGATTATTATTGCAAATGTGTCATATTAGTTCAAACTCTTTATTGACATTGTCCAGATGTCATGTGTGTCTGCCACAAAAATAGCTTGTTTACACGTCTGGATGTTGCAGACAGACAGTAATAAAATCAAATTATGAAACATAATATTTTGTCACATACGTACAAGCCATAATACTGACATATTTATGGAATGTGCAGCGTTAAGTGGCTTATCTTTATTTGTACGGTCTGGTTGCAAATATTGTTTCTAATAAGTCTGTCATTGGCCGAGTATTCAGGCTACATTCTGTTATTTGCATCTGAACATTGTCAAAGTTTGCCCCATTACATGAAATGACAACATCTGAGCAGCAACTACGCACTAAAAATGCTTTGCCAAATGTTTGGATCATGCAGTAATGCAGATCTGCTTGGTTCTTTGTGGTGTTTCGTGGACTTGCCTCCTCACATAGAAGTGTTCTGCCACAATGTTTCCAGACAGTTGTCTTTGCAAAGTCGCTGTCACTGCATCCTCAGCTCAGCACCAGCGTATACTAGAGCAAATGTACAGTGTAGTTTTTTCAAGTCATGACTGTAGCGGGAGTTGTAGGAGGTGAATGTGTTATACTTCAGTACTGCCTGATACATATATGTAGAGTCAAATACTTCAGTATTTGGACTGTGAGCCCCTGAAAATGGAGGGAATACAAAGTACACTGTTAGCAATAAAGTTGGATTAAAGTATTTGTACCCCTTCTCATGAAATGGGATTTATTCTTTAGATAAAGTTTAACTGGGACTCAGTGTGTAACGTGACACCTGGTCCAAGGTGATTAAATAGGCATAAAAAGAGGAACAAGATAAGAGATGACTTTATTGATCTCACCGTGAGGAAATTTTATAGTTGACAGCAGCAACATATAACCAGCAGGTGCAGAGAAAAAGACACTTAAAGAAAAAAAAAACACAAACCAGTGAAAAATGAAATATAGAGTGTTTTGTATTCATATACATATAGAATTACCGGTAGAATTAAAATTACATTTAACAAGTGGTGCCAGACACAACAAACCCCACCCCTCGCACATATTGTCACTTATTTTGGCATCGATCCAGCTGATGTCATCATGTCTGTGTGTGCTGATGTCACCACATCAATTGCCTCTATATATGTGCCAAGTTTGAAGTAAATTGGAACAAAACTAATGTTTTATATACATTTGAAATTTTGCCCATTATAAATAAATGAAAAAAAAAAAAAAAAAAAAATATTTTAAAAAATAATTCAAAATTTTAACATTTACCTACTGTTCTCAAATTATAATGCGATCTATTCTGGGTCACTGGCAGTCATCCGAAGACATGCACTGATAGGTTAATTGGTTAATCTAAATTGCCTATAGGTATGAATGTGAGAGTGATTGTTTGTTTGTCTTTATGTCGGCCCAGCGATAATTTGAAGACTCTTCCAGGGTGTACTTTGCCTTCACTCATAGGTATGCTCCAGCACCCCCCATGACCCTGGTGAAGATAAAACAGGTTCAGAAGATGAATGAATATCTTTTCTTCTTTATATTGTCAAAATCAAGTAAAAAATAACCAAACATGTTACTTGTCTCTCCCACCACAGCTAAGATCTCCAATCTGTTGAACCCTAAGACCAGCTGTTGAGAACATTAGGAGAACGTTTGGTGATGTTTCACTCAGTCATACACATGATTGAAGTTTGAGCAATAGGTTATGTTTTCAAAAACAGTGAAACGGTCTGGATGACAAACTTGCATCTTTATTCTAATTACCAAATAGTGACAAATAGTCTTTTCCTAAAGTTTCACTACTACTACATAGGAAAACTATTCCGTGAGATCTTTGTGAAGCAGTGGCTGATGATGATGATGATGACTTCTATCTCTTCATGTCCACTTCCATCTCCTTGATTTCAGTCTGGTTCTTTTCACAGTTGTTTATGATGCCGGCATGTAAGCTGGGAACAAGAAATGATACTTAACAAGAGAGAGCTATCTATATTTGGACATAATAAAAACAATAAGACAGGCGTTTCTGGTCAGTTTATAAAGTGAACACTTGAAGTTGTCCTGATTTGGCTTCAGTTTCCACTTTTAATGCAAAGACTCTTAAGAGGAGCTCCTCCAGTCTCAGTGAAAGGAGCTCTGTTGGTAAGAGGCGGCATGTTAACAGTGGGTGTAATTAACAAAACAGGGGAAAAAAAGAGTGACAAAGTAAGTGATGGAGGAGACCTCTGCCCTGTTTTGTGTGGGAAGGGGGGTGTGTTACAGTGCTGGAGCAGTAAAGTCACATTCTGCGTTGCAGATGAGGCGTGACAGGACTGACAGCGGTGGGAGCCTTCGTTATTAACACCAGCCAATAAAAAGTCAAGTTTATTTTTTTTGTCCCTACTCCTCCCGACTTCTTCTTCGCACCTACAACGGCTCACATATATCATACTCACTGAATGAAAACATTTAGCCCATCAGTTACTGCTGGTGACAATTGAAATAACGTAATGAGGACACATGGTGTGAGTAAATGGAGAAATGTGGTCAGTCATATACTGTCGCCTGTAGTCACCACATCACCACACGAGAATGGGGTCAGGTGATGATAACTGTATTATCCGGGGTGCTTGTGCAGGTCTTGAAAGTCTTAAAAAGTAAGGAATTTTGCTACGCTGTTTTCCAGACCGTGAAAAGTGTGAATTTGAGTTTTAGAGTATGTTCAAAGGCACATGATCTTCTAAGACAAAAAGTACATGAGGAAAGCGTCTAAAAAACTGCATATGATTTCACTAACCAGTCAGTACTGGAATGACTCTAGTGACACTTTAGTGGTTTTCATATGTTTTGAAAGCGTTTCTCTCAGTAAAACATAATTTACTTCAAATTATTCTTTCATTCATTCAGCTTTTCTAACACAGTAGGTACAGTCTCAACCAAAAAAGTAGGCACACAAGTATAAACGTACATAAAGTCAAGGTCTTGGGGGAAAATAAATAGCTTTTAATTTGGAAAAAGAGCAAACACCTTTATTCATGCATCACGTTGACTGAGGTTTTATTCTGAAAAATAAATAAATAAATAATTGTACTGGTCTACAAGCATGCTTCCAGAATAAATGTAGCAAAACCACATTGGGGTCACTAAATATCACATACCATCTTATCAAACTATGTGAGATTCAACACATTTTATTGCTGTAGCAGATCATTTCACCAAACATTTTTAGTCCAGTGTTTGTATGAAGCACAGACTTGGGTGTTATTGTGCACATCTAATATTAAATGCATACTATTCATGTCAGACTGTAACTGATATGTGCAACCGTTTATTGTTTTTCTTTACCATAAGAACCATTGAAAATCATCACTGGTGCTTTTTACTGGTGTCGTATAGGTTTATTATGTGGTGGTGATTTATTCTTGATAAAACGACTCAGCAGAAAGATGGATTAACTTTGGAGCGCATTCAGCTTTACTGTCCAACTTCACATGCTGCAATGTTCGTTCATGACGTTTAAGGTCTATTCACTTTTATATTCACTAAATCACTAAAGAATCCAGCGAGGCATAAATGCATGTGAAACACAGAAGCAGATTCAACAGTTACTATAAAAGCAATCTAACCTGTAAATATATAAAACTGTGCACATAATTCAGAAAGCAGGTATTTTGTAAAGTAACCTCAGTATACAAATATTAAATCCATGAATTGAATGAATTAACTTCTTGAGAAAAGAAAAAAAAATCTCTGGTTTTTATATTCTTGACTCAAACTTGACACAATGGAATGTCTAAAAAAAAACAAAAAGTAATAATCTGCACATGGATGATTTTTTTTTTTCATTTCTGTCAGAATTAATGTATTATTCTAACAAGTGTAATAAAATTAATGGCTAGTGTTGTGCATCAGTGACATTATGAGTGCAACCAGAGTGTTCAACAGCTAGTGATGGAAAAGGCTGATGAATGAAATAAGGCAGAAATAATTGTAGGTGTTATAAAGATGCTACTGTAAACATGTAACTATTATCTCTATAACCCAGTGGTTCCCAACCTTTTTTGGCTCCTGACCCCATTTTAACATCACAAATTTCTGGTGACCCCAGACATTCAAAATGGAGACTTTTTTTTTTTTTTTTTCTAAAACTAATTTGTTTTTGATCATGTAATAGTTTGCTATACTATGTTGCAAATAAATGTTAATTTTAGATGACATTT
>JAPQRP010000001.1:29268946-29280758 GCA_037367295.1 Apogon hyalosoma | reverse complement strand
ATACTGAACAAACAATAACTCAAACTATGAATTATGAAAGAGCTGCAGCATCTGAAACTGACCACAATGAACATTTGTCAGATAAACAGTACCACAGTGCTTCAGCTTCAGACTCAGTTTGTCACATCTTTTTTATATATTGTGATTAATGTCTCTGTCAACTCACCATATATCTTTATTATTAAGTATTTTTTGTGTTTTTAATAATTACTAGAAATTCCAGGTGACCCCATGTTGAAAAACACTGGTGTAAACACAAACTTATCATTTGGGTGGCGTGGTGGTGTAGTGGTTAGCACTTCCTCAGTTAGACCAAAGCCCTGTGTGTTGACTTTCCTTCAGTTCCTAGGTTTTCCTCACCATTAAAAACAGATTCACATAAGTTAGTTTTCCTGTCTGTGCCCTTGACCACAGTGGTGATGAAGATCTGGAGTTTCCTAATGTGTGTACTAAGTGCTAACTGCTAATGCTAATGCTAGTTACTGTGTGTATTAGGATGAATAAATGCCGACAATGACTTTCCCTAAAGTAAGTTAACCAGCAACCTTTAAAATATGTAAGCAATTAAAGCTCCTGTTGCAGCTTTCTAGTTTGGTCAAAATTTAAAGGGTTAATTACTGATGATCTGATGTCATTTTATGTTGTTCCAAGCTCCTGTGGTGGGACATTGAACAGTATAATCCCATCAGCTTGTAGTGATTGTTAATTATAGTTTTCAATCATGTATTTAACTGTTAATGTCCACAATTAGCCAGAAAACAAGTCTCATGTCCTCTCAGGCCATTTCATGCACTGCATCGTTAACATTATAAGTGCATTTTTTTTGGTTATTGTTTTTGGTTTGGTTTGTTTTTTTGTTTGTTTTTTTGTTAACACTCTGGAAACAAAACTATTGGTTGAATTCACACCAAATTGGGTTTATAGATTACCAGTGACCCAGAATAGATGTCATTACATTTTGGGAAAATTAGATCAAAGTTCAAATTTTCTGTGAATTTTTGAAATCTTTTTATCTCCCATTTACTTATAATGGGCGGAATTTCACGTCTGTAAAAGCATCAATTTTGTTTCAATTTATTTCAAACTTGGCACATACATAGAGGCAGTTGATATACTGACATCAGCACATGCATAGACATGATGACATCAGCTGGATCGATGCCAAAATAAGCTACTATACATGCGAGGGGCGGGGTTTGCTGTGCCTGGAACCACTTGTTCATTCTGTTTCTACAGTTGCTGTTAAGGAGCATCAGTGCTGCAGCCTCTCACAGTATCCATACAGTGCGCATACTGGAATAAACACATGCTTATTTTCTGCGTGGGTTACTTCCTGTGGGAGTGGTGTTGGTGGGAAATGAAATATGGGTGGCTCTGAGTGGGAGTTTGATCTGAAAATCAGTGGAGGTGATGTTAACAGTGGGGAAAGGGTCTAATTTATGTCATCAGGCTGACATTTAACCCCTCGACCCTGCCGTTTGTCTTCACAGGGTTGATTGAGACTTGACTCCATTGAACACATTAACCCATAAAGACCCAGTGCTACTTTTGTGGCCCTTCCCACATGATTTTTTCTCTCTAACCTTTTAATTTATCACCATTTATCGTTATGTTATGATCTATTTTGCAATTTTTCAGTGAAAATCAGGTATTTTCCTATATTTGATTCTACTGATCATGTAGATGTTCATAAAAGCTTCGAGTAAATTCAAAGATTAATAGATGAAATTGGACCAAAATGAGGAAACTTGACTTTTTCAACAAAATTTATAACTGACTGTACATAAACCAACCGGTTGTCATTGATCCAACTCCATGGGTTTTACCGGTGAATCCATGTCGAAGAAAATGACGGTGTTTTCATGGCAACTACAAAGCCTCTGAACGTCCAAATGGGTCATACTGATGACCATGAAAAGACGACAAACTGTATTTTACACTAATTATTTACGTGTATTAATAGGATTAGTGGATCAACAGGTATTAAACAGTTTAGATCATTAGATAATTTTAATTGCCAGTAGTTGTTTGGGTCTTTATGGATCAGAACTAATCCACACATCTGACGAACCCGCGGAACCTCTTTGCTCCGAAAGTTAGATATCTTAGAATAGAATAGAATGTCTTTATTGTCATTGCACAAGTACAACAAAATTGAAATGTGCAGTTGTCAAAAAGGTGCCATAATTAAAAATAAATAACTAAATAAATAAAAAATTACAGTATAAAATATAACCGGTAATAAATACAGGAATAAAACAGGAATAAAGAGAACACAATGACTTACAACATTCACACAACAGTCCCTGAGCAGCACTTTACTCAACTTGTTTTTTTTGTTTTTTTGTTTTTTTTTTGTATTTTGATGTTGCACATTGTTAATATTGCAGTGTAATCTTATATTAATCCTGAAATCCATTCATTATCATTTCATCCATTTTCGTTTGGATCCGTGTCCTTAAAAATAAGTATTTGTTTGTATATCAAAACTACACATACTTTCTTGCTTACGTCTTCCTAAACCTTCATCATTGGCTGTAAATTTTTTATCCTCTTCTTTCAGACTTTTACAAAATGCTCAACCTGAATTATAGGAAGTCCTCCAAATCTGAACTGTTGCCATAAGGTCAAGGGAAAAAAAGGAGAAAGATCCAACAGGGAAAATGTCCAACCCTAAGAAACCATAAAAGATCATGGATATGAAGCTGAAGGAAGCAGAAATATGACTTTTAGATTGTGGGGTATAAATTTACTGTGATTCAGCTGGAGACCCAGGAATAGTTTCGTCATCTCTGCATAAAACCTTCAGTCACACGAACAAATTATGACAACAGCCTTGGATCACTGGGCAGGGCTGTCACCTTTTATACCTCAGATTTACAGAAGGAACAGTGAGTGGAAACTTCACCGGCTGATAACTCTGATCATCATGAGCCCTCTTTTTATTTAATCCAAGGTATCGTTCGGACGTCTATGAAACTTAATCTTAATGCGGTTTACTTTCTATGCATTTACTCTAGAACCACCAACAGGTCAAATACACCCGTGGCTGTTTTTCAGTTTTTCTTTTGCTGTCTGTTGTCGTTTGAGTTTACAAAGACAGAGAGAAACTGTGGATCTTCTCAAAAAGCAAGTACACGGATGGAGTTTTGGCATCTGGATACGAATTGTCATATTGTGACCGCCCTTCTTATGGTGTCTTCAGAATTGTTTATACAAATAAGTTATGTAAGTATTAGGATAAGACCAGGACTGGACAGACAGGCTGGCATCTTGGTCCTCCAAAGGCCTTGATACAGTATGATAAAGCTCCTTGACATTTTCTGTGACATTTTTGACTTGCCTGTCAAGTAATATGACAGTTAAAGAATATATTAAAAAGACATAAAAAGCACAGATCCACATGTCTTAATAAAATACTGAAGCCTACCAGGTTTTTTGACTTTTCCTCGATTTGTGCTACATCCAGATAAGATAAAGATAAACCCAGATTAAGTATTTACTCCTTTAGAAATGCATTGATTTTTGTGCCATTAATGTTTTCTGTGCTACAGCATATTGTAGTCTAGGATCTGAGAGATATACCAAGTCATTTATAACCGATTACCACAGATAAGAAATTAATATTTCAGTAATATGCAGATATTTTCTTCTAATTCACATTTACATACTCATTTTAACCCATAAAGACCCAAACATCCACCACCAACCAAAACTTTAAACTGATGTAAAATGTTTGATACCTGTTGATCCACTAATCCTATCAATACATGTAAATAACTGGTGTAAAATGCAGTTTATCATCTTTTCATGGTCATCAGATATGACCTATTTAGACGTTCAGAGGCTCCGTAGTGAACGTGGAAACACCATCATCTTCTACAACACTGATTCATCAGTAAAACCCATAGAGTTGGATCAATGACAGTAGATGGAGACACTGTCACAGATGGTTTATATTCAGTTAATGATATATTTGAGTGAAAAAGTCACTTTTTCTTAAGTTTTCTCTTTTTTTACTATAATAAGCCTTAAATGTAGTCTCAGCATGATGAATATAGTACATGATCAATTAATCAAATATAGGAAAATACCTGATTTGCACTGAAAAAAATGCAAAATAGAGAGGATTGTATTTGATAAATGGTGATAAATCACTTAAAGAAAAAATAATTTGGGAACTGATATAAAAGTAGCTCTGGGTCTTTATGGGTTAAACCAGTGCCATGTTTTCCATACCTTGGTTATTCAGTGTTGTTCTAACTGACTTAATCCACCTTTTAATATCAATCCTATACCATTAATATGATACAAAAACATAATATAATAAGGAACTGCATCACAGATATCTCACATACTGAGAATTAATGTCATGACAAAAGCAAGAAACCCATGAACACAACTCAGCAGATCTCCTTTTACTGCAGCCACAACTGCACCACAATCAGCAATATTTAATAAAGAAAATACATTATACTCACGAAAACTGCTGCTTTTTTTTTTAGTCTTTCTGTAAACAAATCCATTTCCTGTCTGCCATAAAACAGATGTTTGGTTTTGCAAGTCGCTACAGATGTGGTTCGTAGCTGCTATGCTCTTCGACCATCCAATCAAATGACGTGAAGATGCGATACTATTGTGCATCTGCTACATTTCCCCCCATGTGGCCAACATGAAATCTGATTGGTCAAAGAAACAGGTTCATTCCATTTGTTTGAAGGTCCAGAGGCTGCACAGCTGATTTTGAAGGCCTCAAGGCAGATTTCTTTTACCCGGCAACGCATGATAGTGAAATATGATTGGACAACACATACACATACTTGATTGGAAGCATTGACCAAAAGAAAAGCTACCAAATAAAGAGAACAGAGTATTGGGAATAATGGAATACATCAAGGAACAAATGAATATGTAGTTGTAAATGTAGGTTCGTGATTCTGATTCTTTAGGCCAGAAGAGAAGGACTTGCTTGACCAACACTGTTTTAAACTGATTAGTATGTAAAGTAAGAATGTTCTTTAATATACTTTAAGTATAAAACCAGCTCATTAAAACATGGTAGATGGTTAAACAAACCAATATTTTGAAATGACATATTTTTACTGAAGAGAATTACTCAATGCAATAGCTGTTTTTGGAATTACACTATAGCAACTTGTTGCCATTCTAGTGTTGAACATAACAATGATATCCTACTGTAGAGAAATGTCTCCCTTTAGGCTCATTTTACCTTTGACACATGAGTGTGTCTATGAAACTGGGTTAATTTTGGTACCTGGCACTTTACCAGCTTTTTAGACCCAAAAACGGTCCCAATTTAGACATATTTCCCTCCAGGATGTACCTAATGATGACCTCAGGTAAATATAAAAAAAATTATACTCTTGCTCTGAGCCATCCCAAAATGAATGATTTTTTTAATAAAATATTAGGGCCAAAATTAGGACATGAAAAGCTACCTAGGTGTCAGTGCATTTGATCTTGAAAACATGGTTGTAAATGGTCTTATATAGCGCCATGAATAAAGACACCGTGTTAAATGTGATGATCCTAGTGGTTTTTCTAACCCAGACATGTGGGTTTTTTATGAATCAGCAGTTTCATTTCAGGTTTCATGTGTAACCCATCATGTCCGCTCATGTTACATACAGAAAGCACCCATTTAAACACAAAGTGCAAGTGATTTTGCAGCAGCGGCCATTTTTGTGAAACACTCGGCCTTGCATAATTAGTTTGATTCCCAAAATGGACCTGTGAGAGAATAAAAAGATATTCAAAAAAATAATAGCACATAATTTTCATGTCCTTTTTACTGTGTTGCATACAGATTTTTGTATAAAATCATATTAAAAAAAACATGTAAAAATATGTTTTATCTGGAAAAATAGTTTCTCTTTTATCTCAGAAAATATTTATTTTTAAAATAGACCCAAACTTGCTTCATAAACATTAGTCAACATCTGGTTTGAATTTTTAGCCCCCATGTCCTGTTTTTAGGGACCAATTTAATAGAAGCACCCATATGTAGACTTTACATATCATGTTCTACTACAGTGAACTTGTAGTTGCAGGTGTCCCCATTTCACTAATGGATCAATGTTGTTGGACACTGCACAGATTTTGGAAAGCACTATCTACATATTTGTGGTCTTTTCTGTTTGATAATCTAATAGTGCAGTTTTCCTGTCTTCCATTTTGTCTGATTGTCTGCAGATGGTTGTGTGGTGAAGCTCAAAGTACACAGATTGACTTTCATTCCATGTGTTGGAGAAGATTGACAAACAGACTTAGCGAAAGCCACAGAGATTATTCGATAAAGACAGGCTGCACTGTGAAACAGCTTGATGGGTCATGAATTAACACATCGTTTCTTATTTGTTTAGTTTGTACAAAAATAAAACTGGTACGGGTACATGCTGTAATTATTTGTTGGCAAACAGCAGAAGGGAGTTGGAACTTCCTGGAATTCTACTGATATACAACCAGCGCCATAGCTATTTGTCAGCAAATAATCAACCATAAAGTTTTCCATAAAATTACAAGTTTGTTTCTTCAACCTGTATATTTGTATTTAGTTAAAGCGAGATAAAACATGTTGATGATTCTGCGGATGTGCTGAGGTGTCATTCTGTGAATACCTGCTGAATACCTGTTGTTTATCTACTGAGCAAAAGTACTGCCCGTCTTCAGTTTGGTTTACAATCCAAACATGGAAATGGTTTCTCAAAGCTTCTGCACTGGTTATAGCTGAGGTTGTTTTTTGGTCTTTCCCCACGTAGGAGCTTAGGGAATAAGAATCATATTCAATAAGCTGTATCCACTGCTGTCGTCTCATACTCTGAAATCTTGATCATGAGCAACTTTGACCTTTGACGACAAATTAATTCAGTTCATCTGTTTAGACGACAACATTTCAGCCAAAAACACAAAACTATTTATTTTGCCTTGTTGGTTTTACACAACATCGGAGTGAAAATAATCCTCATTTACTAGAACACTGAAATGATTGAAAACAGTGTAGTACTCATGACAGGCCAGTAGTAGGCGATGTAATTTTATAGTGACACACCCTACATGTTCCTCCACAGCTACACGTTATTATTGTCGTCCAGTTTGCACACAGCAATCTGAATCTGATAGTGTAACGCACATGTATTATAACGGTGTGTGACATAAGCATTTTTTTTTAAATTGAAAACACCAATCCACTGACGTGACAACGATGGTTGTTGCGTTTGTGAAAAATTCCACTCTGGAAACCATGCAAAAATGTCCATTTTGGGTCATCTAAAACAAAGAAACTGTGTAAGCGGGGACAGTAAAACCTTTGCCAGGGTTCCAACAGGGTCTTAAAAAGTCTTAAGAGTCTTGAATTTACACATCTACATTTAATACCTTGAAAAAGTCTTTAAAAACTTTACATTTCATACAGTAGGTCTTAAGTTATGTTGCCATAAACTTGTTGGCTATATTATGTTTAAATGTGTTTCTTAAATGTCCAAGCTACAAAGAAAGTAGCGTTAGTCTACTCAGTTCCACCCATTCTGACCTAACAATTTATAATGAAATTAGGAACTAATTATCGCTAACTTTGCAGCCCCCGGTGAGAAATGATCACAGAATGTTCAGCTCTGTGTACAGTATGTATGTAATATTCAATCTCTGTAAATACATTTTCCTAAATAGTAGAAGATACAAATTTTTTCCAGTATGGCCATGAAATAGGCTGTGAAATGGACATTCAATTCTGTTCTAAGTCATCCCAAAAAGGTCTTAAAAAGTCTTATATTTAACTCGTAGAAACCTGTAGGAACCCTGCTTTGCATTTCATCCTAAAATCTGTTGTCATTTAAATGGGATCTGACACAAATTGAACAACAAAATGTTTTATAGATATTTTATCCATGACACAGCCCTTGTCTTAAACATACATGGAATATAAGGATGGATATGATAATGAATAATGAAGTTACAGTATAACAGTTAGAGGAGCTGAGGTGTTATTTCTGATCCAAGCTGTCAGTCACTCCTAAACTTCTGATTATGCAGCGTCTTCTGTCACTGGATTGATTTTCCTGAAGTGGAAAAAGACTAGTTTCCTCTCAAACCTCATGAATTGTAAAATGCTGAAACATTTCTATGGACGTTTTGCTCAATCATACCAAACCTTATAAACTGTTTAGACATATACTCATATCCAGGTTATGAAGAGTATCCTGGTTTTGATTGTATTAAAGATATTGCATTAACATAACATATGGAGAAATCTGGATACTCATATTCCAAACTTATATCCAGACTACTTTTGTTATTACTGCTGCTGTTTGTGTCTGTGATGTTTTCACCACAATCTGACATTTCAGTAGCTGCTGCTTAACATTTACAGTCACTGCCCTTTTTTTCATGACTGAAACAAAACTCCTCTGTGTGGCTCTTGAGGTGAGATCATTTCATTGCTGCTGCCATGTTTGTATTGTTGTTACATCATTTTGTGACCGCACATGTAACTGGGATAAGGTGTACACAAGTCACAGTATCCCGGATACTATCAGAATACTACAGCAAGAGTATCTGGGCTCCTTGAAACCAGGATAAGGCTGTATCCAGGATACTTAAATCTTTGCATGCCCAAACAGACGAGATAATCCAAAAACTCCAAAGTATCCAGGATACTTATACTACTGGATGTAAACACAGTCAGTGAGCCCATTCACATCCACACCAGTACTCCGATCATTATCCGATTTCTGGAGTTATCAGATTATTCAAGTGACCATGTAAACAGGATAATCTGATAGCTTTGTCCGACGACAGCAGTTATCAGTTCTCCCCAATACTCCGATGTTTTCACGCATGTACACAGGTTAATCTGATTTCTCTTTTTTTTTTTTTTTTTTTTTTTACATCTGCACGTGTAAAAAAAAAAAATCTATGTAAACCAGTGTTTCTCAATGGGGGCAGTACTGTCAGGGGGCATTTGGAACAAGAAAGCTGGGGGCGAGGGGCTGAAATGAGGGGTCTCCGGTCTCTGGTGGTAACATCCATCAGTTGTCCCCCCCCCCCGACATAAGGGGGCGTTTGTTCAAAAAAGGTTGAGAAACACTAATATAAATGGAAGTTACACAGCAACAACATGAACCTAAAGAAAAGGGTAAACAAACAATGAAATGAAATAAAGGATAGCAGCAACATGTGACCTTTTTTGTCGTCTTACTAGCTCCCACATTAGGTCGGCTAATGTTGACACCGTAGGCGTTGCCATGGTCAAGAAGACAAGACCGGTTGTTTTGAAAATGACAGGAAGTGTACGTCTTATGTCAACTTACGTACGTACTTCAAAAGAAATAAAATAATGGACAGACATGTAAACCAGGGTTTTTCGACTATCGCATTTCTGAAGTGCATGTAAACGCATCACATCTGATTACAGCAATTATCGGATTATGCCCAGCTATCAAATATTTATGGTCATGTAAACGGGCTCATTGTCTAGGACTAAAAATGCCGATGTTCATTCTACAGGCCCAAAGTATTTTCTTTTTTTTTTTTTTGGCCTTATATATGTTTGCCATTTCCCAAACTATGGTGAGTTTTATCTTTTTTTCCCTTAAACTAGGTAAAACCATTTGGGAACTCTCCGCTAAGATGAGCCATAATTCAGACACAATGAAGTTCAGTCCTTGAGGAAAGCAGTTTGCATAATACCATTCCATATCCAAGTGATTTTATTAGTGACTTTATTGCCAAAAACAAAATAAAAATGACAGATAAAACCCAAGAAATAAAACCAATGCTTGTGTTTTTCTCAGGGAAGTACATTCTAGGACTGGTATTTTGTGACCATATGGCCTGAAGAATACGAGTGCCAAAGAGTTTGCTTAAGCTTCATGCGTCATGTGATAAAAATCCCCCATCCATCCGTCTAAACTGTATCTTACCTGTTCCAGCTTCCTGTATTTTCTCTGGCAGAGATTTCGTTGCTACAGCCTTCTCCCATGAAACCCTCCGCGCATTAATTAAGACCTGCAATGATGTCCGACGCCCACAGAGTGATGGCTGATCCTCTCCTGGAGAGTGGGAAAGCTGAAAAGATCTGACAGGCTCAGAGGAGAGAGAGAGAGACTTATAATGTAATTTTCAAAGGGGAGTTTGATTTCATCCTGCAGGTATTTGGAGAGAGGCAGGCTCCAGGGATAAGGCTCTCCTTTGTGTAAACTTTCCACTGTATGAAAAAAAGTCAACAAGGAAAAAAAGGACTAGTTTAATTTGTGTTTAAGAAGCAGTGGAGGAGCCGGGCTGGAAAGACGGGGGCAAGTGGCGGGCATGGTTTTGATTAAGCGTTATGAGGTACTGCGGGGAGTGTTTCCAGAACATTTGCACGTTCTTAATTCCGGTCGTCAG
The DNA here is from genome assembly GCA_037367295.1 of Apogon hyalosoma. Lineage (NCBI taxonomy): Eukaryota > Metazoa > Chordata > Actinopteri > Kurtiformes > Apogonidae > Apogon > Apogon hyalosoma. Next base: position 29,270,357 of record JAPQRP010000001.1, on the reverse strand, counting down.
TCAGCACTCAATCACACAGAGGCCGAGATACTGAATGAGAAAAACAGATCAGGGCTTTAGTTTCAGGAACATTAGTCAGATGCACTATTAATGTCATTGGTGGATTCAAACCAAAGTGGGTGGAACAAAAGCATGAATGTATTTTAGGAACATGCTATCGAACTGAGGTCAGTGATCAGTTAAAAAAAAAAAAAGATTTTATGAAATATTAGAAATAAACTGCTTTTATTTGTGATGATGATAAAGTCAAAAATAGGTTAGAAGATAAATTAACCTTGATAACCATTATTTCAGTTCACTGTAACTATTATCAGATACGTCCACTATCATTTCATTATAACATGTTCATGCAGTTCTGTTTGTGAATATCCATCCATCCATCCATCCATAGAAACTCATTTCCACCACTTTCCTCCACAGTCTTGTTCCTTCAGTCATTACCTACAGCTCGTGACCACAGGTGAAAGTAGGAATGTATATCAGTCATTAAATTCAGAGCTTCATTTTTCAGCTCAGCTCCTTCTTCCTTATATCTTCACAGACCAGTAGAGTGTCTGCATCACCCCCTATGCTGCCCCAATCACCTGTCTCAGACCATGGTCTCAGACTTGGAGATGCTAATCTTCATCTCAGCTGCAAACAGCCCAGTGCTGGCTGAAGGTCACTGATGAAATAACCACATCATCCGCAAAACAGCAGATATCTGACCCTGAGACCATCAAACTGGACACCCTCCACCTCTGTACCCTCCATAACCATACCCTCCTTCTACAACTAGTGACAAAAAAATTTGTGAAAGGCTTTTTAATTTAATTAAAAGGAGGTTACTGATGCGAAGCAATTCTAGAATTCAATGGTTCCTGTAATATCATTTCTGAAACTTTTTCATGGTGTAAAACTGTGTTCTTCTGCGAGAGAATAGTGTCCAAAAGAATAATAATAATGGTTAAATAAAAAATCTGCATAGTGTCATGACATCAAGCACAAGAATAAAATGAGAAACATCTACACTTAGACTATTTTTGAAAGGTGGTTAAACTTAGGGTATGGTGTTAAATAATGGACAGAAAAGTATTTTTGCACAACATTACAATGACACAGTTAAGTTAGTTAAAAAATTCTACATTTGTGTAAAATTTTTCATAATTATCGTCTGATTTTTTGAGTGATGAAATGGTACACTCTTACATAAACACGGCAAGATCACAAACAGTGTATGAGAAGACACTGTGTTTCTCTAGAAATGATTCTCTGCAATTAAACGTCTTCCATGGTAACTTCCATTTAGCCATTGAAGGATTGATATTTTGCTTTTTTAATGGAATTATGCATTCTAAAACATTTCCCTGTGGTCTACATAAACTGTAAATGCTCTGCTTGGGTCTGAATTCTTCATTAATTCGACTCCACA
>JAPQRP010000001.1:29226878-29246803 GCA_037367295.1 Apogon hyalosoma | reverse complement strand
TCTCTCTCTCTCTCTCTCTCTCTCTCTCTCTCTCTCTCTCTCTCTCTCTCTCTCTCTCTCTCTCTCTCTCTCACTCTTTCTCTCTCTCTCTCTCTCTCTCTCTCTCTCTCTCTCTCTCTCTCTCTCTCTCTCTCGCTCTCTTTGTCTCTGTCTTTCGTTTAGAAATACTGCAGCAGTCCATGTGGTGGAAGGTCTCTAAATGAGAAGCACATTGCAAGGCTGTTACGGGTGAAGGAACTGTGAAGTTTGGGCTTTATTCTAATTTTGGGTTCTTAGTGACTGTTGACTGTATCAACAAGATTTGTTGGTTTGCTCCAGTTAAAATCACACATATTAAGACAGTGACTGAATCTTTTACTACATGGCTGCTCAGTGTACTTTTTTAGCTGTCTTTTCGATGAATGAACTGAATCATTCAATATTCCAGTTTTTTTTTTGTTTTTTTAAATTTGTTCTTAACCATTGTAAACTGGCTGTTTGTAGTACAGTGTCTGGCCAAAAAAAAGTCCCATATGTAATAATATTACATTGGACCTTTAGCTTTCATTTCAGGACACATTCACCTTGGCAACATTTATGCCACCCAATGCTTTTTCAATGTTACAATAAATGTCAGAACATTTATTTGTGTATTCTTTTTTTTTGCCTAGATCTTGTATTGATGAGAGTCAGACTGCTACATAGTCTTCTCCGGCACATCCAAACGGTGTGGACAACCCAAATGTCAAGCTCCCTCAACTACTCTTTCAAAAGCCACAAAACAAAGAATTACTATCTTTAAATCATACTTTCATGAGTCAATATGGAACCAATTTATATGTAAAATTGATTACTGTAAAAGAAATTAAGAGTGAGAAAATAAAAATAGGCACTTCTTTTTTCCTGCTACAGCTACATCAGTTTTCAACATGCAGAGTAACAGATAGAAATGAATGGAAGATCTTAAATGTTCGAAACAGACAACAGTGGCCAGGTGACTTGTTGTGCAGAAAAAGCTCCAGAGGTGGTGGTTGGAGCGTTTATGGTGATCCATTAAAGTGTGTCTTGTCATGTTGTATTTATCTGGGTTCTCTCTGTCTCTCTTACCACAGCAGTTCCAAAACCCAAGTCATCTTTATGCCAAAACCTAACTATTGTCCCAAAGTCTGTGGGATTACACTGAAAAATGACTTTCCAGGGGGCAGGGGTCCGCCCACAACCCTGAGCCAGATGTAGCTGTTTAGCCTCTCTCCAGTGGCTCACTATGGCTTTGTCAAAAACATGAGGAACATGTGGAAATAAATTTATGTTGGACATTTTAACATTTTGTCATTATTGTTGTAGGCTAGACCAATTCTTACATTGTGCATCTGTTTAAATTTGTAGCACTGATTTTTTTTTAAACATGTCATCAACCAAACTATGCATCATTATGCTACTTTAGAATATGTCACTCCAAGGCTACGTTCAGACAGCAGGTAAATGTGGCCCAAATCCAATTTTTTTGCCCATATGTGACCTGTATCCGATCTGCTTGACAGTTTGAACTTCACAAATCCGATTTTTTCAAATCTGACCCAGGCCACTTTCATATGTGGTTCTAAATCCGATATGTATCCGATATTTTGCAATGCGACTTCAATCTGAACGGCCAGGTCACATTTATCCAACCTTTATGTCATGGAAATGCGACAAAAGTCACAATTCTGTGTTCCAGGTGTTATACTCCGTAAATGGTGCGTACATACACGGTCACATATCACATCAGGACCTGTTTTGTGCATGTGGGTCACTTCAGGGTTGTATTCAGTTCATACTCAAAACTGATAGAAGTTGCATTTAATGTGTAATATGAACAAACACACACAAAAAAATCGGATTTCACCAAAAAATCCTAATTGTGCATTAAGACCTGCTGTCTTAACATGGCTTAAGTGAATCTATACATGGGTGGTGGGCAGCCTATTCAAGTACTGGTCCCCGAGCGCCTTCAATGGGAGCTCACTGTTCCCAATGTGTGCTATGTGCTAATGCTAATGCTAGGTAATGTGTGTGTGTTAAGATGAGTAAAATGCAGAGAGCAATTTCCTTACAGTAGTGAAGAATTAAAGTTTAACCTTTTAATTGAGGATTCCGGTGTCAAATAACCTGAGTGTGAAATCAAACCAAGCTGGAAAATACTAGAAAGAGCTCAGTTTAATTGAAGTTAATTAAAATGAATTATGACTACTGACCTTTAATCACAAAGAAAACAGATGAAGGAGCAACAGCAATAAAATACAGTGGAAAAACATTCACCCAGGTCAGTCTAAGGTCACGTTCACACCAAACTATTTATAAAAACTGAAGAGTTTTGTTAATGTCAGCTTACTGTTACAGGTACTAGTTAGGAAATGTAATACAAACCAGGAAGTGGAGTTTAAATGATATAATCAGAAGATTTGGAGCCAAAACACTGCACGTGGGTTGAAACATACTCATACAGGGGCTTTAAAGGACTTTTACCACTTAACAAAGTAACTGACCTGCATAATGATGACTGTATTCATATTTCAACTCAGTTTCAGTTGTTCTGCACAAAAAATAGCTCTGCAAGTGTTGTCCAATTCTTCTTAGCCACCTTCAGGTAAAACATACTGGTGTTTATGCCTATTTTGTATTTTTTTCCTCTCTTTTCAGGTTTCAGTTGAGTCTTGGGTTGTAAATGTTGTCGAGCCCTGCTTTAGGGGCGCCATGCTTCAAAATGTCACCATTTCACATACCACTGCATTGCCTGACCATCATCCAGTTATTACATGTTTCAGCTGGAATGGTGCTGTAAAGTCTTTTCCAGGTTTTAGAATTATACACTCGGTTTGTTCTTTCCTCATCTTTTGTTATTGAACTGCTTATTCGTCATCAACATCACACAGGAAACCTGGAGGGTAGTTGGCAGCTAATTGACACACAGGCACATATTATTACCAAATATATTGTGTAGTCTTTCCTGTCCAAGTGTTGCTTGACAATCATATGATCTCATCTGTTGTGTAATTTTTTTTTTTTTTTTTACATTGGTCATCTCGCCAAAAATACTTTCCTCATTCATCATGAGATTGTTTTCATCAAGCCTTTGACAGGTTCAGACAGCGGAACGTTAAATATCATCCAACCATTGCACTGATACTGTTGTGTTTATTGAGTAACATATAGTCACCAAGAGTGTCAGCTCTTCACACCTACTCTAGTGTTAACCTGGAGTTGAAATTGGAGATTTTCTAAACTTTCTAATCCTATTTCTCCATGAATCACTTTACCTTGTCATAAAGAATTGCAGAATAATTAGTCTTAAATTTAGTTGTCGAACAAGAATGGAAGCAGCAACAAACATGCTTTGAATGGCACAACGTCCTGTAATCCAGTACTATAAAAAAAAAACCAAAACATTTTATTAGGCTTATATTTACTTTGTGTACACATCCCACTGTTTTGCTGTGTACAAAAAAAGAGACATCCCTCTATGTGTTGCCACAAGCTGTAGTTTGTCATCCAAAGTCACACTCTTCACAAATAGCTGTAGATTTAGCAAGAGGAAAAACAACTAGGCAAAGTTGTTTACTGCCCAGTTATTTTCTGTAGAACTCCAGATGATAATGTGAAACATAGATTGACCCTCAGTGCACAGTTTTCCAGCTTCTCAAAGGAAGTTGTACAACTGGACTGTGTTAAAAGACAAATAAAATATAGACAGTGGAAGTTTATTCTGGTTCCTTTTTTGATTTAATTTACTTATAGTACCGTACAATGGAACCCGACAGCTATTATCAACACTGAAAAGTGACTGCAATAATGTCAGGTTGTAAAACACTGTCAAAATACGTCATAACATTTTTAACAAGATCTGTACATTGAATTAATAGTTCTTCAAGGAATATGCAAAACAATCGACTTTCTTTTTGTTATTTGTTATGATGTCATGCTCATTTTTAGTCCAACAAAGGGTTCGATGGACTATTGGTATCAGTTGTTGTCCATCTGTAAACAATTTTTCAAGAATTTTCTTCTCTGAAACCATCTGTAAGAATGACTTGATATTTGTTGTAGAACATCTTTAGGGTGAGGTCTACCAAGTTTGTTAAAAGAATTGGGAATATTGATTTTTGAATTTTTATGAATTTTTGAAATGTTAAAAATCCTCAATGATTTATAATAGGACACATTTCAAAGTGCTATAACTTGAAAACAGTTGAATATATTGATATAATTAGTATTGGAAATAGATAGGAAGTCACATTCATTCGCTTTCATTTGGTGCCATGACCTTTGACCTTGAGTGACCTTGAAAGGTCAAACCCAGACTGTGGATTTTGGCCATCCAGCTAAAAACATGTACAAGCAAGGGGAAAAGAAACACGAAAAAAGTCAGTTCTACAAGAAGCTTTTCTAAAGTCCAAAGTCAACATTCAAAATTAACAGTATGTGCAATATGATGAAATATACTAGTACCATGACTTGACTGATGACATAACCTTTGACCTAAGATGATCTTGAATGGTCAAACAAGTGTCAGTTAATTTCTTTAAATATGCCGTTGGACTACAGAACCCTTGGTCCTATTTTTGTCGTCATGGTCATTTTTACATTATCACTGACATTTCAACTTTTCAGTTCAGTGTGCTTTACTGGAATGAATCTCAGGTGAACATTTTGCCAAAATATCAAGGACAATACAGTTTAATAATGAACTTCACTGATTCCATGTTTCTAATTCCATTGTTACATGTATTAAACAGCAGACTTGTGGTTTTCTGTGTAGCTTTTCCAGAGTTATAGTGTACACAACAATTGGGTGGATGGATAGTTGGATGGAGGGATGAATGACACACCTGCCTATCGAAGACACAGAAGCACAAAAACATAACAATAACTAAAAAAAATGTGAGTGTAGGATCCGATAATCATCCATAGCTGACCATCTTTCTATCCTTATTTCTGATTAAAACATTAAAACCAAACATTAAACTGTTAGGGATTTTTTAAATGTTCACTTGAGAGACTTCACAGATGAGGAGGATTCTTCTTGTATGTATGAACTTTGTATTGCAACTGAGTAAAAGATAATTGAATGGTGCTGTGTCAGGGGAAATACAGCCAATGTGAATAGAAGCCAATGCATGTAATCTGTGTAATTTGGAATCCATGTGTTATTCAGTAATATTTTCCACTGACATCTGTTCTTGATATTAGTGGAAAACACAGAAAACCACCTCCATCCACAAACCAGCTCAGCGTCACATAGTAATCATGTTGTGGTTGAGGTTAGTGCAAATGTGTATATATTAGAGTAATGAGGTATTGAGAGATACAGGCTGGATGTAATCAGCTTCTGCTGGGCCTCAAAATCCCTTCTCCATTGGTGTTTAACATGAATCTATGGCAACATGAACGTACAAGGTAAACCCTCGTGCATTAACATGTCCAACATTCTGCTTGGAGAAAACACTTTATTCTCAGTCAGAACTGGTGTTGTCATTCTTGAGGTCGGTCTTGGTCTCAATCACTTAGTGAAGGTTTTGGCTGCATCTTGGAATTGAACATATTTACTCAGCCTCGTCTAAGTCTAAGACAAAGAGGACAAGACCGGTCGAAACCACAACTGCTGGATTATCATTAAATTTCCTGTGCATTGTCTGATTTTTAGATTTTGGTCTCATTTCTGATGCATGACACAGCCTTTTCTGGCTTTTGCACTGGTGTCTGAAAGCAAAAAGTTCCTGGGTTTGATCCCTGGTTGGAGCAGGACCTCTCTGGGAACCTGGGGTATTGTTCAAATACTCTGGAATACAGTTTGGCTGTCTGAACCACAAAGAGTTCATCTATAGTAGCAGTGTCCCAAAGAAACCCTACTGCAGGGTGTAACTTCCCAGTTTGGGATGAATAAAGTACATCTGTCTGTCTGTCAGATGTCTGTTTGATAGAGAACATAAAGACCTAGAAAAAGGTCATGTGGTCTGATGGGTTCAGATTGACCCTGTTCCAGAGTGGTGAAGTGATTACCCATCATGCCTAGTGCCTACAGTCCAATCCTGTGGGGGAAATTTTATGATCCGGGATTGATTCAGTTGGTCAGGTCTAGGTTCACAATGTTAAGATTGTTTATTTGTTTAAAATGGATTCCCATTAGTTGCTACCAAGGTAACAACTAGTCTTCATCACTTGTGTCTTTATTGGTGGAGCGTTGAGCTATGGAACACTTTTTTTCATCATGGTTTCTAGTCATTTATGTCGTAATGATGAAATGCTAAATGTTATGTGGGAAAGAGAACTCACCGCAAGGCAAATCTACCTACGGGTACAAATAAAGTAGCCTGAACCTGAATGGTCCGTAAAATGAGGTCAGCTGAACCTGAACATACTGAATGACCAGGTCTGAACATTTGTGGATTTTTGTATTTGCTGACGATACACACATATTCAGAGATGATAACACCAGGATTCATCAGGTTCAGATTGTCAAAGTTGGGTTCAGGAGCATGAGGAATTATTTTACACATGGCTTGGTCACCATAGGCTCCAGACCCGAAACACATTGGAGATCTTGATGATGACATGGTTATGACACAGTGGTCCATCTTTCCCATTATCGGTAGGTAGGTGTGCAAGCTACCTAATTGTAGAGCTGTAACTAAAAGAATGTTAGCTTTATGAAAGTTGACAAACGTAGCAGTTTTCAGTGTCCTGTGTAAATGCTACATAGCTCAGTACGTTTTCTGTTAGATTAAAACAGATCATTTTAAGTTTAAACCCACATTGGACTTTAAAATTTTCCAGTGTTTGCATTTCATTACTCTGTGGCTCCTCAAATCGCTCAGTTTTTCTCACACTGTGTCATAAGAAAAATACTAGGCATGTAACAAGATATCAGTATCAGCCAATGTATGTTGATATTGGCCAATACTGGCCAATTGGTATATAAAATGTCTTTTTTATGTTTTTTTTTATGCTTGCAAGACTTTAAAATGTTAAATATTTTTATAATGAAGAATAAGAACAATAACGAAATCAAGGAACATTTATTATCAATTCAATTATTATTCAACAATTATCTGTATTGGCCAAGAACGTTTGCAATTGGTGCATCCCTAAAACTACACACTTATCTCACTTGTGCAGGAAGTTTAATCACCTTAAACATATTTTTCCTGTGTTAATGTAAGAAACTTAACCACTATAGCCCTATCCTTCCCTATCAGTCATATCCTTGTGTAACTATTTTGGTTTAGGTGATCCTGACTACAACATTACTCAATTGTTGAAAAAAAAACCAAAAAAAAAACACAAACGCATGCATTTTTATCATTAAATTGTTTTAATACTGTTCTTTTTCTCAGCATTGCAAACATGTACACAAAAATATCACTAACACAAAACAAAGAGGAATAAAGACACAAAGGTTTCCCTAAATAAACAGGGAAGATACTGTAAGAGGCATGTAGAGATATTTCCAATTCATATCTCCTGCCTCTCTAACTGCTCAAAGCAACACAAAGGGTCTTCCAGTTGAGATACTGAGGGAGCGCAGATATATGAGCGTCTGTGTTTATACTGAATTTTTTTTTTTTCCTTTTTACTGGAATATTGATGGAGAGAAGAAAGTAGTGAGTGGATCGGAGAGTTGACTTTGGACCGAGTTCCAGTATAGAGCATGGACTCAATTATAAAGCAGACAATGTACTGTAAATGTACACACATATACACACACACCTGAACTTGAACAGACGACTCCAAGGTTTTTGGGTTTTGGATAACAAACAACAGTGGGCTTTTTTTTTCTTTTTTTTTTTCTTTTTTTAAAAACCTGACTATCAGAAAAAAAATCCCATTCCATTTCATGTTTCTTCATTTTTACTTGTAATGTAGGATAATGCAATGTCCTCCGAGGCAAAATAAAGACCCTTTTGTTCTTGCAATGCGCATCAGCACGTAACATGAAACTACAAGATGTCAGTAAGTCTCTGCAGCAATGTTGCTAAGGCATGTCTCTGAAAACCTATTACCGTATATTTGCTTTCGCTCTCATGACAGGGAAATATATAAAAAGAGGAAAGTACCACTAAAAGCTTATGACATTCCCAGCTCCAGACAGGATAAAGAGAATAAAAACACCATAATGGTGCATTTAGCCTGTGCATTTCACAGTCTGGTTAGCTGTAAACAAGCAAAACCGTCTCCACACAATCAAGCCAATAATGACTGTTGACCCAAACAAACTGGATAAATAAAGTTAAGGGAGAGCAATCCAGATGGAGGGCGTGAAAGAAAACAAAAAAAGTAGCTACGAGTATGATATGGTCGTTAGTGCCAAGCGGAAACAACTGTTGTAAACTCAGTGAAACACAACGAAAACCCTAGAAGCTCTTTGAACGTTATTTCTTTTCTTGGCATCTATGTGTCGCTTTACAGATTGGACTCTATGGCAAACGCCTCTGAACGTGGTTTTGGCAGTGGAAAACGGTCTAAGACTCATCAAAATCATGTCCGTATGGAGGTTTCACAGAAGTGGAAGACACTTTACATTCACTTGATATTTTGGGAAACACTATAAATGATGTATAGATGAGTGACTTTAAATTAAAAAGACTAAATTTAAACTGAATTTTATAACTGTGGGTTTCTTTTTTGTGTCCGTCTCCCAAGAAAAGAAATGAAGTTAGTTTTAATTAGGCACTCACAACAGGCAGCTTAGAGACATTTCAGCAACTTGGAACCTAAAATGCAAAACAAATCGAATCCATAATGGCTTTAAGCAGGATTTTAAGGGACAACAACTACTGATGTTTTAATTTACAGTAATAGCAATACTGAATGGACATCAACACACACAAAAAAAGTTAAAAATACAAAAAAAAAAATCACATGACAAAAGCATAGGAAATAATATCAACTGTACAGAACAATGCAGGCAAAATCCATTCTAAATGGCTCTTCATTCAGTCCATTTATCTTTCACAGCAAATTAATCATCCATGGAGCTAAAAGCCTGGGATGTGTGGAGAGAATTATGGGAAATCTGTTGACAGTGAAGAATCCAAAACCACATGTGAAGAAACTCTAAGGTTTGCTGCAGATTAGATAATGTCATCAGCAAAATATGAAGTTTACACAGCTTTTATGGTCATCAACCTTTTACTAGCTTGGCAAGACATGTTTTCAGAGTCTTTTGTTTTTGCGTTTCCTTATGTGATCACGAGTCTCGCATCCATTCATGTCTGCAACACTGGAAAGGAAAAGGAGAATCTCTTTTCAGTGCAAGTTCTCTTTATAATCCTCTTGAATAAGTTGTGGTTGGTCAGAACCTTTATGATCGGGGCATGTGGTCCAGGCCGGATAACGGTTACATCACTTTTTTTTGTGTTAGCTGAGACCCTTTTCTCCATACTGTACTTCCCGTATCCAGCAATAGGATTACAGCTCATTTACATAGCTTCTTTTATATAAACAAAGAAATAAAAATGAGCCAAAGGTTACAATTGCGTCAATGCAAAAAGGCACTTCCGTTTTCAGTCTGCTACTAACACACTTCTAGTAGATTGCACTTAGTTTAATCACTTGGTTAGGTTCCTCCACCATCAGGCCCTGCTCGATGACTTCAAACCACATCCTGACTGCTGTCCCACAGTGTTTTTTTCACATTACCAAATTCATCATTCAACTTATCCCAGATAATGGATAGAGCCTGTGTGTAATCATTTGACAACAAAAATAGTAAGTGCCGTTCTGTGGGATTGGAATAAAAATGACACTAAACATGTCCTCCAGAGTTTTTCAAAATGTTTTACTGTACTGCATTTCAGAAATAAGATGGTTTTAAGGATGATAGATTGTTATTTGATGGATAGTGTTCTTGCATCAAGGGAACCTCATAGTCCAAACCCCCATTCGGTTGCAAGGGTGGAGGTGTTTGAGGAGTATGACAGGAGTCATTTTCAGGCTGTTTGTGGGGTAGTGTTCCATTTCCCCCATTTTCCAGACAAGGTTTTCCACCCTCCAGGTCTATGGGATCAGCATCCGCTGGACCCAGCTCTAGCTCCATTCCTGCCTTTGCCTGCCTCCTCTTTCGCAGACAGATCACGGTCCCGGCCACCACAGCCAACCCCAGCACCAGTGCCAGGGCAGCCAGGGCGGGGATAAGAGTGTCGGTCAGTTGTCCTGGTGTTGTCACCTGGGGTTCTGAGGATGTCAAGGGAATCCCTGCAGTACGTGCTTCTGTACAGGACACCATTTCCACAGAGTTGTTGGTTTTGGAGTTGATTCTCTCAACTAAGGGACTTGCACAGACTGAGTAGGTGCAGTTGGGTCTCAAACCACGTATAGTATATTCTGGATAGGATGCTGGCACTCTCAAAATTATGGGCCGCCGGTCAGGGCCTGACAGGTTGCGGTAGGTCAGCCTGATCCCACGAATGTGAGGCTGCGTCTCAATGAAGCGATGTAGGTCAAGAAGGATCGATGTAGCTGTCACCTGACGTGAACTGATAGCGTCGAGTTCAGCAGGCATTACGGGGGCCACCACAGAGACCTCTGTTGCTGAAGGTTTTGGTGGCTCAGGAACTTCATCCATATTTTCACAGTAGAGACCAGTAGTTCCTGATGGACATAAGCAGCCCAGTTGCCCCAGAGGATCAAAATTACAGGTGCCCCCATTGAGGCAAATGTTTGAGGGGCAGATGTGCTGTTCGTATTCCCCGCTGGTGCTCGGCGAGACTGCAGTTTCTGGTGGAAGTTGGTAGCTGTCTGTTTTAGAGGAGAAAGTTTCCTCACTGGGTGGAGGTGGGGGAATAGCATTTGTATGGGTGGTTTCTGGAGATGTGGTTGGCATCTGTGGAACAGGAGTACTTCCAATGGGGGAGTCAATTAGCACTGTTGTGGTATGTGGACACCCAAAATCTTTGTTCTCCAGTTCTGATAACATCTTCCCAGCGTTAACTAGAGGGAAGTGGCATCTAGTTTCCTCACGCCTCCCAAGTGTCACATCCTTCTCTTTTAGCCAGACAGGGAACCAGGCTAAAGGACACAGGCAGTTGAAGGGATTCTCAGCTGCTGTCAGGTGCATCAATTTAGGGAAAGTCTGTAAGAAACCCTGGGGAAATCCCTGTAAATTAAGTCCACTTAGATCCAATTCCTGGAGCCCAGTGAGTTTCTGGAAGTCCTCCAACCTAAGCTCTCCCAGGGGGTTGCCAGCCAAACTAAGCTTGATCAGCCCCTTCAGGGTGTCCTGCTTTAGAGCCTGTGGTACTTCTACTAACTGGTTCATAGAGATATCAAGGTAATGGAGGTTCCCCAGGGAGGCAATGAGATCCTCATCCAAAGATGTGAGTCCCAAATAGGACACCTTGAGGGCCTCCAGGTGAGGTGTCTGGAGGTCTGAAGGGCCCAGGGTTGGGATGTTGTTGTTACTAAGATCCAGGAGCAGAAGCCTTGGGAAATGAAGGGATGGCAGGGAAGTGAGTTGGTTCCCTTGAAGCTTGAGTTCTAGTAGCATCTCTAAACTTTCAAAAGCTTCCTTATGGATGCTCTGGATACGATTTGAATGAAGATATAGCCTCTCCAGCTGAACCAACCCAGAGAAACTCCCTTTAGAAATGTGAGTGATGTGGTTAGAAGAGAGATCTAAGTTCTTCAGCTTTGACAGCATCCCAAACACACCATCAGGAACCTCTGTGAGCTCATTCTGGCTCAGATCTAGCAACTCCAAATCTCCCAGACCTCTGAAGTCGTCTTGGGCCAGAGTGTCAATGCCATTCTGGAAAATGTAGAGATTTCGGGTAGTAGCAGGAGCATGAGGCACCGTTCTGGACCGTCGATGAAAACAAAATATTAAATCCTGTCCTTGGCAGGAGCAGTCTTCTGGGCAGTCGGAGGATAAAACCAGTCCAGATGAAAGGAGGAAGAGCAGGAGGGAAGGCAGCATTGTGAATTCAGGCCTTAAAATCTGAAAAACATGACAAAAAGACATAAAAGTTGTTACTAACTAACATATAGTGAAATACAAACACATCAACATAATGACAACTAAGGTATTGTTATAATTCTATTAATATTATTCATTATAGTTTTTGTATTGTTCAATCAATGCCCTGTTTTGATTCCACAATCAAAACATTTTTAATTTTTATACAGTGGTGGTAAAAAATAAATGGCATATAATATTTACAAGTATTCACTGACAACTTATGATCTACAAATGTGCACTTAAAGAGTCATAAAGTGTTTCCCCATACACATCATTTATGTGCGTGTTTTGCATATTAACGGCTGCCAAGCATAGGTTTGTATTTTCCTCATTTCTTATTTTATTTGTTACGTATCTGAGTTTTCTAGCTCTAATAATAACATCCATAAGGTTCACTGTCAAAGCAAAGTAATAATGTACAGCTACTTAGCTTCCAACGTGCATGCAGTGTTGCTTTCTTTTTAAAGTGAAACCACACTTCTGACCGTTTACCACGGGCCACCTCTCGCACTGATGTGACATTAGTTATGCATGCCACCCTTTCCAATCTAGCCTGGGAGGAGATCAGTACATACAATTCTCACATATATGTATCTGTGTTGGAACTGATAAGCTGGTACCTGAAGCTTGGAATTTTATAGATTCTATCTTGGAACTGAGTTCAATTTTCTGGCCTATCTACAAGTGAAATCTCAGTTCTACTCCAACAGTGACCAGCAGCCCTGGAGATCTGGACCTACAGGCTGAGGCAACGCATTAACACAGCCCACCCACCATGACCTTCCAAAGGCAAGTGAGAAAACCAGTTCAGCCTCTTCCCTGTGTTTATGACACAGTCCTCAGCCCATGAAACCTAGCTACACAGCTACTAAATACAAACATACCCAAAGCAAATGTGCTGTTAAGGGGAAGACATACATGCACACCAGAAGCTGCACCAGACATTTTTATTGTCCATCATTTCGACAGACAGGATTGTAAAAATTCCATCATAACACATTATTATCCGTCATTTCAAATTCAATTTTTCAATGATAATGAGATATATTTAACAGTATTTAATGTTCAAAAACATCTTAATGATGCACCAACTGTAGTCCCTGCTGGCTGATAAACCAACGTGATATCATGACTCGCATAAATATACACGCCACTTTTAATTGGCGTGTTATCTGTACGCATTATAAGCTTTCCACATGTATGTTCACGCACCGTCAAATATCATGTACTGAGGGTTAGGGTTAGAGATACGTGAACTGGAGATCTTGGCGTAAATTGACATGCCAAAAGTTAGAAAATCCACAAGTATAGCACGCCAAATGCCATAAGAACTGGCGTATTACTTGCTTGTCCTTCATCCTCCACTGCATCAGTCCCTCTTTTTTCACTCTTTTTCATTTATCAATGTCATCACATTTACTGGGCTTTTAAAAAAAAAAACCTAAGGAGACTCGGCTGTCGTGACATTTTGCACAAGCAAAGTAGTATATAATTTTGGCTAAAGTCAGCTAAACAATGAGACAAGACTTGTCAATGACTGATTAATATGCACTCACCATCAGCTGGTCAGGGGGTCTATTACAGGTGAACTAACAGTCAGTCATTTGACAGAAGTAACGGTGTTGTATTCAGTGTAGTTGTGAACGGTGGCGCTATAGGTTCTATACAGGTAGGATGCTGTTATGGACTGTTTGATGCCTTGTTAAGAGAGACAGACAAACCAGCGGTCCTGCAAACAGGTTCTGTTCACAGTGGTGTGTGAAAACTTTCTTTGGTAGATTACCCTCAGTGTTTTAATCTATCAAAATGACAGACAGCCTTTAGAATTTTCCATTATCTAAAAAAATCTGTTAATGAAAGGAATATTTTCAGTTAACGCGACCACTGATGCATACATAAACACATGCACTCTCATTCATATATTTGATGAATCATGTTACCATATATGCACAGTATACAGAGGTGTAGAAAACTGCAGAGCAGCAAAAGTGACCGTTACATGCATGTTCTAATTACATTCATGACTCTCATCCCTATCAGCCTCATTTTTTTCTACTTCTACTTTCTCTTCTTAACCACATCTCCTGCCCTGTAACTTCTCCTCACCTTTACTTTTTCCTTTATGTTGATTCTCTCTTCTAATTGTTCCCATTCTGTTCACCAATATGTATAAAATACACAGTGGGAAAAAAAAGAAAAACAAAAAAAAAACATGTTGGGGCCAAAAGTTCATCTTTGTGCAGATGCCCGAGCTTCCAAGGAACTTTGGTAAGATTTACTGCCTTAGGCAAGAGCTGGAGTATTGCCTCCTTACTGTAATAAATGGTATGATTCACTTCACTTTGCAGAAAGATAAACAATCACTCCCTCCTAACCTGACGCTCACAAAATTTATGCACTTCCTTTTTCTGTTTCTTTACCTAAATGTACATTCCACTGCTCCTTTTTCAATCCGCTGATCACCTCTTAAAATGTATTCATCTAAAAATGACAACAGCCAAAGCCAGGTCTCTGCCCTGTTTTCTTCAACACCATACTTTATTGTGGTCCAAAGAGCTGCCATGAAATGTACATTTTTGCTGGAAAGAGGAGATATTTTTCAGCCTGAGCTAAAACAGAATGTATCTTCTTCCAAATTAAAATAGCGAGTGAAAACAATGGTGACTGTCGTGGCACGATTCAGCCATGAGATGATATCAAGGCTGGAGACTGAGAACTCCAGACCAGTCGGAGCCTCCATAGTCTTCATATTCATGTCTGATTTCATCAGGCTTGTTTTCGATGAGCTTAAAGTTGTGTCATCACAAAGTCACAGAGAGAGATACTCAACTGACACTGAGTCAATGTGAGCTTATCTGAAGCAGTAAAAGATAAAAAACAAGTCAAGCTGGCTGCACTTTCATAACCTTTTAGAGTCCTACTCAACCCTTTGGTACAGCACGTTGTTTTGAGTCACTCTACCCTTTTTAGAGATATGTTGAACTTGAACCTGAAGATGCCACATCTATTAGTAGGTGATACGTTAAAGAACCCACTAGATATACTTGTGTTTTTCAGTTTCCAGTTCAACTTTACAAACTAGGGATAGTAGCACAAACCTCACTCCAGACATGAGACTGTTGGGTGGAATTTGCAAAGATAAGCAGTTTTTTTTTGTTTTTCATAAGCCTCAGATATTTTTTTTTTTTCATGGCTGAACATGAGGTACAATTGTGTCTTATAATCACTCTGTACAACTGATGGATAGATCATGTCGTCATTGAAAAATAATTTTATTACCAAGTGCCATGTGTTGTAATATGTACACTGCAAAAAATGCTCTGCTAGAAATAAGCCTAATATTCCTAAATCTGGTAAAATTTGGCTTATATTGAGCAAAAAAATTGCCAATGGGGTAAAAAAAAAAGTTTGGGCTTAAATTCTTTAAACAAGCAAAGAGTTTATCAAATAAAAAACTATAATGTGCCTTAAAACTAGACAAAAATGCTAGAATTTTCACAAATAGGGTTTAGTACAAGAAATAAAAACATGCTTATTTAAGACAGAATTACTTTAAATGAGGAATTTTAGTCTGACTGAGCTGGCTGTAAGAATTTTTCTTAAAATAAGAGTAACAAGAAGAAAAAACCCTTAAAAAATTCCTACAGCCAGTAGGAATTTTTCAGTCATTTTTCAAATTAGTCAAGGGTCATGTTAAATTGTGTTATCATTTTTGTCATGTTTTAAGCCTGTAAATAACAATAAATGGTAAAAAAAAAAAAAAAAAAGAAATTATTTGCTGTTATTTATTAAGATTTTTAAATTGAGAAGTTCTTCAAGTGGTTTCAGTCTTAAAATGAGGAAAACAATCTGGAACCTTTGCTGAGATAATTTGCAAAATATTGCCATATTGTTACTAGTAAAAATCTGGCTTGATATTAGCTGGAAAATCTTATTGAGAAAAAGTTACATATATTTTTCTTATGTAAAAATTCCTTTGCAAGCTTTTTTTCTATTTAGAAGAAAAATAAGACAAATGCTCTAGAAATAAAGCTTGTTCCACTTCCTTAAAAATCCTTTTTTACAGTGTATGACAACATTTGAAGTCTGTATCTTAGAGTTGTAATACCACTCATGGCCACTGGGGTTGGTGACAAAAAGTCCCAGTTCTCATAGACATTGAACTTACCTCTAAAAATACTGAGTCAATCATTTTTGTTTAGTAAGCTAGTGCTTAGCATTAGCTGACCTCTGACCCCTGCCATAGCTCTGCCCCTTTATAGAACAAATATATTCTCTTGTGGCTCCAAAAAGCCAGCATGGTGGCGGCCGAGCTGCAAACTAGTGGCTTCAGAATTGCTGGTGAGAAGCCAGTGGGTGATGTCACAGTTCGTACATCCATGTATACAGTCTACACATCTGACCCATCAGCTCCACTCAAACTAAGTAAGGTCAGCAATTTGGTGGCAATTCTCAGGGTGCTTTTTTCATTTGTCACAAGTTTCATTATTATTGCAGTGGTCAGAGTCCCACTATATCATGCAGGATACATAACCGGTAAAATCTGCAAGTGTTAAAACTTTTTATAAAGCAAAGTGTTTTATTGACATTCTCTCAAATGTCAACTGCTATACTGGAAAATGGAAACACGACTAAAGCCAAATGCATCAATCATATCCTGTCAGGAATGTTGATCTACCATAATGTCATAGCACCAGCCTTTTGGAGAGCGACGCCACAAAGCCGCACGCACACTCTTTACTTTTGTTTCACACAGAGTCTGAACAACTTCAATAAGCTGCATTAACTGTTAGAATTAGACCCAATGCTCATGACTAATTTTGCATCTCTTTCTTTGTCTTTTCTATATTGACTCTGACTTCTTTGTCGTCTTTGATTCATATTCCATTCATTCCTTCACATCTCTGTCATCATGTTATTCATCTGAGCAGCGTTCCAGCAGCAGTAGCAGCACCCTTAAAGGAATGACAAGGAGCTCTTATTATAACCCTGTCGCTTTTCTATAAACAGTAGGTGACTGCAAACAAAGAAAGATACAGATTCCACGGCAGAGTCTGTACATCCTTAAACGTAGACAGCCGCCTTAAACAAAAGCAGTCGTATGGCCCGTCATACATTTAATCCTCTGCCATGACAGGAACCTGACGTAGACTGGTTCATCGGGTGAATGTATGTGATTTGCGTCGTAGAAAGAAAAATGCTGGTTCTGGTTATTAATAAGATATTGTTTGGAGACTTAAGCAACACAAGGACTCAAATGTTCCAACTTGATAACTACTTGAATGTTCTTTCCCACTAAACTTCAGTTCACATTAGTCAGGTTTTCATCCATAAAATATGTCATTTTCAAAACAAGACGAAATTACAAAAGTTAAGAACATATTAGTAGTAGTTTTACATCTTAACTGCCAGTTAGAGAGAAAAAAAGGGTTAAGACTGAAACTAACTGTCAAGTGTGTTGATAATGTGATTCATAATTAGCTTAAGCAGATTTAAAGTGGATTTCTAAACTTTGTTAGATGTGGTATTTTAAGTAATAACATTACTGGTTAAGGAACTGATAAACATAACCCCGAGACTTTGACCTTGAATGTTGTCCATTTTGTCCCCAAATGCAAGGCTAGTGATCATTTTACCCTCTGACTCTTGGTGCACGTAGGGCTGTAGGGATAATTTGTTCAGGTGTTTGTCTAATATTTGTTTCTGCAGTTCTTCATGCGTGAAGAACTGCAGAATGCGTTTGGTTGCTGTTTCTCATATAACACAACATTTATATTCAGTGCATAGGATTTTAGGAGGACAGGGCCACCATAGGGGAGAGTGAGGTGAAAGGGATTTCCCGATGAGATGCCACTAAATGTAAACTTTTCCATTTTTTGCAACAGTTTTTTTTACTTATTTTTCTTATAATACACATACATAATTTTAATAAAACAGAAAACAGTTTCCCACTACTGTATGTGTTGCTGTACCTCTTAACCTCGCTTCTTCCATTCTAATTTCATCAATTTCTTTCTTGCCTGCCACTGGGACTGGAGATAGAAATTAGGGATGTCCTGATAAGATCTACAGATCAGTAATGGCTGCCTATCTGGCATTTTTTTTTAGAAGATTGGATTTAGTCACGAGATCAGGCCGATCCAGGCCCGGTTCTGGGGGGTAAACAAAAGTCCTGCTGCCCCCTCACATTAAAGTTCCCAAAGGTAGGGAAAAGAAATTTAGCTGCACATCAGTGGAAAGCTTAGAGGAAAGTGTCTATAAGTTTCACTTTGACTTTATGGTCTGTGCGTACTCATTATGAGGTATGTGCAGTAGTGATGCACAAGTCGTTTTTTTTTCAACCCGTAGGGCTTTTGTGGAAGTATTTGACCCGACCCAAACTGCCCCACAAATAAACTGACATTTTTTTGACCCGACCCAACCAAACCCACGAGTAACTGATTCGCACATCACTAACAGCATGGAACGCACCCCTATATAATACCTGGATGGACCTGTCCATAGATGTGCTACAGTAGTGGCAAACATATGGCTCGCGGGCCAAAACCGGCCTGCCAAAGGTTGTAATGTGGCCCACAGCATGAATTTGGAAAGTGCAAAAAAATTATACTAAAATTATTAAGAGTCAAAGGTGTCATATTTGCTTTAGTTCAGGTTCCACGTTCAGCCCAATTGTGATCTCATGTAAAATAATAGCATAATGAAAGTCAATATCAAACTGATATCAGATCGGTATTGGCAAAACTAATCTTAAAAAAAA
Source organism: Apogon hyalosoma (assembly GCA_037367295.1). NCBI lineage: Eukaryota > Metazoa > Chordata > Actinopteri > Kurtiformes > Apogonidae > Apogon > Apogon hyalosoma. The sequence continues at coordinate 29,228,072 of JAPQRP010000001.1, read as the reverse complement.
ACCAGATCGGATGCAAAAAAAATCTAGATCGGGACATCACTAATAGAAATTAGCCAAAAAGCTATAATCTAGTACAGAGCATCTTTACTTTGTTTGAGTCTAACATTTTTTGTATGACAAATAAACGAGAATAGAAAAAAGCACTAACCATCATTCAAGTTAACTTACAGAGGCAGGACGTGTGGAGCCTTCACTTCCTGCATGCAATTAGCTCTGCATTAAAATACAGCCACATAAGTAGGTGTTGCAAAACCAGTTCTCTTTGCTCTTTCATAAATGTATTATTAACTCTGACAGAGTTTTCTGCTGTTAAGACTTCGTGGCACATAGTATTTCCTCTGCTATTTGTATTAGCGCTGATAAGGCCGCATGATGAAAGAGAAACACTGCAGTCAGACGGACATAAAACAGGTCAACACACACCCAAGACCGCAGAGCAGCACAACACACACACACATTCCTGCACATGTTAACACCGGCAGACACACACAGTCCACAACACAGCTGGATTCTGTTACCCACAATACACTGCAGTCATCTCTCACTGCGAGACAGAATGAAAGACTCACATAAACCCCGGTCCTCCCCTGCGATAACACAAAGGTAAAAACGAGAGGGAGACTAACACAGACCATGAGTTACACAAAGAAAATGACACAAGAGACAGTAGAGAAGAGAAATTTACAGGCTTAATAGCTGGTAGCTCCTGACTGCCTTCATTTATACAAAATCTGGTGTAAACACAATCTGACTTCTCTAAACTGTAAGTGTAGGTATGATGAAGACCAGATCCACCAGTGAAGTCTATCCTCTAGAACCATGTAGAAGATGTTTTAGAAAATCCAGCCCAAACAGGACCAGACAAATACGCCTTCGACAAATTAAAGGTCAATCAGACTTTATTACAACACGGGGGTTTTCTCAGTTTGAGTCAGATATTTTATTGGTCATCTAGTGTTTCCCACGTGATGAAAGCACTTTACAGAGCACTGCATCATTGGCTGGCGTTAGCATAAACGTCGCTATTTAAATGTGTTGATGGTGATTCTTTAAGGGTGTGTTCAGACCTACTTTGTTTGGTTCATTTAAAATGGACCAGAGTTCGTTTCCCCAGATGGTCCAGAATTTTTTTTAGGTGTGAATACAAACATGCAAACTCTGATTCGAACCAAACAAGTGGGTGGTCTTGGTCTG
>JAPQRP010000001.1:29207753-29219751 GCA_037367295.1 Apogon hyalosoma | reverse complement strand
AAAGTTACTCTTTAGGTGATTATGTCTTATTTTAAGTGTGATGAGATATTTTGACCAGAAATGAGAAAAATACACTTTGTAGGATTTAGATTTTTTCCAGTGTTGGCTCTTTCACCCCAGACATAGCTAGAATTGTTGGTGTGGATACCCATCTGTCTAACTGAGAGCCACACCTCATGACCTGGATTATTGTCTAATTATCTCTCATGATAAGACAGTATTTATCTCTGGATGGTTGTTGGGCCTGGGCGTTGGAGTGCCCGACTCGGCTATGACAGAAATGTGGTATGTAGGTGTACTGCTGTCGTCAGAAATCTGTTCACGTCCTCAGGGTTTGGAGAAGTTTCTCTAAGGACGTGAACTTCATTCATAATGAAATACTAGATACAATGCTTTTACTACGGATATCTGTCTTTAGCTGCAGGTGTTTAGTTATGGAAAAAAGCCAGCAGACGGATTTTTATTTGCAGCTGAAGTCTCTCCAAAAGGAGATGTGATAACAAGTACCAGACATTACAGGAATCTGTGTGTGTGTCCGTGTTTATGTTAGGTTATGGGGACACAGTCACATTATAGCAGCTTAACCCATAAAGACCCAGTGCTATGTTTGTGTCAGTTCCCAAATTAATTTTTCTCTATATTTAACCGTCCTTAAGTGATTTATCACCATTTATTGTAATATTATCTTCTGTATTTTGTATTTTCCTACATTTAATTTACTAATCATGTAGATGTTTTTAAAAGCGGAGAGTAAAGTTGAGGAATATTATATCAAAAGTAGAGAAAAAGTGACTTTTTCAGCAAAATCTATCATTAACTGAACATAAACCCCCTGTCTCCATCCACTGTCATTAATCCAACTCCATGGGTTTTACTAGTGAATCAATATTTTTGATGACAGTGTTTCCACGGTAACTACGGAGCCTCTGAACGTCCAAATGGGTCATATCTGATGACCATGAAAAGATGACAAATTGCATTTTACACCAATTATTTGCATGTATTAATAGGATTAATGGATCAGCAAGTATTAAACATATTAGATCAGTAGATGGTTTTGGTCACTGGTGGATGTTCAGGTCTTTATGGGTTAAAACTGGCAAAGTAAGTCATTAAGTTTGAAGCGTCTTGAATTAGAGTTTGAAATGAGTCTCAATGAAATGAACGTAAAGGGTGAAGGTTATAGACAGGCATGAATCTGTGTTCATAAGGGTGGAGGTGAGCCTTTCTACTTTAAAATATCTAAAAACACTTGACTATGTTCTATATTTTACTGACTTGTGTTCAAATCTAACAATCATTCATTTCAACCAAAACTGCAATTTATTCACTGTACAGCTCTACTGATGTTGTCATATCCCTTTGCCTTGACATTTATGTGTAATATTACTTGCAGCTATTTCACTAGAATTAAATGACATCTCTAACTGTGATGTGAGCAAAGCTATTTGTATTTAAAGTTCAGTCATGTTTTTGGGTGTATTTTTACGATAAAAAGTAATAATTATGCAAGTGATAGATTTTTATCTTCTTTTTATTATTGTTTTAATTGACAAATGCAGCAAGCAGGAGGTAATACATACTGCGCAATTAAAAAGGTGCACTGAAAATTAATTAGGACCTTGTGTATTTATAATTTTTTCACTTCTTTTACCAACCAGCTCCATTCTCTGTTTGTACTTTGGTCTGCTTTTCCAAAAATGACTGTTCATGATTTACTTCAAGTTCTTCATACAATCACACTTTGATCAAATCTGAGCTCTGACTTTAAGATTAAAAAAAAAAAAAAAAGTTGAATGGATAGAGCATCGCCTTAGTTTAGATGAGGAACTGAAAACACACATCAACACTTGACCTGAAGAGTTTAATGACCTGATGTGGTTTTTACCTGTGGCACAGTTCGGTACACGCCTTAATTCAGGATGACTTTTTGGTGACACCGGTTTTTCCACTGAAGCTACAAGACGCCACGAGTGTAGTAACAACTACAGCAACAGACAACTGGATGGATGTGTGTGGATGGTTGTGTGTCTTCACACTCGGCTGGATCTGAGCCTGTTTCATCTGTCAGCGGTTGGAAGTAAGCCTGTCACCTGTACTCAGCCTCACACAGGTGTGCCAGCAGCAAACAGCAATAAAAAAAACACTCTTTTAATCATAGCTACGCCTATCTTGTCTTTTCCTTCATGATTCTGTCTTTATACTTTTTTTTTTTTCAGGATCGTTACATATCCTTATTTTTCATTTCGTCTGACAACATTTCAACAAACATTTCTGTATCTGGTACAAATACCACTAGGTGTGGTTCAACTGTTTTTATTCACGTCATAAGAAGTTTTTAAAGCTTTACACAGCAGAAAAAGTAGGTTTATCAATAAAAGGTAAATGCAAATAAGTGTGATAATCATTTGTGTGCATGCAGTGTTTTCCCCTACAACTGTATTGGGGGGCACCCCGGTCCCCCAAAACGGAGAACACGCACAGTTCGCCTGACTTTGTGGAAGTCTTTACCGTCTAAATGTAGCCTCGGTCAAGTCAACCACTGGATGAACGGTTTTGATCCAGCTTGACTGAGAGGCGAAATACTCGCCCTGGCTGTACAAGACTGATCTGGGTAAGTAATAAGTATAAACAGGCATAGTCAGAGAGATAGCAGAGAGCTGGATGGAGAAAATAGCTAGCTAGCCAGCTGCTAAATAATAATAATAAATTAATTAATAAAAGAATTAATAAATTATATACATATAGTCAAGGATGCAAGACTAGGGGAAACACTGGTATGTAATACAATAAGGAGACTGCAACAGACTGATTTAGTTCAAGAAACAGAAATGTCCAATTAAATGGAAACAGCAATGAAATGATGCTTGACGGCTTTGACAAACTGGGTTTGATCCAGATCAGCGGTTTGGTTTGGGGGCAAAAGCTTTTTTTTTTTTTTGATTGAGTACTTCTTACACCTGTCAGCTGCTCTTCAACAGTTCAGGAAGCTTTTTAATTGGCAAAGTTTTAATCTGTAAAGGGGATGAGCCAACACATTCACCCGGTCGCCTTCAACCCTTTAGGCTTAGCGTTGGGGTTGTGGTTAGGCATCAATAGAAGTAATGTAGCTCTGATATGTTATTGAACTTCATTTAAAAAGGGAACATTTTCGAGTTTCCGTATTTAACAATTTGTCTGAATCAGTAAAATGTGGGTCAAATGAGACCCTAACCCCAACCCTAAACCTAAAGTGAGTTTTCTGTAACCTGGTGGACATGACAAGGATAATATTCACAACAGTAGATGGTGGAAATGAACATAAATATACATTTTGCTTCTATGAATAGACAGCCCATGACCAGCTCATGAATCTGAGTGTAAATGTCTCCAGTCTGTGATTACAAAATGATAGACAAACCCAAACAGAGTGTGCGTTTGACCCAAATATTCATCCCATATCTTGATGCTTGTTTACTATTGTCTTTAACTGCTTGGACGGGTCGTCCTTGGGTAAACTCTTTAAGCAGTAAACACCACATGATGCACTGAGGTGTATTATTAGTCCCGCCCAGCTCTTCTACAGAGCTGTGAGTTCCTTCCCCGCCATCACTCATCACTCATTTAAATTCCCTGTTTACATCTGGAAACAGCATCAACCTGAGGCCGTCGTACTAACAAAAGCCACAGAAGTTGCAAATGTGTTACAATAAAATATTTGGCCTTGCTCACCTCTGTTTTCTGGCTCAGATTATGGCCTGAAATGTTTTATTGTGAAATAGTTGTAGCTTTAAGGTGAAACACTGTCACTGCTGTGAATTCATTAATCTTCTTGCATTCATCCACCCGTTGCTCCAGTTCCAGGCCTGTTCTAGACCTGCTGACTGATGATCACCTGCGGCACTCAGAGGCCCCTTCATGCCTCTTAAGTCCAGCTGTCAGTTCTTTAAGTCTGTCCTCTGGCCTGATACAGCTGTGTGACTATTTTCAGGGATGAGTTAACTGTTTGACACTTCTCCTGTAGCTTAAACAAGTGCAGACAGATACTGTTCCCCTCCTGCCAATCTGTACCTAGACACATATCCAGTCCACCTCTGGCTCTAAATGATCCATCGCTCCCTCTTTTCTCGACTCAAACATGAAATCTAGATCCACAAGTGATATGGATGCTTTTAATTTTAATGAACTGGCAGTCAGGTTACACACATCATATGCAGCTATATTCATTTTCAACCTGTTCCTTCCACCTAATTTGTGTTCATTTTCACCCGTTTACCAAACCAAGTTCCAAAGCTTACAACTGAAGAACGCCATGGCCAAAATTAATCAATTACACCTCATTTGAAAGGTAATAACCTCTAGTTTCAGAACTGTTCCTTTATTAGTATGTGGCTAAAGTACAGCTAATGATGGACATGTGACCTCATCAAACAGGTAGGAAGTCCCGATAGCTTAAATCACTATCCAGGTGATAAATCAATCAATCAGTCAAATTTTATTTTGTATAGCACCAAATCATAACAAAAGTTATCTCATTACACTATACATTTGGAGTTGGTCTAGACCAGATTCTTAATTCTATCTCTAATTATGTTTTGGTGCTCAGGAATACTGTAAAATAAACTTTTTACAGGATATCGTATTCAATTAAAGCAACATGTAAACAAGTGGTGCCAGGCACAACAAACCCCACCCCTCGCACATATCTCACCTATTATAAGTAAATAGGAAGAGTTTTAAAACATCTTTAAAAATTTGACCTTTGACCTCCCTTTCCCAAAATGTAATGACATCTATTCTGGATCACTGGCAATCAATAAACCGAGTTGGTATGAATTCAATAGTTTTGTTGCTAGAGTGTTAAACAAAGAAACAAACAAAATGAACCAAAAACAATACCCCTTGCCGAAATGGTGGATCATTTGGTCCCACCTCTGTAACGCCTCTGGGAGGTAGTAACAGAGCTGTGATAAAGGTGGGATCATGATTCCAGAACACTATGTACAGGAACACCTCCTGTTCCGCAACCAAGGTGTGATATTTTTATGACGTATTGCGTGTGCGACCCCGTGCGCTGGGGGGATTTAAAAATGAGCGTGGGCCGTGTACGGTAAACAAACATATCAACGTGACCAGAAAGATGTCGAACTGGGGAGACGCCGAGATCCACAAGCTGTTGTCACTTAGGGCGGAGGACTCTATCCATGCTTACGTTTGTGGAACGGTGAAAGACTCTGGAGAGGTTAGCAACACCGCTATGCTCAGGGTATTTCCAACGCGCAAGTTATACGTCACATTGTATGCCGCGCTATGTCACCGCCCCTTTGATTCCAGAACGCAGGTCCGCTGTGTTAAAGTCCAGCCTGTCTCACCTCTGTTACGCCTTTGTCTCGGCTGTGGAAATGGGTCAATGTTGGAAAAAAGGTGGGATCACCATCTCACCTTTTTCCAGGATCTCTGTGTAAAAGTGGCTACTGATAGCAGCTGATCTGCCTAACATACTCTACTGCTTTAGCTACATTTCCTGTTTCCTTTGTAAACTGCTCTGTAACCAACCCCCCCCCCCCCCAGCGCCTCCACTTCATTAAACAGGGTTATACCATTGTCACTGATGCTGTTCTGTTCTTGCTGCTGACCTCCCTGCTTTAGGCTCCCCATGTTTCTACAATAAATGACAAATGAGACATAAATATGATACAAATTACTGCAGGTTAAATATTTTTTTGGTCAAAAGTTGCCCTGACTAAATCACCAAAGAATCTTTCCAGTAATAATAGTTGATGCAGGCATGAATTACACTGCATGGTCAACTTACAAAGTTATGGCCATGTTTCTTTGTTTGCACTTAGAAGAGACATTTGTCTAAACAAAATGTTAAGACAGAGATAATTCTGTTATGTTTAATTCCTTTTTACATTTCCACTTCCAGGGTTTTGTAAAAATGTACCCGTTGTATAAAATGTGGTCATGGCAACCATATTATGGTTAAGGCCTTGTTGTGGTTGTTGTTATGGTGGGTAAATAATGATTAGGCCATTGTTAAGGTCAGGAAAGTCAAACAGTTGGTTAAGGCTAGAGTTAGTGGTCATGGTAAGTAAAAAGGCTGGTCTGCCACAAGAAAAGTCAGACTGTTTAACACATATCACCAGCAGACACAAAATACACATTAGTGGTGAACATTGGCATTGGACTTTGATGATGATATGTGGTATTGTCTATTATGGTCATCATTTATGGAAAAATACTAGTACTGGTATGTCAATCAGTGCCTATTCCCGTTTTACTGCTGCCTTTTTGTGGCACAATTAATGAAAATCGGTTCATCATGGTGAGATTTTTAAGCCTTCACCAGAGCCGTAGTCTTCCAATTCTGTCCCATGTCCATTCCATCCAAACATAGTAGCTCAGGAATATTTTGATGGAAAAATCTGACACAACTCACCAATTCCAATGCTAATTTTTACTAAATTTCAGACAAATATCTGAGATTGAAGTTATGACATTTTTATCCAAAAACAATTCAGGGCAACTATGCTTTGCCATCATAAAGCTCCATAAAATCCCGTTACAGAGGAAAAAGATCTGCCGGTACACACAGCATGTTCTCTCTGAAGAAGACTCACCAGGTAGTCAATACAGTAAGAGCAGCCATTTTACCAAAATTTCCACATAAGATATTTTATTAAACCCCTTCAAAGTTTTTACTGCGTATATTATAAGACATGGATGTGACTGATTATTAAACCCATGCAGCATTAACCCATAAAGACCCAAACATCCACCACTGATCAAAAGTGTCTATTGATCTAAGCAGTTTAATACCTGTTGATCCACTAATTCTATCAATACATGTAAATAATTGGTGTAAAATATAGTTTATCGTCTTTTCACAGTCATCAGATATGACCCATTTGGACGTTCAGAGGCTCCGTAGTTACCGTGGAAACACCGTCATCTTCTACAACATTGATCCGCCAGTAAAACCCATGGAGTTGAATCAATGACAGTGGATGGACACACTTGTTTTATGTTCAGTTAATGATATATTTGCTGAAAAAAAGTCCCTTTTTCTTCAGCTTTCACTGTTTCTGATATAATAACCCTCCATTTTAATCTGAGCTTTTATGACCATGCACATGATCAATAAATTAGATATAGGAAAATACTTGATTTTCACTAAAAACACGCAAAATACAGAGCATAATATGATAATAAATGGTGATAAATGACTTAAGAAAGGTTAAATGGAAAGAAAAATGCATTTGGGAACTGCTATAAACTTGAGTCTTCATGGGTTCAGATTGTAGCTTTAGTCATTTACCTCATATGGTCCAGTGTAAATGGCTTGTTTTCATAAAGTAGATTGTTTTGCATGCAAAGACCACCCCTGGTATGGTGGTCAGATGTAAACTGCACGCTGAAGCACCTTATCATGTGACCTCTACATTCACAAAACCCCTGTAAGTAATTTGTGCTGGAAATTTACAGGCATGGTAGATTTTCACTGGGAAATCAGAAACAATCAGTGTTATTATTTACAGCCACACATCACTGCAGACCATGTTTGAACTGTGCAAATACACACACACACCATCATGAAAACCCACGCTACGCCCAGTTAGAAGCAAAGCAAAACCACTTTACTATTTCCCTGATATGGAGTTTCGGGGATATAATGGTTTTATCCCGAACGCCGCCGCTGGATGTCCTTCGTGTGAACGCGATAACTAGGACAGATTTGGTTGGATTCCTTATCCCTTGATAACCAACGTAAGGGACCCCTAGTGGAAGAAACCTATGGATTTCAGCTTCTCTATGAGTATTATAAGTCGTCCAAATGGGGGCGTTATATTTGAAAATCTTTTTTTTTTTTTTTTGGACATAAATCAAGCAATAATAGGCCGATTGAGATCAAATTTGGTTCATATTGATCGTCTTACAAATGTCCATTTTGTTGCTGCCATTCAGAGCTCATATGGTCTCACTTTCATTCACTAGGTGGAGTTTTGTGGGGGAAAATCGGTTCTCTGATCATTATTCTACCACTATCAGGTCGACGTAGCTCAAATTAAGTTCATTTTGATTGTCTAATGCCCTGTCCCAAAGTCCCCCCTTGGCAACTAGCACTCGTTTTGGAGTCCACTCATTTTTGGATTCCACTTCGGAACGGAGTCGCAAGCGGTAGGGATTCAAAAATTTCAGCCAACACAACGGGACACCGACGTCATCAATAAGTGACGAGGTTGCGTATATGACGAAGCGGAAGCTTTGGTTTTTACTCAACATATGTTTTCGTTTGCAGTAAACTAAGATGTACCATCAGATTTGCAAAGAAGATTGCAGCTATTTGAAATGAACACTTACATTTGTGTGATTCCTTGCCAGCTCCGGTTGTTTTTTTAAAACGGGGATGCGGGACAAGTGGAATTGTTTCCAAAGCATTATGGGCAGCAAATTCTTCCCCTCCGTCTCGAGCAACCATCGCGAGTCTGCATCCAAGCTGACTCCATCCGAAGGGATAGATGACAGGCAGAATGTCCGCTCCCCCTCGATGGCAAAGACAAATGGGACACCCTAACCTCCAAAACATGACTCCAAATGTAGGGATAGGGACGAATTGTAGGGCCAAGGGGGGACTATGGGACAGGGCATAATTCTCCTTCTTCATGCCACTACCTTGACTTTACACAGTGTCATATTTTGACCCCAGGTGGTGTGTTTTTTCCAAACGGTTGGGGAAGCTTCTGTTGAAAGATCAATTTTTTTGGACATTGTTAAGGAAACAGTAGGCCAATCAAGCTCAAATTTGGTTCATATTGATCGTACGACAAATATCTAAAATCTTTTCTGACATTATTAAGCAAATAGTTTTCTGATATTATTTTGAATGTGATAACTACCCCCCTTTAGCACCAACATAGGTGACCCCTTGATTTTGGGTGTTCCGTGAATATTATCACTTGTCCAAATGGGGCGCTTCTGTTGAAAAATCTGTTTTGTTTTTACATTATTAATAGATATAGTAGGCCAGTCAAGCACAAATTTGGTTCATATCAATCATCCCAAATTAAGTTGGTATCTTTTGTACATTGTGTTATTTGCTTTATTATATAGCAGAGGTTTTGGGGGATTTCGGCGATATACCCTTGCTGCCAGGCCCCGACAGCGTAAGCCTCATTTCAGAGATTAAATACTCGAGTATTTCATTTTCTGACAACTTTTCTTTTTGCTGCTCTTTCTAGTCTTTACATTTCCAAACCTGACTCATTACTTTAGTTTGAATACATTTTAGGGGAATTAATTGCTTTTGTTCAGCATCATTAGGTGCCTTTTCTCAACATCAGAACATATTTTAACCTTAACGTATAAAACAATAACTCATAGAAAACATGATTTATTGGATTATCTTGATGTTTAACATCACAACAACCTGAACAAGATGAACACGTAACAAGAAAACAACACAACAACCAGTAGAAAGGTCTCTAAATGCCTGTTTTATTGTTACACTATGAGAATTCATATACCTTTATTGTAACGGAGAAGTTCAGTAGTCCCTGCATTTTACTATAAGCATCTGCTCTTTCTACTCATTACCTTTTCCACAACCAGCCCATTACTTTAGTTTTAATGCAAGATTTCAACCTAAATAGATGAGATAATAACTGATAGAAGGACTCACAACAAACTGATGAAAAAATGTAAACGACAAAATGAGACATAACTACATGAAAACAGTGACAAACATAAGTGGAAACAACATAAAAGATGTAAAAACAATGAACATCATAACAGCCAGTGGAAATGTCATTCAAGGCCTACTTATATTTTTATACTTTGAGGAAGTTTCAGACTTTTAATGCAGCCAGTCCTTTTACTTTTAAGTATCTGTATTTTTACTGTAGTAAATTACAGACTTTGCCACCTCTGCTTAGGACCCTGTCACAGTTTTATACGCACACACCAACACACCCAAGCAAAACACAACCCAAACCCCCTCTACCCAGCATCCCCTGCTGCTGGATCACCTCATTAACCCAATGTTAGGTCACGGAGTGTGGACAGATTTACTGCTGAGAGCAACTTCTGTAGAAACAGCCACTAAGGACACACACAAATGTAACAGCACTACAGTCAAATTAGTTCACAATTACACAACCGCACCAAGAGAACGACGTACTAATTTGAGGCTCATATTGTAATCTTTGTGTTTCCAAATGTACTGAATGTCTGATGCGTGTGTCTGGGGAGGAGAGGGTGTTTACTTTGTCACTTATCTATTTACTTAAGATCCTTTAACGTAAACACACATACGCTCACATTCTTGCCGTCTCTGGAAAGGGAATCAATTAGTCCAAACTCAACTGTGTGTGTGTTTGTCTCTGCAATGCCACTGACCTCAGCCGGTTCACGACCCAAAACACAAAGGCCTCATTTTAAACACAGGACAACAAAATCAGACGTTTCACTCTTTATCATGGAGTCCAAAGCCACGGCGCTGAGTCTGCAACCAGTTTACAAGACCAGACCTGATCCCTGCCATTATGTTCACAGTATGAAAGCAGCAACACACATGTGAAATGTGTCCTGGGAGGGCGACTGGTTTACAAACGTTGTATACACAAGGAGGAAAAGGTGGAAGTAATTTAGTGCTATTTGCGTTTCATCACTGCAATATAAAAGCCATAATTGTTAGATAAAGATAGGCGATAAAATGACAGATAGCATTTACCCAATGCACATTTTCCTTTTGACTTTAGGGTTTGGTTTATGATTATTTTCAGCTCAAAAACACAACCTTCTAATGCTTCCAGTGTCATTCATATGTTGATGTTGAATCAGAATCATCTTTATTCACCAAGCACGTAAACACATACAAGGAATTCTTTGCCAGGAAATGTTGTCTCAAGTGGATTATAAATACAGGATATCATTAAAAATGTAAGAAACGTAAAATTAAAAAAAGATGAAATTACACACCTATAATTATATATATACACATATCCGCTTAGATACAGTATAGTGCGATTTATTTGTGCAGTATGTTGAACATATATTTTACCTCTAGGTTTTTTTTTTCTCATGTTTGTTAGTGTGATGATGTTAGTGTGTAATCTAATAATAAAGAATAGTAAAACCATTATTAACCCTCCGGTGTGTTCAGCTTTCACACAAAAACAGCATTAAAATAATGATCTGACATCTACTTGACCTTTATTTCACTGTGGTACAACTGTACTGGTTCAACAAAAAAACAGCTCAAGTTACTCTACAAATAATTTGGTCGCATGGGGTCAAAGGTCAGTAACACTTCATCATGCTTTCAAAACATTACCAAGTTAAAAGAGCGTGAATCCGGGTTTAAGGATGACCAAATGATACCATGGAGAAAAAATATGTGATGACATTTGTGTGAATTAATGCCTATTTCAAAGTGTGATCTGTTATATATTGGTTATGAAGTCAGGTATTAAGTTGAGTTATTTCAGTTTATTATGTGGTGAGAATGGGAGTGATTACTGAACCTCTCCAAAGACTGGGTCGCCACCAGAGATTCTGTCTGGATTGAAATATAAATCTGCATTGAGAGCATTTCAAGAAGCTTTCAATAAGGACATACGTAGATACTGATTAGGAGTGTAATGGTGCAGAAAAATTTTGGTGTGGTATGTTTTCGATAAAGGGGTCTTCGGCTCGATACATTTTCGATATGTTTTCAGTGCAATGAAGGAGACCAATGGGGGGGGGGCTTCATATTAACATAACAAAATCATGCTTATTTAACAGAAAAGAATTTGTTATATTTAACATGACTTCATTTGTTTTAGAGAACATGATTTTAATATGTGCAACTGATGTGCAAGATTTTTTAATTTTTATTCAACAACAATTTTTTTTCAGTGTGTGCTCCGTAACTACAGAAAACTGAAAGTGAAACTTAACATGCTGCGAACGTCTGACCCGGCTTCTGTGCCTCTGTTATACTTTCTGTTGTCATGTTCACCACCACCACCCCCAC
>JAPQRP010000001.1:29177597-29187833 GCA_037367295.1 Apogon hyalosoma | reverse complement strand
GTTCTGCTGCCTGTCACTACTGGATCAACTGACCATTTGCACATGTGCGACGCTAACTCTACTTGGACAAACTGACCCAAATGTGTTGCCAGAGACATTCAGAGTCATTCTTTGCTGCAGACAGGTTAACTGCATTAAAATTTTTATCAGGTTAATCATGATGATGGATTAATCTACGTTAATGCATTAATTTTGACAGCTCTAGTTTTAACAAAACATTTTTGAAGTTGCAATTTATTAACACAGATATTTCTCTAAAAATAGTTTCTTCCATCATTGTTTTAAATTATCTCTGCAAAAATAACAGCAACTGTTATACGAACGCTCAGAGAAACCGTTGTTGTTGAACTGGAGCAGGAACAAGTCAATATATAATTTAGTTTCCTTATTAGTGCACTCTTTACATGATGTGGATGTGTCCATAACAGTGGTATGGACAGGTGTGGGTGTGACCTCCATCTACTGCAGGTCATACACTGATTTATACACCTGAATTTGATGTTTCAGGTGCAGATTCATTGCACAAAGTAATAACAGACATGAGCAAATCAGGGTGTGATTCTCTGTTTTCACTGTCCACACTGATGCAAACAAACACGAGTTTTACAACATTTCCAAAGACGTTGTTTACTGTGGACAAAAGGCCCAAATGTGGAGAAAAATATCACTTTTGTACAATATTAGCGTGCACAGGGCATTAGTTGCACAGGACAGCAGGGTTAAAAACGGGTCTAATCGCAAATCCTATCATTGCAACATTTCTCAGAGCTACACCACATGACAGATTTTTCTAATATCTCGCAGGCCTGTATCAGATTAACAGAAACTGGATAATGTGGAAAACTATCAAAGAGTATGCTAACTCAACTGGGGAAACACCATCAGCCTCCATGACGAACAGGTTGTTAGTGTAATGTCTTCAGTGCGGTTGTGGCGTTGGCGGTATTTCCTGCTCATGAGGGTCGAACGCTGCAGTGATTTATCTGCAGTCGGAGTCTCGATGCTGGACGTCGGCTCCATCTGCACGATCCCTGCTTCCTTAAACGTTCCCAAATGAACCGAGGAGCAGCTCAGCCCACCCCTCCAACACATCTGCACAGCGACAAGACCAGGGAGGGGTCCACATTTCCTCCAGACGCTTCTATGTGCTTCAGACATGAGTGAGTCAAACAGCAGAAATGAAAGTACTCCCCGAATCTAAAAGTTTTCTGCACGGCCCATTTTTGCTTATTTCTTCCAGTAACATTCATGTTAAAGATTGGGTGGAATAAAACGATACTGTAACTTTGAAGGATGCTGGTGCTGAATATATTCTTGGAAACAGCCAAAACGTCTAATATAGATATTCTTTCTGGAAACATGAGACAGTCTGTTTCATGTTAACAACAAATGTAAAGAAAATATTAAACCAACAGCATAAGCCAAAGATGGAGAACAGACTGAACCGACACCAGAACAAAAGAGCAGAAGGAAAAGGCTGGAAACAACTCCCTCTGCAGTGGTTAAAGTGTCACATCCACACACAACAAACTCACAGAGGCAGACGACGGAAAAGGAGAACTGGAAAGAAGAGACAGAATGGCCAAACTGGTCCAGACAGCAGCATCACGGACAAAGATTTTGTTCCTCAAAGCTGAGAAAACCTACCAGTCTAGAGCACTATGAGCACTGTGCAAAAGAAACAACCTCCACGTGCTGCCTTTGGGTCAAACTTGATTAATGTAGTTATGCAGATGATACACAACTATATGTAACTCTAAACCAGGGGTGTCAAACAGACGGCCCAGGGGCAAAAACCGGCCCGTAAAAGGGTCCAATCCGGCCTGTGAGATGAATTTGTGAAAGGTAAAAATTACCCTGAACTATACTAAACTCAATCAGGGACCATATAAAGCCTTATTTTGGTCTCAAGTGGGTTGGACTAGAAAAACACAATCATAATAACCTATAAATAACGACAGCTCCAAATGTTTGCTCTTTGTTTTAGTGTAAAGCAGTTCAGTGTAATATTGGAGGCAGAACACTGTTAAAATAGCACTTATTTTTGTCAAGAAATTTCAGGTTATTTATGTTATTTGTAGGTGTTAACATTTTCATTATGTAATTTTGCTTTTTTCACTGTTATTATTAGGGATGTCCCAATCTGATCTAAAGATCGGTATCGGCTGCCGATCGGGCACTTTTTAGCAGATCAGATGTGGTCATGAGATCAGGCCGATTCGGGCCCAGTTCTGGGGGGGACAAACATCCTGCCCCCTCAAATTAAAGTGTCCAAAGGTAGGGAAAAGCTGCTTTATGGTCTGCACATACTCATGAAGTACGTACGGTTGTGATGCGCGAGTCAGGTTTTTTTTCAACCTGTGGGGCTTTTGTGGAATTATCTGACCCGACCTGCGAATAACCCGCTGATCCACACATCACTAACGTACATCACGGAACACACCCCCATATAATACCTGGACGGACCTGTCCATAGACACGCTGCAGCAGTGGTAAACATACGGCCCGCGGGCCAAAACCGGCCCACCAAAGGGTCTACTTTGGCCCACAGTATGAATTTGGAAAGTGCAAAAATTACACTAAAGGTATTTAAGAGTCAAAGGTGTCATACTTGCTTTAGTTCAGGTTCCACATTCAGCCCAATGTGATCTCAAGTAAAATAATAGTATAATACCCTATAAATAATGACTCCAAATTTAAATCAAAATTTAATTGTAAAAAGTTGGTATTGGATCAGTATTGGCAAAACTAATCCCAAAAAACCAGGATCAGAAGCAAAAAAAAATCCAGATGGGGACATCAGTAGTTATTAGTCCAGCCCACTTGAGATTATATCGAGCTGGATGTGAATGAGTGACACCTCTGCTCTAAACAGATGACCACAGCCCAACAGACTCACAAGTGCCAGTGTTCAGAGCAGGGGTGTCAAACATATGGCCTGAGGGCCAAAACTGGACCACCAAAGAGTTCAATCCAGCCCTGGGGATGAATTTGCAAAATGCAAAAATTACCCTGAGGATATTAAATGTAAAGGATGTCAAAATCATTTTAGTTCAGGTTCCACATACAGACTGATATGATCTCAGGTGGGTTGGACCAGTCAAATATTATCAGAATAACCTACAAATATTGACAACTCCAAATGTTTCCCTTTGTTTTAGTGTAAAGAAAGGAAAATTATATGATTTTTTTTTACATTTATGACAACTCAGAATTAACTTATTTTCTTTATTTTGA
This sequence comes from Apogon hyalosoma, assembly GCA_037367295.1. NCBI lineage: Eukaryota > Metazoa > Chordata > Actinopteri > Kurtiformes > Apogonidae > Apogon > Apogon hyalosoma. Next base: position 29,184,596 of record JAPQRP010000001.1, on the reverse strand, counting down.
CTTAAAGTTGTGAACAAATTTATGTCCTTATCTAATCATGAAAATATCCACAAATCTTAAAATCATACATTACTCTTGTATTTTTGTCTTGTTGCATGTTTTGTCATTTTTTCATGGTTTATGAATAATGTCTACACCTGCTTTCTTTATCCTTCACTCAGCCTCCAATCTCAGCCTTTACACTGGACATGAAGTAACGCTTGGACATTTATCATGACCATTATCTTGACTGATCTGAATGTTGTTACCATGGTAACATTTCAGCTGACATGACCCCAGCTGCACCGTGTAAATAAACATGGCTTGTTTTGAGTGTCGTAACGTAAGAATAGGCAGTGATTTAATGTCCTCATACCGATGTATTCATCAGCGGTACAGTGACCGCCGTCTGACCTGAAGGCAGTCAGTGCGTATGTGTGACATCAAAGGGCACATTTAAACCCTGCTAAGAGGTGGGGCTTATAGTTAGCATGGGTGATAACTGACAACTACATGTACGCACACACACTGAGCAGCCCTCATTGAATCCTCCTCACCTTGTGCCTCTTAACTTCCTTCATGGGCTTATTAACTCCCTGATGGGGGAGCTTTCCTCTGGGTTCCCCCCTATTTAGTTGTCATGGTGGCATGACCCGAACACTTATTAGGTGACCCTTGGGATTAGTCCGAGCTGGAAACGGGGGCGTAGGGTTAAGCCTTCACCTCAAGGTGCTCGCTGCAGCATCTCACAAAAAACTTAATTAAATTGCTGAGACACCGAGTCAGGAATGTTTGCTTTGCTCTCCCTCTCTGCTGTACGGACCCGGGTCCATCCTCAGACCTCCACCTTTCTTTGCTTTTCCCATACTCATACTCCACACTGTCTTTGTTTTTCTGCCATGTTCACAGAGCAATATTGATACAGAAGTCTTTCATTGTGCTCAAACTCCTCAAAAAGGCAGCGACTGTAAAGGTGGAGACAGCTGGTCATGACAAACATCACTATCTGGGCGCGTCTATGAAACTGGTCCCTAAAAACAGGACAGAACTAAAAATTCAAAAAAGATGTAGACTAATGTTATGAAGCTATTTTGAAAATAAATATTTACTGAGATAAAAGAGAAACAATTTTTCAGATAAAACTCATTTTTTATATTATTTTTATACAAAAATCTGCATGTAACAGTGAAAACGACGCAACAATTATGCGCTACTATTTTTTTTAATATCTTTTTTTTTTCTCTCAGGTATATTTTGGGAATCGAAGTAAATAAGCAAGACAGTGTTTCACAAAAATGACCGCTGTTGCAAAATCACTCATGATTTATTTCTGTTTAAATGGGCAGGTTCAGCATGTAACATAAGTGGACACAATGGGTTACATACAAAACATGGAATGAGACTGCTGATTCATGAAAAACCTGCATGTCTGGATTAGAATAACCACTAGAATCATCAAATTTAACACAGTGTCTTTATTTATAGTGGTATATAAGACCATTTACAGCCACGTTTTAAGATCAAATGCACTGACGTGGGTAGATTTTATGTCCTATTTTTGGTCCCAATATTTTATCAAAAATTCATTAATTTTGGGATGGCTCAGAGCAAGAGTATAATTATTTTTTGGGTTGTTTTTTTTTGCATTTATCTGAGGTCATCTTTAGGTACATCCTGTCTAAATTTCTCTTTTATTATTGGGTCTAAAAAAGCTGGAAAAGTGCCAAATACCAAAATAAACCCAATTTCATTGAAGCACCCACATGCCATGGACAACAACCTCCTTACAAGATTAATTCATCAACCTCTACTTGTGCACGACTGTGATTATGACAAGTCTGAACATGGAAAACTATTGATTTTCATAAATGTATCACAAGTATCCAAAGAACGATAAAGGGATCAGTCTTCTTTAGAATAAAACCAGCTCAATAAGGTTAAAAATCATATCATGACCTTTATTATTATTGGCTGATGTCAGTGTTTCTACTATTTCAGGGGCAATTTTTTTATATACTGAGTGAAAGATGTAGAAACCAGAAGCTTATTTGTGGTTTTAATCTATCCTTTAGGGTCTGAACACAACAAACATGCTAGAAGCAAAACATGATTAAATGTTTGCTCCACATCAAAATATATAAGTTGAATTAAATAAAAAGGCAAAATATTTCGACATTTTACAAGTTATTTCAGCAGATTTTGCAATAACTAGCATTATTTTATTGCCAGCCTTGTTTAGAATGACCCAATACTGACATCAAGACTCAGAGTCAAGACTGACCCCTTTTACCAGTACTTGCACGTTATCATATGATCTAAAAAGAACATAAATGTAAGTGCTTTTGTCTAAATCTTTCATGTAAATACGGATTTGTTCATGTGTTAAGGTTAGAGGTCTCCTTGCATCATTTAAAGCATTATTTACCTGAAAATCTCTTTCATATCCAAGCAAAACTTAAACATCCCGGAATAGATGGATACTAAAATTGTCTAATATCTCCATTTCTTTAATTCACTGATTGCTTTATTTGTAAAAGCATCACAGAACGACCCAAAAAAAAAAAAAAAAATCCCACAGCCAAACCCAGAGCTTACTGTACTGTACTGATCTGCAGCTTAACCAAATTCACTATGACACACATGGACTCATGGCTAAATATCACACTACTTATTTAACAGTGGACTGTCAAACTGCAGAACCTTTAACAGGTTCAACAGTATTAAAGATTCAACAGTGCATGAGTAAATCAAAGCAAAACTAACCACTGAAACAGTGTTTTAGATGAAAACATATACGAAATTATATCAAAAGGCAGAGATGAATGTATGTTGCTATTATCGCGATATTGATCTGTATCGTTTTCTTTGAACTCGCAGTAAAAAAAAGAAAAAAGCCGTTTCCAGCAGCTGATATGCTTAAAGTGGTTATGTGGTTTGAAAAAGCAGCAGATTAACAGGATTTTCTATCAGAAACAAACAGACCAGTACAACCACAATAATCTGCTTCTACTGCATAAATGTGTAAAACTGTATTTGCGCAAACAGGAAGATTAGAGTCTCGGATCTGAGGTGAAAACCAACAGACCCGGGTGAGAGGAGATAACTTCTAAATCCGATGCATTGGACACAAACACGCTCTGGAGCATCGACACCGATACGATCTAATTCCCTTTACGCAGGTCTGAGGCGCAAACACTCCGCTCTGTGTCGCCCTGTCCGTGCGTCCTCCTGAGCGCGTCTGGTCCGCAGATCCTGACCCGAGATAGTGACCCGTGCACCGGGGACAGGAATGTGTAAAGACACGCTGATACAGACCGGCAACAAGGGCGGCTTTCACATACGGAGGAGACGCGTTAGGAGAGCGGAGCAGTTATCAGATCCTCTCCAAGCGTCAAGTTCTGCGGTTTAATCAGTTAATATCGCGCTTCTGGTCAATAACAGCGAATAAATTCAAGTTTGCGCATGAGGAAAGCGTGTCTGACATAAGAAGTACGTTGTGTCTCACTGATAACAAGCGTGGATTTTAAGAGTTCGTGCGTAAAAATGATGCCGTTTCGGTTTTTGGAAGTTACTACTGAAGCCAGAGGCGCAGGAGATCTTACCTTGATCAAATAATCCACAGTCCGCGGGATTTCACCCGAGCAGCTTTAACCCCAAAGTTTTATCCACTCTGTCCGTGCGTCCCGGCGCAAACATACACAAAAACTTGGTTAGTCTTCTCGTAGCGCAGCAGGGTTTACAGTCCGAGGTGGACTCTCCGATCCGGTCCTCTGTCACGGTCTGCAGACTCGGGTCCGCCTGGTCCGGGGGTCGTACAGAGCAGACCTTCTCAACAATAGCGCTCATTGAAGCAGAGACGGACGGCGAGCGCTTAAACGCGTCGGGGAAGTGGGAGGTACCGCACGGTGCCCTCCAGAACGCGCAAGCCATGTGCGCGTCCACGAGCCAAACAGCACCTGCAAAAATATCCACAGGAGAGAGGTTTGGATGTCCTCCACTTCAGAAAAATGCAGAAGTACATATTTAACGCAGGCTTTTGTAAGTAGAGTTGTCTTGGATAAGTGTCCACATGGTCGTTTAACACATTAAGTCCTCACTCTAGAACCTTCATACTGCCAGACTCAGTCCATCCTCCTGAGACCTAGGGAAGTATAAGTTTTGGCTTTTTTTTTTAATTAAATAATTGCCTATTTTGGAAACATCATGATGCAGCAGCTTTTTCAGATGCATTTTTAATATTTTTTTTTTTTTATAGAATGTCCTTTGTGGTGGACAGTTTTTTTTTTTTGTTTTTTTTGTATAAAGCTGTCAAACTCTTGTCCACAAACAGACAGAAAATCCACAGCTGGGTCTTAGGAGGCTATACAAAAAACAGGACCAAAGAAGTGGGTGGTCCTTTCACTGAAGGAGAACTCAGCTAGTTCAAAGTCCACATGTGACTTCCTATCAGTGATCAATAGTAACTATATTGATATCTGTAACCATTTCCATGTTATGAGCTATCAACATATGGCCCATTATAAGTACTGTAAAATTTTTAATGCTGCAAAAATTCCAGAATCAAACTTCGTAGGCACTGACCCAAAGAAGCTACATATAAAATTTGAAATGAGTCCGACCAGTAGTTTTGGAGAAGATGAATGTTAGAATCTACACATTGGTGACCTTGAGTTGGACGCTTCAAGGTCACTAAAGGTCAAAGATCATGGACCCAAACTAAAGTCCATATATGACTTCCTATCAGTGCTCAATAGTAACTATATTGGTATCTGTAACCTGAAGACGTTTGAAGAAATTGATAACGAAGAAGACGACAACGACGAAGACAGCGGACACAGTGCCTTCACAGTAGCTCATGGCGTATTTGCCAGTGTGGTAAAAAAAAAACCAAAAAAACAACAACGTATTCAAAAAAGGTTTTCAGAACATTTCCTTCAGTGAAAGTTTAGTACACACAGTGAAAATATTGGTGGAAGTGGAATTTGTGCACTCCAAACCTTACTTTGAAGCTACTATATAAGCATTATCAATACTCACTGTGCCCTAAAATGGTTCCTGTCGGTGTTATACAGTATATGATGTTTTGGATTCATTTTTTGTCCGTCGGCCCAAAAGGTCCGATGGACTATTGGTATCAGTTGGCATCCGTCGTCTGTAAACAGTTTTTCAAGAATCTTCTCTGAAACAGTCGGTCAGAATGACTAGATATTTGTCGTGGAACATGTTTGGGGAAAGGTCTACCAAGTTTGTTCAAAGAATTGGGAAATATTGATTTCTGAATTTTTTAAATTTTACAAATCCCCATTGGTTTGTACTGGGACAAATTTCAAAGTACTTTAGACTAGCACCAGCTGATCTACTTTTGACAGTTCAGTTTGCTGTGCATCAGTTGCCTTATTATTTTGTGTTTCTGTATAGTATTGATGGTTTCTATAATTGCAACATCATAGTGGTGGTATTAGGAGGCGGATTAAGTCCAGTAAGTCCCCACTGAAGGCCAACTACATAGATTTTACTGGTGAATTACTACATTGTGCAGAGAGTTTTTGATATTTGATGTTTCAAAAAGCTCAGTTTAAATTCAAAGGTTATGTCAAAACAGAAAACTGAAGAAAAAGCAACTGTCTCTGTAAAATATACCAGACCACTGTCATTGATCCAACTCCATGGATTTTACCGGCGAATCAATGTTGTAGAAGATGACAGTGTTTCCGTGGTAACTATAGAGCCTCTGAACGTCCAAATGGGTCATATCTGATGACCATGAAAAGATGACAAACTGCATTTTACATCAGTTATTTATATGGATTGATAGGATTAATGGATGAACAATGATTAAATGTTTTAGATCAGTAGATGCTTTTGGCTGTTGAGGTCTTTAAGGCTGATGACATGTGAAATGTCATCCTGCAAAACAGACAATAGAGAAAATTTGTTAGAAGGGAGAATGTAATCTCATCCAACGACAGAACATACCCTCACGACACAAAGAGCCATCATTATAAGTCAATCGTTACACCATGTGGAAATGACTATTTTCTCTTAAAGGGGTCATATTTGTCTAAACCCACTTTTATTAGTCTTTGGTTCATTTATTTGTGTATTTGGACCATAGTAGTTCATACAGTTTGAATTTGAACCCTCCAGGTGCTGCAAAGCTAGCTTTATATTAATTTTGGCAAAAATCAAGTGGATTTCTACAACCTGTTTTAATTCCTGCTTAATTTGTTACGTCTATAACTAGTTACATCACAACTTTTGCACATATAAGGTCAAGACTTCTCAACATTTCTCAGAGTATGACATAATTGTTTGTCAGCAGCAGCGGTTGTAGTAAAAACTGAAAATATGTCCAAACTTTGAGTCAGTTACCTAAAATGTTCAGTTGTTGGTTGTATTAGAGCCAGGGACACCAGCAGACTGGATAAAGTTATCCAGAAGGCTGGCTCTGTAATCGGTCTGAGGCTGGACAGTTTTGAGACCATGGTGGAGAGGAGGACACCTAAACTGATCTCCATCATGGACAACGATGAGCACCCTCTTCACCACACACTGCACAGACAGCGCAGTGTCTTCTCAAACAGACTGCTGCAGCTCCGCTAGCGAACGGACAGGTTCAGGAAATCTCTCCTGCCACATTCCATAAAACTGTACAATAAACTCACCTCTGTCTGTGGTCATAAATCCATTTGCACTTAAATGTCTTTTGCATATTCCCGGTTGGGATATTTCAACTTGTTTAGCACCTTACAGTTCTATTTCAGCATATTACAGTTATTATCCAGATTCTACTCAGATCTTTTTATTTTTCTATTTTATAGTGTACAGTGTATAGTGTTTACTCTTATGTTATATTTGTTTTACTCATGTTTGCTGTGAGATTATATTGTTATTGAATGTGTGCCATGCTGCTACAATGTAATTTCACAGTTTGGGATAAATCAAGTCCATCCATCCATCCATCCATCCATCCATCCATCCATCCATCCATCCATCCATCCATCCATCCATCCATCCATC
>JAPQRP010000001.1:29158430-29170388 GCA_037367295.1 Apogon hyalosoma | reverse complement strand
ATTATGTCTTATTTTAAGTGTGATGAGATATTTTGACTAGAAATGAGAAAAATACACTTGGTTAGATTTAGATTTTTGCAGTGCATAGTATTCAATGTGTTAATTCTGCAGTTTTTACCCTCGGCCACATTGGCTGCAGGGTATTGTCATCAGTTGGTCATCCGTCTGTCTGTCTGTCTGTCTGTCCATGTATGTGTAAAAACTTTGCCATGCACCACTAGTTCTCACCTGTGGGGGGCAGCAGATAGCCAACAACAATGATAAGGTGAGGGGAGCTCACTTTCACTTTCTCACAGCTTTATCAACACGTCCTCCACATACAGGTCTGTCACGTTACTTGTACAATTATGTTTTGAGGTCCGGCTTGAGGATGGATTTAGGTCCATGAGCGGGGGTGGGGCGTCCAGCACATCGTCCGTCCACCCGTCTGCATGTGCAAAAACTTTGGCGTGGACTGCAGGCCGAGGGTTTTCAAGTGCTTGCACGTTATGTTCAATTCTTTCCTCAGTAACACATTCATTCAAAAATTCCCTGAACCAGTGTGACCTCGAGTCTCTCTCATGCAGTTTTTATTTAATTGCATCTTTTATTTAAATCAAATTCAGATTAACCTATAAAGACCCAAATATCCACCAGTGACCAATTGCATCCACTGACCTAAAATGTTTAATAACTTTCAAACACTGAATCGCTGTTGATCCACTAATCCTATCAATACATGTGAATAATTGGTGTAAAATGCAGTTTGTCGTCTTTTCATGGTCATCAGATATGACCCATTTAAACGTTCAAACGCTCCGTAGTTACCGTGGAAACACTGTCATTTTCTACAACATTGATTCACCAGTAAAACCCATGGAGTTGGATCAATGACAGTGGATGGAGACACTTGGTTTATGTTCAATTAATGATATATTTTACTGAAAAAGTCACTTTTTTTCAAGTTTTCTCTGTTTTTGGTATAATGACCCTCAAATGTAATCTTAGCATGATTATTGAAGTACATGATCAGTAAAATAAATGTAGGACAATGCCAGATTTTCACAGAAAAAATCCAAACTAGAGAGGCTAATATTATGATAAATGGTGATAAATCACTGAAAAACATTAACCCTGTAAAGGCTGAACCATTAAGTCATTGACAGAAAATTCCAGTTCTTTGAAACTGGAGTCTTTATTGGTCCTTCTGAGCAATGAAAAACATTTTTTTTCCCCCAAATATCAATTGCCATGTATGTATCGTATCATATTTGATACATCAGGTCTCAGTGCTCAAATTGTATTATTTTTGAACAAACAAAACATAATATAACACAAACATGTCTAACAAATTGGTAATTCATTTTCAAAATTGGTAAAGTTCTGCCTCTTTCCTCAATGACAATCTTATAGTGTCACTGGAAAGGCCTCTGGTGAACCAATTCCTCCATCCTGGTGGATTATCCGTGTATTGCATGTATCTTATTCTATACATCATTGACACTGATCATGTAGAGGGCTTCAAAACTCACGTATCAAATCTGATACATTTGGCATTATAGGGTTAAACAGAGAGAAAAATTAATTTGGTTATTAATTTTGTTGCTGAGAAAGTCCCTTTTTCTTCAGTTTTCTCTGTTTCTGTTTTAATAACCCTCAACTTTAATCTGAGTGTTTATGAACATCTACATGATCAATAAATTCAATATAGGGGAATACCTGATTTTCACTGAAAAACTGCAAAATGCAGATGAAAATATTTTAAAAACTTTTAAAAACTCATTTAAGATTGCTTTTAATGTTATAAAACTTTTACTTAGATTGCTTTTAATGTTTACGTGTTTTGTTTTCCATGTGTCTGGTTTATGCTATCTGCTGTACGTAAAGCGTCTTTGAGTACCGCGAAAAGCGCTATACAAATAAAATGTATTATTAGAATAAACGGTGACAATTCACTCAAGAAAAGTAAAATATAGAGAAAAATAAACTATTTTGGAACTGCCACAAAAGTAGCACTGGATCTTTATGGGTTAAACTGACAAACATCATATGAGTAAATAACAGCATAATTCAAATAGGATCACAACATTACTTGTCTCTCACCGTTGACTGTGAATACTTTTTTTTCCTCTGAAATAAGGTCCCATGGGGAAAAACCAGAAGGGAAGGGGTGGGACTTTGGTTCTCTATGACACTCAGAAAGTATTAGTTTGGATTTCAGATTCCAACCAACAAACAAACCATAAGAGGCAAAGGTTTTATGAGGCTGTTGAGTTTGGTGAAGTACAGGTGGCCATTATCATTGATTTTAGGTTGGGTTTTAATACAAAATATCAAAACAAAGTGATGTAAAGTCTATCTATTAAGGTGGGAAGATTCAAAAAGATTTCAAAGAACAGATCCTGTATATTCACCAGTACTGATGTGTTTCATCAGAATTAACACATATAATTCCAAGTGCAGCTCAAACGTTATGGTCTGTAATATCTCTTTATGCAGTGTAGATAATAGCTGTATAGCGGATCAGTGTTTTGGAGACGTGCACATAATCTGTGCAAGAGAGGAGGGATGTTCTCACAGAGTAACAGAAAAAAAAGACGGGGCAGGTGGAGATGGGAGTGAAAGACAGAAGAAGGTCAATAATGGGAGTGGGGAGGGAGGAAAAACAAGTGAGGGTGAGATTTAACAAGGGACAGTGAGTGAGAAGTAGGAAGGAGGAAAAACAACAGCAGGGGAGGGAGTGTGTGTGTGTGTGTGTGTGTGTGTGGGGGGGGGGGCATGGGAACCCAGGCCTGGTCCGTGCTCCACACTCTGCAGTTGTTAGCTGCGTCACCGTTGCTGCTGTTGTGTTTTCACACGGCCTTCTGTGGACCACAAACAGATGTTAATGATGTTTCTCGCTGCAGTTTCCCCTCAGAGTCATCAACGCCGTTAACGAGCTGCGGTGAGACGATTTGTGACGATGGACGCCATTGGACGAAACACCAACAGAACTGAAACAACAGGAACGTCAACGCTGAAGATGAGAACAAACACTGCACGCGATTTCTGTTTGAAACACACGGCTCTTCTGTGAAAATGAGTGCACGACAAAGCGAAGCCATTCCGTGTTTTTTTTTCCTGTTGCATGATAATGATGCGTCTTCAATCTACACAGGATTTCGATCTGATCCAATAGATTTACCCAAGTGGCTCCAAGGCTGAAAAATGAAATACCAAAACTTTAATGTCCACTTGACTCTGGCTCTAAAAGAAATTCAATTCCCATATATGTGTAAAAAAAAAAAAAAATTAAAAAGCAGAAATACACAAATTGGACTCTGATATAAACTATGGTTGTGGTCTCTATTAATATTTTCCCATTTTCCAGAACTTGAATACAATATTTATGTTCAATACCATATATACTTATTAGTGTAGCAGATCTCATTAATGCTAGCATTAATTCTGTGCTGCATTGAAGGTCCAGCGGGTAAGATTTGGGAGGACTTAGGAGGGTCTGACAGCGGAAATAGAAAATGATAGAAGTAATAACCTTTGCATCAGTGTACTGTGTGATCATACAAAAATATGTTTTCATTTTCTTAAAATTGCAGCTTACTTGTCCATTTCCGGTATCCCTGCATTTGGCATCACGTGTTAAGTTACACTAACATCACTTATTCTGTTTGGGTGTAGATCAGACCTGGGCATTGTAAGGCCTGTGGGTCATATGTGGCCCTGAAACCTGACCCTGACAGGCCCGCATGAGGCTGCTTTTATTTTGAAGGATCTGCTGAATTAATGTTTTTTCACAAATTTCTTCCATACTTAGCAGAAGGCCTATGCACTGATTGGTTTGTTGGTCAGTTTCAGCCCATGAAGATGTCAGCTAATGACAAGAAAAAAAAGACTGATGCAGAATGCAGAGTTTTTACCAAGACATGGACTTCTAAGTATTACTTTACTGAAGTCAGAAGTAAAGAAAAAGAAAAGAAACTGAAATATGCAAACAAACAAAGCTGATTGTTTTTCACGTAAAGTTAATGTGGAGCTGATTTTGCACACTTTCAAAAATGTTTTTGTGAGTATTCATGAAATATTTGTATTCTTTCCTCCACATTTTCATTGTTTCATTGTATTGTTTTATTTACTGTTTTTTTATAGAGATAAATACTGAGCAGAGCTGTGAGTGCATTGACACTTGACACTGGCAAAGTTTCTCATGTGGCCCCATAAGAAAATGAACTGCCCACCCTTGGTGTAGATCATTAATATTATCTCCTAAAATAAAAACCCAGAACAGACCAAACACACACTAACACACACTGTTATGTAATTAAACTAAAATTCCTTGCGGTGTTTGACATGACGGTCAGTGCCATCTATGTTTTAAGTCAGTGTTAGTGTTTTAATTTCACCCTTTCATCTAAACACGTGGACAAAGAACCATACATTATATCGTATGAATCCACAATCGTTGCATCATAAGTAGCTTGTGTATTTCTCTCGTTTACACGTACGGCATAATATTTGTTTTGTGATGTTACACATCTACATCTAGCATGAGGTCACAACAGCCTTGACCTTTGACCTTCGGCTACCAAATCGTTTCAGTTCATCATTGCACCTATGCAAACCTTTGTGCCAACCTTTGTTTCAAAAGTTCCCTCACATAAGACTGGTATAAGTTGGGTTCTAAATGCTCACTTGCTGCCTAATATCTCCAGCCCATTAGTGAACATGCACTAATACTTAACTACTCATCTAACAACCATAGTATTAAGATATTGGCTTTCTTTTAGTCATTATGAACGTACTTAGTTTCTTAGTTATATGGCATATTTTACAGCTAGTAGGCCATTTACAGTTTTCCTTAATACCGAGACATTGCCAATCCTTCATATAATCCCATTGTACTCAAATGCAAAGGCACTATTTAATCAAGAAGGTTTTTTTTTAATTTTTGTTTAACCTACAGTATTATATTGTCTTCTTTCTGAATTTAATGTCAAATGTTTTAAGACTTTAGCTCATGTTGTCTCTACTTTTTCGTTATTTCAATTTTGGTGTATAGGAGGGATAAAAATAAATGGGAAATGGCGCAACCCTTCTGTTTTGTGCAGTTTTTCTAATCTTGATATAGAAAACATTGCCTGATCAGCCTCATTTAATGTTCTTTTTCCCACTGTATTCTGCTTGTGACATCCCTGAACACTGCTGTTTTTCTTGTCCTTACATCTCTAACCACAAGGACCCCTGCCATTCAGGTTCTCATGATCCCTGTCAGAGAGTCAGTCTCTGGGCTGTGAGAACCACCAGTAGGACCCGGCTGCCAGAGGCCTCGTCCCGTGACCCCCCCACCCCCACCACTACCACCACCACCAACGCCCACTCAGAGACAAACAAAAACACAAACATGTTATAGAGCCCGTGTATGTGATGGATAAACTGAGTCAAACAAACACACATGGCTTCATCCTCTGGCTTTTCCTCCCTTCATTGAGTCGGTTTACATGACCATAAAAATCCAATAACTGGGAGTAATCAGATAATTGTAATAATCAGATCTGATGCGTTTATATGCGCTTCAAAAATACGATAATGAAAAAACCCTGGTTTACATAGACGTCTCAGTCCGTTCTTGGATTTCTTTTGGAGTACGTACACATATTGATGATAGAATCAAACTTCCTGTTATTGGATTCTGCTTATGTTTGTCTATGTCACTTCCATTTTATCAGATTTAATTGTTTTTACACAGGTGCAGATGTAAAAGAACAAAATAAGTCAGATTAACCTGTATACATGCACAAAGCCACCAGAGTCTTGGGGAGAATTCCAAGTGTGTTCTGGATTACTCATAATCAGATTACTGCTGTTATCTGATAAATCATGTCAGATGCCGTTTGCACGATCACTGGAATAGTCTGATAATGCCGATAACAGATAACGATCGGAGTTCAGTGTGAATTTAAACTGACTCATTGTTTCTCTGTTTCCTTCTCATTCTCATATGTGCATATTCAGTGTTGGGAGTAACGTGTTACAAAAGTAATGCATTACAGTAACAGAATACTTTTTGCTGTAATGCAGTAGTGTAAGGCATTGCTAATCAATTTTCAGTAATATTTTATTCATTACATGCTCAATAGCGCTTGTATTACAACACACTTTTCGCCCATAATTTAATTGCTCAAATAAAAAAAATAAATAAATATCAGCAAGAACGTGAGACCTTAAGGAACCAAAAATGCATCTGTAAAGTTCTATTTCCTGCTGGCGTTCAGCCAATGGATGAAGACGGCAGAAGACAGTCCATTATCCACATGGACGTATGCTCATTACTAACCCTAACCCTGCTTTATAGAAGCTAGTTAGCGTGATCCCTGTGATCAGCGATGACAAGATAAGCTAACGATTCTGACTAGTTAGAATTATAGTTAGAATTCTACAGTGGCCGACGGGCAAATGTGCTTCATATACAGAAATGACTTGCATATTTACAGAACGCGCTGCATTTAGGAAAACAAATGCTAGAGGAAAACGCTGCAAATACATAAACATGCTGCAAAAACAGAAAAGCGCTGCAAGTACGGAAATGTGCTGAAAGAAAAGACTGCAGCAGAAACTGAAACAAATGCATGAAGAAAACACTGCATGTCCACTCACACAACAGAAGTGTTCCAGGCCTCCAGGGGCAGCGCTGAGTTTTCACCTGAGTTTCTGCAGCACTTTTTTCTTACAACGCGTCTCCATATTTGCAGTGCTTTTCTGCTTTTGCCGCACATTTCAATATCTGCAACGCTTTTCGGTTTTTGCAGCATGTTTATGTATTTGCAGCCCTTTTCTCTTTTTGTAGCGTGTCTCCATATTTGCAGCGCTTTTCTCTTTCTGCAGCACGTATCCGTATTTGCAGCGCTTTTCCTGTTTTTGCAGCATGTTTATGTATTTGCAGCACTTTTCTCTTTTTGCAGCGTCTCCATATTTGCAGCACTTTTCTGTTTTTGCAGCACATTTCTATATTTACAATGCTTTTCTGTTTTTGCAGCATGTTTAAGTATTTGCAGCCCTTTTCTCTTTTTGCAGCGTCTCCATATTTGCAGCACTTTTCTGTTTTTGCAGCACATTTACATATTTGCTTTTCTGTTTTCCTCTGTTCTTTTAATACACAAGTCATTTCTGTATATGAAGCGTGTTTGCTGCTGTCGGCCACCGCAGAATTCTACTGCGCATGCGCCATTTATGACAAGAGTCTGTATGTAACTCAAAAATAATACAGGAGTCACGTAAAGCATTACAGTTCTGAGACAGAAATATTGTAAGGTAAGGAATTACTTTTAAATAACAGTGACAAGTAGGCTAATCTGTCATGCATTACAGTTTGGAAGTAACTTGCACAACACTGTTCATATCAAACACCAGTCTCACTATTCTACCCACAATGCAAATGGCCTCGATGTTAGAATTCAACGTCTCTGTTCCCACACCTGTCTTCTTTCTCTCATCTCTCTGAGTCTCTTTGTTCACCAGAAAACACCACCTCATCACCACCTCACCTCCCTCCATCCTTCCTCCATGTCACTGTGAGGCTGTGGAGGAATATTTATGGACTGATGAATGGAGGGAGATAGCAGGAGACCCGGAGCTTGGCCTCTACCCTCCCACCGTCTGCTACCCTTAAATCACCACCGAGTCTGGCTTACTTTTACATGTGTGTATTTATGTGTGTGTGTGAGAGACAGAAAAAAAAAACTGTCCATCTAATGATTTATAACAGATCATAACCCACTGCAGACACAACGCAGACATTCTGTCTTGTCATAGCAGGAAAAACACAGGTGTTATTAATGACACAAGCGATTGTCAGAGTCAACGTCCGCGCCACGACTTTAACCCGTAAAGACCCAGCGGTACTTTTGTGGCTGTTCCCAAATGACTTTTTCTCTGTAGTTAACCTTCTTAAATGATTTATCACCATTTATTATATTATCCTCCGAATTTTGCCTTTTTTTCCCACTGAAAATCAAGTATTTCCCCGTATTTAATTCACTAATCATGTAGATATTCATAAAAGCTCAATTTCAAATTGGGGTTTATTATGTCAAAAACAGAGAAAACTGAAGAAAAAGGGACATTTTCAGCAACAATATCAATAACTGAATGTAAAAACATGTCTCCGTCTACTCTCATTGATCCATCTCTATGGGTTTTACTGGTAAATCAATGTTGTAGAAGATGACGATGTTTCACGTTCACTACGGAGCCTCTGAACGTCCAAATGGGTCATATCTGATGAAGATGAAAAGATGATAAACTGTATTTTACACCAGTTATTTACATGTATTGATAGGATTCGTGTTTCAACAGTTATTGAACATTTTAGATCAGTAGATGATTTTGGTCACTGTTGGATGTTTGGGTCTTTAAGGGTTAAAAACTGAAGCAGACATCACAGATTTATTATTTACACCTGTGCTATCTCTACCATAAATCATTTCAGTTTTTCAGTGGACAGGCTCTAAGATAACCAAGTGCAAAATTAAGCCAATGCTGAAACGAGTCAGTTCCATCAACCCCACATGGTAAAATGTACAACTTTACAACGTGATATCATGGAATCACGTAAATATACACGCCCCTTTTAATTGGTGGGTTATCTGTATTACATTATTCTAAGCCTTCCGTGTCAAATACCATGCACTGAAGGTTAGGGTTAGCCGTTACAGATATGTAAACCGGAGATCTTGGTGTAAATTGGCGCACGATCAAATGGCATTGAATAACACGCTAAAGCATGAAAATGCGTATGTATTGCACGCCAAATGCCATAAGAACTAGTGTGACATACAGCGCAATTTCATGAGATCAGTCTCAGCTTTACAAGAGAAATAGAAAAATACTACTAATGATTCTAATGATGATAGTACTACTACTACTGCTACTAGTAGTAGGAGTATTAGTAGTAGTAGTAGTAGTAGTAGTAATAGTGGTAGGATCGGTAGTAATAATAATAGTAGTACTAATAGTAGTAATAGCAGTAGTAATAGTAGTAATAGTAGTAGTAGTAGTAGTAGTAGCAGTAATAGTAGTAGTACTAATAGTAGTAGTTGTAGTAGTAGTAGTACTAATAGTAGTAGTAGTAGTAGTAGTAGTAATAGTAATAGTAGTAGTAATAGTAGTAGTAGTAGTAGTAGTAATAGTAATAGTAGTAGTAATAGTAGTAGTAATAGTAGTAGTAGTAGTAATAGTAGTAGTACTGATAGTAGTAGTAGTAGTAGTAGTAGTACCATCAGTGGAAAAACAGTGATCACACATTGTTTATTTAGGAAGTTTTACTCCTTACTCTTCCGTAGCTCCACCCTTTTGTCCAAATATGATCACTTCTAGACCTAAAAACAGAGACGGTGGCGGCCATATTTGGTTGATAATAACAATAACATCTGCTTGCGTTACGTGTTTTGATACAGTTGTAAATATTCTGTGTGGGAGGTGTCCAAAGTGTCTGCTGTTCCTGTGGTTTCTGTTGTTCCTCTGTTCAGTTCAGTTTTATTTTATTTGTAGAGCCCAATATCACAACTAGGTTGCCTCACAGGGCTGAACAGAATTAGTTGAATATGAAAACAAACAACAGTCAAATAAACAGTAGATGAAGGAAATGGATTAATGTCCTGGGCACCCCCCGTCCTTAGACCCTCCTTCTCTGCAAGGAAAAACTCTACTGTACCCATCCAGTTCCTCCAAATGAACACATGTTTTGTGATGTCATTGAAGACAGAACAGTGGCTGACAGGGGGCGGGGGGTATGTCCTCAGGGAGGGGTGTGTTTATGTGACCACCGTCAGCTGAAGTTTATGAGCCTGCAGTGCTGTCTGTGTTCTGGGGGTGATGCAGAGGACAGACGGTGGGCGGGGGTCCGGGGCCAGGGGGGCAGGGGAGCAGGGAAGGGGACGACTCTGCATTACACTAGCACCTGGTCTGCATGTAAAGCAACAGCTGGAGGGGTCACAGCCAGCCTGTAATTATCATGTATGGAGGTGGGGACGCATCCCTCCCAGTACTCAAACATCCTGAAAATGCCACAGTGTGACAGGAAATGTTTGATACTAATCCTTAATGTAAACGCAATTCAACTCAACCGCTATTATTATTATTATTATTATTATTATTATTAGTCGTAGTAGTAGTAGTAGTAGTAGTAGTAGTACCATTTCTACTTTTACAGTGGCTTATTTATCTTGCATTTAAGTGAAACCACGCTGCAACATTAGAGCTTTTCTGTAATATCAATTGATACTAAATCACCACGAAACTCTGCTTTTTTTTGTGCAGTTTTTCAGACTTCCACATCACTGCTGTTGTTACAACCTGTTAAATATGACAAGTCCATTTGTTTTTGCTTTTTAATGCTCTGAATGGTTCAAAATTAGTTTTGTAAACTGGATTAGCCCTGTTCAAAGTTGATGGACAAGGGCTAACAGACAGTGCGTTACCCACTAAAGATTAATGTTGGACTACAACTCCCAGGATGCATTTCCACAGCAAAGACCCGATCACAGAGATTCAACTCATCCTGTTTCTACAAAATGAGATGTAGGCTATAACTTTAACAAAGGTATTTGGACTGAAAATGAAATGCTCCAATTCGTCCAGTTAAAGGTGGGGTGCAAAATGTTTTCCTGGAGCCTTTTTTACTATATAGTTTAAAATCTCCTTCACACCCTGATTACAACCAATTAAATAAATGCTCCAACACAAAAATAAAAACATTTAGTCACCTGTGGAACAGACAGGACTGAAAAAACACCATCCAATCATTTTGAGCACCTGCTCAAAATGATTGAACAGTCATTTGTCTATCAAACTCAACTGCCATTTGTCCCTCCCCCCTCTGTGCATGAATCATGCGTTCTCAGAGGCCTGGAGCACTGGTACAGGAAATGAAACCAGAGCTTGGCTAGCTATATTAGCAATATTAGCATGTAAAGTTCAGTGGAAAACTGTTTTGTCACTAACATAAATCACTAGGAAATGTAACGTTAGTCAGATAGATTTGAACCGGGGCTGTTCTGTAAGAGCGGGGGTGTTAGAGGAGACTGAAGGAGGTATGCATGGATCGGAGCCATACGAATTGTTGCTGTGCAGCGCTCGTGAGCCCTCGGGAACAAGTATTGCGCGTGCCAGTATTCTGGAGGCGTGGCTTCAGGGGGATGTCTGAAGAAAAGGGGTTTGGACGTTTGAATTGTATATTTTCAAAATGTAGCTTGCTCGAACTGTCTTTCTAAGATTTTGTATCCCCCTTTTAAGCAAAGCTGTGTGTTTTTATTTTGATATATAGATTATATAATATAATTTTACCCATCTAGATTTTTTTAAATTACTTTTTCAGTCTCCGTTTTCCTGAAGTTTATTGTTATTATTGTTATTATTAATTTTTCTTCTTCTTACATTGAACTGAAACCACCCTAACTCTATGTTGCACATTTTGTAGCTTTTCCTTCACCCTTTAAAACCCACCACTATTTTTGGTTTTCCAAACTTCTCAGTGATTTATCACTGTTCATTCTAATACTATCCTCTGCATTTGGCATTTTTCAGTATAAATCAGATATTTTGCAGTATGTAGTTCACTGATCATGTAGATGTTCATAAAAGTTCCGAAAATTCAACGGTTATTCTATCAAATCAGAAAAACACAAGGAATAAGTGACTTTTTCAACACAACATAGCATTCATTGAACATAAAAATAAGACTCCATCCATTTATTTATTTATTGTTTTCAACCACATTAAGCTGCTCACACTGACAGTATGTGTTTGATGATGATGTCTGAAATGTCAGTGTCTGTGTTTTTATATATATATGTACTGTTCTATAATCCACTGAAACCACATTGGAGACTGTTAAACAGAATAGCCCACTGGGATAAATAAAGCTATCTATCTATCTATCTATCTATCTATCTATCTATCTATCTATCTATCTATCTATCTATCTAT
>JAPQRP010000001.1:29140271-29151911 GCA_037367295.1 Apogon hyalosoma | reverse complement strand
CTATCTATCTATCTATCTATCTATCTATCTATCTATCTATCTATCTATCTATCTATCTATCTATCTATCTATCTTGTATCGATAGGATTAGTGGATCTACAGGTATTAAATATTTTAGATCAGTGGATGGTTTTGGTCGATGGCGGATGTTTGGGCCTTTATGGGTTAAACTGATGATATAAAGGAAAGCGATATAATAATCCATGTGTTTGGACCCTGACAGTCTGTGAAATGGCCTGGTTAGTGATTGTTTAAACATTTTAGATATTTTTGTTTTTGGTCAGCTTCTACGGCTTCGACCCTGGGTGATAATGTGGATGTTGTCATGACAGTCTGTGTATATGGGCTGTGCTTTATGAAGTGAGGCCTGTCACAGCCTTGGCTGATGCGAGTGAATAAGTGAGATAAAGGTGATAACATGGAACTGTGTGTGTTCAAAAGATGTTTATGCAATGAGTGAAATAAAATAATCAGCTGGAGGACAGCGATAAAGGAACACGCGAACTATCTGACTGTTGTGGTTCATGTGTCAACAGTCTGTCCAAAAAAAGCTGTTTTTTATTCACTTGTGTCTTCTTTATTTAAGACTTTCCATCACTTTGAGGCAAGTCATCATGTTAAACCTTTCCTTTAAAATATATTCAATTTATTGTCATTGTTTTTTGTTTTATTTTTCTAGAAATAATACTTTACTCTTATAATACTGACATTTTCCTTTCAAAATAAAGACCTTTCTTGTTATATAATGGCTTTTCCTGATGATATTTTCACTTTTATTGCATATTTTAATTTTATCTTCAAATTATTTGGACATTTTTCTTGAAATACTAAAACTTTATTCCCATGCATTTTTTTTTCTAGAAATAATAGTTTGATCTTGTAATATTGCGCCCCCCCCAAAAAAAAAACAAACAAACAAACAAAAAAACCAGACCTTTCTTGTAATATAATGGCTTCTTTTTTACAACTGCAACTTGAATCTCATAAAATTTTGCCATTTTTCTAAAAAAAAAAAAGTTCATTCTTTTTTTTTTCTTAATGTTACAACTTTTTCAATCATTCCACCCTTGTAGGAACCGTTTTTTATGGATTTTTTATTTTTTTTTTAAACTTATAAAACTTTTCTACAGCCTTCTACTCAAATGCGTGTTCATCTATTAAAGTTTCATTGTTTGTCTGTTGAATTCTTCAGACATATTTCCTTCTCTGCTTCTTGTTTCTGTCAGTTGGGTTTGTCTTTGTGGTACTGAGGACAGTTTATTTATTGCATCGCCCATCAGGTAAAGACAGAAGACCCTCACAGAGGTTACACTGGAACTCTAATTTGTACAAACACAGAAAAACCCAAGAGGACATTGCTGATCTTGTGCTTTTCCTTTGAGGCTCTCAGACAGGTTTGAGCTGATGGATTCCTGGATTATTTTTTACATGTGTTATCTTTATGGTTATGTGGTGGAATGTGGGACAACATAATTTGGCTTCAATCCTTATTTTAATACGATGACTTGGTTTGGTAAAAACAGTTAAAAGACAGATAGGAAGTGTGTAACCTTCATTTCTTGTTCTGCCAAATTTGTCCAAATACTACTTTAACCTTTTAAAAAACTACAATTATTTTGGTTGCAATTTCCCCCCCCTTTTTTTTTTTCTTTTAACCTTAATTTATCACCATTTATTTTAATTTTATCCTCTGCATTTTGCATTTTTTTGTGAAAATCTGGTATTATATTTAAAGTACTGACCATGTAGATGTTCATCAAAGCTCAGGGTTAGCCTAATTCACAGTTTGTCATAAAGAACTAAAAAAACATATGAAAAATCTAAATTAGATTAGATTAGACCAGATTAGATTAAACTAGATTAGACTAGATAACACAAGATTAGATTAGATGAGATTAGACTGCATTATATTAGATGAGATTAAACTAGATTAGACTAGATTATATTAGATTAAACTAGATTTGATTAGATTAGACTAGATTAGATTAAATTAGATTAGACTAGATTATATTAGATTAGATTAGACTTTATTGATCCCATAACGGAGAAATTCAATGGTTGACGTTACAACAGAATAAATTGCAAGAAAAAATGTCTATGCATAAAGATCACACAAAAGACAAACGATATAAAATAATGATAATAATAGCAATAAGTAAGAACAACTCTAATGACTATATACAACAGGGTGGAATATCATCAGCTGAATATAAAAACCACTGTAGTTTGACAAATGACAAACTACTTGTTCATGTAACAAAATGCCAACCGTACTAAATCATGATGAAACGATTTTCTTGAAATATAGACTGCTGTATGTAGATGTAGCTACCAGAACAAACGGAGTCTAATAATAATGTTAACCCTTGAGGACCTATAACTATTTTTATTTTAATTTATCTCCATTTCAGGTAATTCATCACCATTTCTTATTTTATCCTCTTCATTTTCCAGTGAAAAGCAGACACTTTCCCATATGGAATTCACTGACCATATATAGATGTTTATAAAAACTCAAAGGTTATTGTTTCTCAACTGACAAAACTGAAGAAAAAGTGTCTTAATACATCATGAACCCTTTAAACCCTAAGCCTAAAATGGTCCATCTGGACTTTTTTTTTTGTTTGTTTGTTTTTTTAATTATAGAAAGGTTAGAAAAAATGCTGAGTCAGTCCTTTTTACCATTTTTCCAGAGCACTTAGAACTTTCCAAATCTATCAGTCATTTCCAGTTTACTGCATGTTATAATACTGTTAAAACAGCTTCTTCTCCAGCTTCTAGTCCAGGTCTGAGTGAAACTACTGTAATGACCCAATAAAGCCCATAAATCGCAACATCTCAGGTTTCAAAAACTGTTGGAATCTTTCCACAAACAGTGAAATAGTTACAGCCATCCAGACTGTGTATGTGTAGGGTGTGTCAGTGATGACGCGTCAGGTTTTAAAGCGTTAACTGGCAACGTGATATCATGAATTGCATAAATATACACGCCACTTTTCCTTAGTGTGTTATCTGTATGCATTATAAGTTTTCCGCGTGTGTGTTCACACCACATCAAATATCACGCAATAAGTGGTTAGGGTTAGTGTTTACGGATGTGTAAACTGGAGATCTTGACGTAAATTGACACGAGATCAAATGGCGTTGAATAACAGGTGAAAGAAGGCAAATGCATACATATAGCACGCCAAATGCCATAAGAACTGGTGTGACACACTGCAATTTCATGAGATCAGTCTGTAACTGAACATAGAAACAAGTGTCTCCATCCACTGTCATTGATCCAACTCCATGGGTTTTACTGGTGAATCAATGTTGTAGAAGATGATGGAGTTTCCACGTTCACTACGGAGCCTCTGAACGTCCAGATGGGTCATATCTGATGACCATGAAAAGATGGCAAACTGTATTTTACACCAATTATTTACATGGATTGATAGGATTAGTAGCTCAACGGGTATTAAACTGTATAGGTCAGTAGATGCTTTTGGTCACCGGAGGATGTTTGGATCTGTGAGGGTTGAACATTTTAGTAAATGAACATCACCAAAAAAAAAATACTGACAAGAACTTGATCATGAAAACACATGATCTGAAAACACAGACATGATCACAAGGTCACTCAGATTGCACAGACCTCAGCCAAGGCCAGCGTTTCTTCTATTCCACAATAAACCATAAACAAACCACTAACTATGACATATGTTTTTCTTCTGGTGATAAGTTGGTGCCACTGGTTGGTTTGGTGATTCTTGAACTCTAGCTTTTTTGAGGAATGTGGCTAATCAGTCCAGCATTTTAAACATACAATACAACATATTTATAGTAGTGATAATACAGTCGGACTCAGTCCACTTTAGGTAGCGTTACCCTGGACAGTAATAAAGTAGATATTAACCTTTTAACATTATAAGCAAAAATACTGGAATAATAACAGATCAAAACCTTGACTATAGTATTTAAAGGGCTATATGACATATGCTTTTATGTTTGTTTGTTTTTTTGCTTATTTTTTTCTTTTTTTTAACTCTATTTCTCTATTTTTATGTATTTTATTTTGTATTTAACTATTTTTACACTTGTATTAATTTATTATTTATTCAACTGCTCTAGTTTTATTGTGAAGCACCTTTTTCTGTAAAATGTTATATATAAATGAATCTTATTTAGCGTAGCTTCCCACCCATCCATAAACATTTAGCTAATCCATAACAGAACCCTATACTTGTCTTTCTTTTTCCTCTTGGTCCTTTTCGTTCTGACTCAGATCATTTACCTCCTTTATGTTCAGTGTCTGTCACATCAACCTACAGGGCAGGAAACTGTGAGGAGATCAATCACAGACGTGCTTGTCACGCTTATTTTTATCTATTTATTATTTAATGAAGGTGGAGTGATTAGAATCTTCTTAAACCTGAGGACAGTTACAATTATGTATGTGTTGCCAGAGTAACGCTACATGACGCTTGTAGCATTTAACACATCTCACACCTCCATGTAACCGAAAGAACTACTAAACGCTCAATGAAACTAATTGTCAGACAACAGAATACAGTCCAAGCACTTAAATGGACAAGTATGTAAACCAGACTGAGACCAACGTATGGGCACAGTCAGGGCACTAGGAACATGTTGGGTGGGAAAAAAAAAAAAAAATTAAATAGACTTATTTTGTCATTTGTAGCTGATACATACTTGTTTGGAAGTCCTAAAACCAACTTTACTGCTTCTAAATGATGTCTCCAAAAAAAAAAAGACAGAGCTGATTGATTTTCATTGTTAAAAGACTATATCTGATGTCCACATTTACATTGTTTGTCTCATACTTTACTTGCCCAAGAGAGAACTGGTTTATATCTCAACCTTCATGATTATAGGTTTTAAACATTATTTACACTTATTCACTCCAAGCATAATATTGGGATAATATTAAATGATCTGTGCTTGACAGATCATTTTGATTACCAGCCTCAAGGACGTAAGAATTTACCCTACGTAACCATAATCACTTTACCCTATGTCACTGTTTTTCAACCTTGGGGTCATGGGGTCACCTGGAATTCAAATGGTGTCATC
This sequence comes from Apogon hyalosoma, assembly GCA_037367295.1. NCBI lineage: Eukaryota > Metazoa > Chordata > Actinopteri > Kurtiformes > Apogonidae > Apogon > Apogon hyalosoma. The sequence continues at coordinate 29,146,835 of JAPQRP010000001.1, read as the reverse complement.
TGAAATTTTTAGTAATTGTTAACAAAAAAAAAAAAAGTTTAAAAAAATTACTGATAAAAAATATTTTTAATGATTCAACATATATTTTATTAGAATTGACACACCACACACTTTTTGTAATAAAAGTCAAGTTCAAATAAAATGCAGGATATAATATCTGAGAGGGCATATCTTGATTGAACCTATCATGTGACTGTGTGTGTTACTACGCTTCAACCTGCCTGGACACAGTCGCAGTCAGAAAACCAGACCAAAGAGAGAGTGGAACGATGTCTTTGCCCTCCTGGCCTCGCTAAGACATCTCCAAGAGAAACTGAGAAGCAGACACCAAAAAGGTGCATTATATACATTATATAGCCTAAATGTTGGCTAAAATTAACATCTATTTGTAGCATAGTATAGCAAACTATTACATGATTAAAAACAAATTAATTTTAGCAAAAAAAAAAAAAAGTCTCCATTTTGAATGTCTGGAGTCGTCAGCAATTTGTGATGTTAAAATGGGGTCACGAGACAAAGAAAAGTTGGGAACCACTGTCCTACATAACTAGACTTCCTTTCATATTGATAGCCCCGAATCCTAGACCAATTTTCTTTTTTTTTTTCATCAAAATTGCAGGAGTTGCAATCAACAATATACCTGACACTATACAGTAATGTTAATTTTGGCAACTTCAAATAAAAACAGCAACTTTTGGTCTATGCATGAATATGAAAACACAACGTTCTCCTCTCGATTTGTAAATTCACTATTTTCACTCCAACATGATGCTGTGGAAATAAAAAAGCTATACATCTCTATTGTTCTGTTCAATTTTATTTATACATCAAGAACATGAAAAATACTGAGATAAACAGTGAAAACTACCAGAAATCCAGCATTTTAAAAATACGACCGTTTTACAGTAATGATAGCACATACATTCAGGCCTGGTCCACTTTAGGTAGCATTACATTGGTGTACAATTTATTTTTTTTTAAAATGATATTCCTAAGAGATTACATGTGCAAAATTGTACTTTAATGACGATTTGGAAACAAGTGAAAAACAGAGCTCACTAATAGCTCCTGCCCAGTCACACAACACTTTGCCCCTCCTGCTCACTGAAACCCTGTCTACCCAGGAATTCATTTGGAGTCTTAACTTTCAATCTATTTGAAAACTTTTCAAGAAATTGTAGTTCATCTGATGTGTGGTACACTTTTGTTGGTGCTGGTATTTTATCTGCACTGCATATTTTGTAAGCAGTTTCCCAAAGCAAAGTGCAGGCTCAAGCCTTTTCATTTATGTTAGACTGCCCTCTTCAGTACAGAGGATGAACTACAACAAACAGCAGCTTAATGTGCACATTTACAAACCGAAAATACCTTTTGCAACAAACTTGGTCAAATCTATCATAAAGTAACATTCAGATTCCCTTATATTCACATAAAATGTACTAATTACTCCCTGTAACATGTGAAACATTAAAGTGGTAACATGGTATGAAGACAGCTGGCAATTCCTTTATAGGGGTCATATTTATTGATCTAAACCCACTTTTATTAGTCTGTGGCTCATTTATTTGTGTATTTGGACCCTAATAGTTCATTCAGTTTGAATTTGAACCCTCCAGGTGCTGCAAAGCTATCTTTAGATTCATTTTGGCAAAAATCAAGTGATTTCTACAACCTGTTTTTAATTCCTGCTTAGTTTGTTACGTCTATAACTAGATACATCACAACATTTGCACATATAAGGTCAAGACATCCAACTAACATTTCTCCAAGTACAGCATAACTGTTTGTCAGCAGCAGCGGTTGTAGTCCATACGGAAAATATGTCCAAAATTTGTGCCGATTACCTAAAATGTTCAGTTGGTTGTATTAACGAACACAAGTGGCTGAACAGGGTAGAAAGCACAGCCAACAGCCTGGACGGGGTGGGGCGTGAAGTGGCTCATTTGCATTTAAAGAGCTCAAAGCTCAAAACCACCTTTCTGGTGTCATTACTCAGAAATAGGGTTGAAGATGGACCTGTGGAGTTGAATTAATGAAAAATTCAGACCCAAGCATAGCATTTACAGTTTATGTAGACCACAGGAAAATGTTTGAAAATGCATAATTCCATTTAAAAAAAAAAAGCTAAATATCACTCCTTTAAAACAAAAATATTTCTTAAATAATTTAGCTAATAATACAAAGTTAATTGACATACAGAAATAATGCCACACCCAGTGTTTTAGACATATCAGATATTGTCTCAATATTGGGCTCTAAAACCCTGTTAAGTTTTTTGTGGTGAGTATGGTGCTAGTGGTATCATATCACAGCACAAGATAAAACTAAAAATTTGATCACAAAAAAAAACCCAAAACAAAAACTATCACAATACGCACCACATTTCAAAGCCGATATGTTCTAAATAGAAGTTGAAGAAAGTATATCATAGCTCATGGTTTTGATGCTAAGTGGGTATAGTGATAACTGTAGAGTCAGTTCCTCTAAGAACCCTGAGTTTCTGCCTATCTAATAGTACATATCCAGACAATCAATACATCACTGATTGAATATTATTTACGAGGAAGACCAGCTTCACTTTTACAACCTATATTATTTTATGGTGCTCTGATGCTGCAGTGACTCATCTGAACCTGCAATCACTGACCCTCATATTTACACATTACATCATGGATTCACTGAGTATTTTCATTGTGTTTTTACAAGCAGTTTTTTTTCCACGTGATTACTTTATTAAAAAAGGCAATTTACCTGCTTGGAAAAATTTACAGGTTATGTAGGTTATATGATAGAGGGAATTTTCATCTGTTATAAAGGATGACAAATATTCCAGAATAAGTGTTTCAGTCTAAAACTAAAGTACACCTTGCACATTTAGATAATGTTAATGGGCTCAATCTCTGTTGGCTTCATCATCCTCATCCTCACTGAGTCTGTTAAACCTGTTTTCTGAAACAGGTTGTGGAGGTACTGAAGCTGTCAAGAAAACAGTTCATTATTTTCTCTCATTTTGTGCATTCAGCAGATATAAAAAAGGTACCTTATATACATTTTATTTTAGATTTCATCCTTTTATCTTCTATGCAACAAAACTGAAACCTATATTACAATAATCCACCCCATAATATACCAGATTGAATGACAATAAAGCAGTCTGAGATCAGTCACTACACTGAGGTACTGCCGCCCTCTACTGGCCTATGACATGTGTTACAGAATATTTGTGTTGAATTTTGTAAATAATTTTGAACAAATGTTAATACAGTATTCCAGAATAGTTAAGAAATTTCTTCTTTCTTTCAATGTCTTCATCTTATGAGCTGTGCAGCAACACTGAGGTCCTGATGATGGTCAGGAAAACCTGCCAGTATGATTCAACTGAAGATTTGTCAGTTTGATAATGAGAAATTTTAAAAGATCATGATTCACATTTTATTGGCCCCAGCTAGGGATGGGAATCGATAAGAATTTAGTGATTCTGGTTCCATTATCAATATCATGTATCAACTCTTTTCCCTATCGGTTCTCATTGGATTAGGGAATACACTAACGTACAATTGGTTTAGCATAGACTAAGTCTTTAATGTCAAATATGCTCTAACATTTTGCATTTGATTTGAACAAACCTCCTAAAGGGTTCTAAAGGTGTAGTTAAAGGAGTGTTAGATCTACCTGCTGCAGCCTCTGAGCCTCGTCATCATCTAAATGTTCTAGGACATGGAGGTTATTCCTAAACAATAGGAAAGCAGGTTGACAGCGAAATGACGCTAACATAACCGTATCGACAGGACCTGCAGGAGTTAAATTTAGGAAAGATGTGCATAACTTGTTACAAAATAAACTTGGGGATCTTAAACAATTCAAGATATGTTATATAAAACTAATCTGAACAGAGATACATCACTTTTGATTCACGTAATTTTCATTATGGGTAAATACCACATACTCACAAAAAAAAAAAAAATGGAAAAAACATTTGCCAAACTCAAACTGTCTTAAAAACAAAATAAAAAAAATTTCACCTGAATGAAAATTGCATTATTATTTTAGTGCCTTGAGTTTTTTTGCAAATGTTGATGTAGCGCCTTGCCATTTCCTGTTGTCTCTGAGAAATAGTATTTTTTGCAATTAAAAAAAAAAAAAAAAAAAAAAGAGAGAACCCAGAGGAGTTTAAAGGTGCATCTGACTTTCATCACCCATTTTTCATCAAATCTGTAAAACCCAACTCATAGCGCAAGTATCATGAATCCGTAAGTCTTTCTGTGATTACTCACCTGAATCTCTTCCCTCATGGTCAACAATTTCAAAGTGTACTCATTTGTTTACAAACAGAGCCGGTAGGTCACTCAGGCATTTTCTGAAATTTGTCATGACGTGCACTGTGGGAAGCAGAACTGCACACAGCTGCAACAAACATGGCATTGGCTTCATTGCCTCTTGCTTCTGCACCTGCGTTTTCATGATACTTAAGCTATGACTCAGGTTTTACAGATCTGATGAAAAACTGGTGACAAAAGTCATACGCAGCTTTAATGTTGGCAGCTGTCACAAAGGATGCCTTTCTGTAAGCTCCACCTCCAGAGTCACCACCCCCTTCGCTAAGCAGCCAATCAGAGATGTTCTATTAGTGCAGTTTAATTAGATGCTGTGGTTAAATGTTTCTACATGTTGGCGGTATTTAACACTTTGTCATAATGGAAGCTCTGGAACTGCTGCAAATGGCCTTAGTGTCGTCTTTACTGGTTAAATACGACCATACTTTAGAGCAGCGGGGTCCAATCCTGGTCTTTGAGGGTCGGTGTCCTGCATGTTTTAGATGTTTCCCTCTTCCACCACACCTGATTCAAATGATAAGTCTATCATCAAGCTCTGCAGAAGCCTGATAATGACCGTCAGGTGTGCTGGAAGAGAGAAACATCTAAAACATGCAGGATACCGGCCCTTGAGGACCAGGACTGGACACCCCTGCTTTAGAGGCTTCTGAACAATATTCCCCTCCCTAGCCCCAGCCCTTACCCCATTACAAGAAACACAAGTACAAGAAAATGCACCCTTAAATGAACATGATCGGTTATTTACATTTGACATTAGGCTGTTTGCTTCTGTTCCAATAACTCAACATTTGTGCAGTGCTTTTTGTTGTTGTTGCAATCACTTTTGAGAGGCTGCAGTCGCTCAGAGGATGCCATGGATCCACAAGAAACATATCCTTATCAGGAGGGTCTGTTGGAGAAATCCCCAAGCGTTTTAGACACATACCGAGGTAGGCGTCCTCAATGTAGATGGGTTTAATCTGATGTGAAACTCCCAGGATCTTCTTAGGAAGGTCTAAGGACATGATGTAGCCCATACCCAGAGGGTACGGAGGGTATTCAGACTCCGCTATCACAGTCCAGGGCATATAGAACTTATTGAATGGGTTTCTTAAAACTGGGCTGTGCCACCACACTAACCCTGTCATATAGTTTTCTTTGGCTGTTTTGGGATCCAACAGCAGTTTAACCAGATTGTTCACATGGAGCATCATATCTGAGTCGATCTTAATAACATAGGAAACTTTGTCACAGTTTGCCGCCAGCCACTCCAGCATCATCATAGTCTTGATGGTCAGATTGCGATAAGTGTCCTTGAAGTCACTCTGGATTAAATCATGGTGTTGCTGGTTCTCTTGTCTGAGCTTCTCCTGCTCTTGCTCAGCGCCTTCTCCTCCAGGAAGACCCACGAAGAAGAGGGTCTGGACCAGCTGACCCAGAACCAGCTCCTCACCTCCCCATGTACTCCGGATGATGTCGCGCACAGCCTTGTTACCCGTTGCCACTGGGACCACCAGGATCACAAACGGGTTTGTGCTCTTACATACCTGCGTGTCATCCATTATGATTTTGTAGTTTCGTGGATAGGCCACATGGTACGGACCAGGGTCCTCCCATTTTGGTTCTGCTTGTGCTGATGATGATGATACTTCTGCTGCTGAAGGGGCCATTTTAAAAGTTTGGACTGGAGCTGGCCACCCCCCAGGATCCCCTTCATAGTTAAGATAGATCATAAAGATGGTCCCTGCTCCCAGGAAGCAGATGACAAAGCTTGTGAAGGCACGTCTCGACTTCCAGTCCATTAAACCTAGACACAAAACAGACCCATGTTAGCAAAGTAACAGGTTTATACAGCTTTCACAGGGTGCTTGCTCTTCATCCAAATACAAATTCCAGACTTTTTCAAAACTACTATTTTTTTTCCCCAAGACCTTGACTTTATGTACTTTTATACTTTCATGCCTACTTTTTTGGTTGAGATTGTACCAGTTGTGTATAATAGAAACGTTCATTTTAATAAATGTGTGAATGAATAAATGCATAATTCATAGTAAATTATGTTTTACTGACAGAAATGTTTTCAAAATATATGAAAATCAAAAAAGCGCATGAATATCACAAAAGCAAGTTTCACTAAAATCATTTCAGTGGTGACCGGTTAGTCATATCAAGTTGTTATGCTTTATAAGTGTTATAAGTTATACTATATATATATATTTTTTATTTTTTTTTTTTTTTTTTTTTAACTGAA
>JAPQRP010000001.1:29112791-29125325 GCA_037367295.1 Apogon hyalosoma | reverse complement strand
GGCTGCCGAAATTTGGCAAGTGCGCGTCAACTTTAAATGCTTGTAGCGGGCGCATCGTGACACTGAGACCGCAGGAATCAGAGGGGCTTGAATAACCCACCAAACCTTACATTTTGACATATGGTACAGCCTGATTGCTGATATTACTGCACGACGCCTTTAATTGCTGGGTGGATGTTAAAGTTTTCTATAAGTTTATGAAAGATTTAGGTGCAGAAGTGACGTTTTCTTATGAGGCTTTACATAGAAAATGTTTCTAATTTCACATCATTTGACTATTATTGTTGTTACTATATTTGCGTGTAATATTTTGCTAAAGCTAGACCAGATAATTCACTAACATGCAAAATCTTACTACACCAAACATCCTAATAATGTTGTCTACAACTAAAACTCTTTTACGTATTTTTAATGCTCTCTATTACTTTCATTTGACTTAGGGAGGAGAATCCAAAATGTACCATACAGCGGTAAAGGAAATCCTGAATCCTGACATCTTGACAAATCCTGAAGATCCTGACCTTATATCATGAAATAAATTGTGAGAAATGATATTACAAGAGAATTTTACAGTTGGTACTTAATAAGAATCTCATCCTGTCACTAGTTGTAGGGAGTGAAGGCTAGATTATAATACAACACTTCTAAATCATTTTTCTATTATTTCTCTTCTATTGTTATTACTTTTTGTCATTTTTATTCTTATTTCAGTTGGAGCTATTTGTTTTCTTCTACTGATTTTAGTGTTAGTCTTAGTTTAACCCTGGACAAAAGTGAGATTGCTTCAGAGCCTCCACCAGGAAAAAGTGTCTCGTTAAAGTGAGTCTTGATGCTGTTTGAAGATGAGACTGGTTTAACCAAGTCACTTCGACCTCATTAGTGGGAACATGTGTTGACAGTGTTGGCCTCAGGCTGGGAAGGATCAGATGGCAGCAGGTGTTCATTTACACTTAAAATAAGACATAATCACCTAAAGAGTAACGTTTCAGTGAGATATAAGAAGTTATTTTTAGACAATAGATCTGGAAAATCTTATTTCAATAAATCTTACCAAGATAATTTTCACTTGTTCCATTAGCAGATTTTTTTTTTTTGCTTAATTCAACGCTCACTGTTCACTTGATGCTGTAACATGACACTGTTTGGTATCTCGATGCCTCCGCCACCTCCACAACGCTTCATCTGTTTGAGAGTCATTCCCCTTTGCACAGCAGATACAGGAGCAGTTTGTTGTACTTCCTGAAAAACCCCTTTTCAAGGTCAGTCAGATGATGTTTTTAGAGGAAGTAGTGGGCTGTTTTTGATATGTAGCAACAGTTTTATAGAACAAATGTAATACAAAGAGTTTAGCTTCAGCCCTAAAATGTGTGATAAATTAAGGATAAACCATAGTTATATCCATTTTTTTTTAACTTTGATGAAGAAAACTAAAAAAATAATTTAATATAATTCCCAAAAGTGGATTATAAACTGTATTAGGAAGCGATATGTCATTTCCAGACAACATATGGACTGTTTTATATTCCTGTTATTGTATTTATTCTGTTTCCGTACCATGAGAAAGTGGTCATAAAACTGGTAAAGGTGTTGTCCTGTCAACAGTTGTATCATGGAATAGTTTTCACTGTTGTAGACAATGTACTGAATGGTCCCTCTCTTCCTGTTGCCAGTGAAAAGGTCAAAATAAACCACCTCCATGTGGAAACAAGGTCATTTATTTTAAACAGCACAATCCAGTTCCTAGTATGTGATTAAGTACAAATACTTTACTGCACTTGAAGTTTATCTGACTCATCTGTACTGCATTTGTACTTTCTATTCTAAGACAAATATTAGCTTTTTTCTTCTTGGATCTTCAAAACAGGCTTGTTGAGTTATGATGCATTGCAGTGGAATTATTTTTAAAGTGCATCACTAATAACATTGAACTGAATTTAGGGTCAGTATTTCTACTTTTCCCTCCATCTTTTTGCCTTAAGGATTTGGGACATGCATGTTATACTGCTACACTAAAAGTCAGAGGTGACGAACGCATTTTAGTTCAGGGGCCACATTAAGCCAAATTTGATCTGAAGTGGGCCGGACTAGTCAAATAATAATATAATAATATATAAATAGGGTCAAATCCAAACTTTCCTCTATGTTTTACAGTGAAAAAAGTACAATTATGTGATGAAAATGTTTACATCTACCAACTATCCTTTATAACAATGTGAATACCATGAACAAACTGAAACTTCTTAAGAACATTAAGTGCAATTTTAACAATATTATGTCTCAGTTTATCATTTACACATGGAAATTACAATTTACAGATCACAGTGAATCTACAAATACACAAAACATTTAATAACAGGCAGAATATTAGTAAACTTACACTTCAGACATTTCAAAATGTTCATATTTCTTCAGGTTATTTGCGTTTTTTTCAAAATGATAGTTCATTTTAGTGTAAATACAGTAAAATGACATGAAAATGTTTATATTTACAAAGAGAACAATTTGGAGTTGTGACTATTTATAGGTTATTATGATAGAATTTTAATGATCCAACCCATTTGAGATTAATTGGTTCATATGTGGAACCTGAACTAAAATTATTAATATCTTCAGTGTAATTTTTGCATTTCACAAATTCATCCCATGGGCCAAACTGGACCCTTTGTCAGGCCGGATTTGGCCCCCAGGCCGCATGTTTGAGACCTCTGCTATAAGTTATTATCCATATTACACATATTTATTGGGATATGCAGTTGCTTTGTTTGTGTATTTTAGGTATTATTAAGATATTGTGTCTGTATTTGTCTGTTGTTACATTTCACCTTGTTTTTAAGCCAAGAGTCACCAGCTGGAATTTCGTTATGTGTATGTATAATGACAATAACTAATCCTAATGCCTTATATTTTATCAGTTTAGCACTGTGCATTTGTAGTGTAATACTAGATGACACTGCAGCCACGATGAACTACATGGGCTCAGATTTCAGCAGTGACAAGAGTCAGAACAATGACAGGAAATTCAAAGCCCTGATGGGAAATCAATTTCCCACAAGCTTGTTATTTTTGGCAGATTATTTTTTTTTCCCTGTTTTGTACAGTTGTGTAGTCATTTACTTCTCTACAGAAAGTTAACTGTTACCCAGGGAATTTATCCTGGGAGGAAAATTTCTCTACAAAGATCAGTAACATACTGTTGCATGTTGATGTTACAGTTTATTTTGCATATGTCCGTCAGCTCTTGTGAAGAACCATCATCAAATATATTATGAGGTTATCATTCTTAACCCATAAAGACCCAGTGTTACTTTTCTGGTACTTCCCAAATAAATTTTTCTCTGTTTAACCTTTCTTAAGTGAAGAACATCTACCTTGGTAAGAGAAATACCAAAAAATGCTGCTTCCCTAAGGAAATGATTTGGGACATAACTGTAAAAATCCCAGAAATACTGTCTACAAACCAATGTGTAAACAAGATTATAATTCATGCAGGAGAAAATGACATTTCTAAAGAACAGACAGAAACGCTGAAACAAGACTTTAATGAACTGCTAAAATTGCTGGGTGCCATAGATATCGAAGCATACATCAGTGGCCCCCCACCACCAGTCAATAACAGAGTCAACCGATTTAGCAGGTTCTTAGCACTGAACAGGTGGCTGTCAACTGCTTGCCTGAAGCACAAAGTGAACTTTATTGACAACTTCAACATTTTTTTGGAGAGAAAGGGGCTTTTTCAGCAGAATGGAGTGAGTCTGAACAGATATAGAGCAAGACTGTTCAGCTCACACATCCACTACTCCACCTGCCATCCAACTGCGACAAAGAACGTGGACCATAAAGAAAAAGGCCATGGTCCACATACGTCACACGACAAGGCGCAACTGACCACTGCTCTACAGACCACCATGGCTCCACAAACCACCACAGCATCATTGGACAACGCGGCTCCGCAAACCACCAGGTTGACCAAATTAATAAATACCGGTCTTACAATGGTAGTGAGCCCACAGCTACTGTACCCAGAACCATTACATCTCCAACACATTCCCTTAGCCAGTCCCCAACTAAAGCCCAAATCACCAAAGACCAAACCCCCACCCCCATTTCCCCCATGGCATATACAGAAGAAGAGCAGCTGTGGGACTTCAGATCCGCAAAGGCCCACCCCAGAAGATCCTATGCTGTTCCTGAACAACTACGGGACCTCAGATCCATACTGGCCCCCCTGGTCAGTGGGCTAACTCTACCAGAAGATCCAATGCTCTTCCCATTCTGAAAACTAACAGACCAAGAAAACAATACTCAATATGCAGAATAAGACAGAAAAATCTTAGAGTCATCAACATCCACCAAAGACCTGATCCACAGCCCATCTCAGAGCACCTACAGTTAAATGTAGGGTTGCTAAAGGTAAGATCACTGACTAATAAATCCTTCATAATTAGTGATTTGATAATGGAAAAAACCTACACTGCATGTTTCTAGTGGAGACATGGTTAAACAGAGTCACTGGCGTAGCAACGCTGATAGAGACGTGTCCCCCAAACTACAAACATTATCAGTCAGTCAGACATAAAAGGAAGGGGGGCGGACTACCTGCCATTTTATCCACGTCATTTACATGTAGTGACATTAACTTGGGTGAATTTACTTCTTTTGAATATTTGGCTGTTGAGTTTAAAACAATATTATCCCTTCTTGTAATTACATTATACAGACCACCCAAACGCTCATCACTATTTTTTCAAGAATTCTCTGAACTGATCTCCCTAGGTATCACTAGATGTGAAAGACTAATAATACATGGAGACTTAAACATTCACATTAACAAGAAAAATGACCCCAAGGCTATGGAGCTCATGAACTTAGTAGACAGCTTTGGACTAGAACAACATGTAAAGGATCCCACACACCAGCCTGGTAACACCCTTGACTTAGTGATAACAGCAAGAGTTAACATTGACAAGATTACAGTAATCAAAGTGCCTATATCTGACCATCACTGTGTGTACTTTGACGCCAGCCTTATCGTTACAGAGACCAGAAGACAGACTGTGGTCAAAAAATGGGTATTGGATGGCAGAGCTGAAGAAAGTTTATGGACATAATGCGAGCAATGGCGACTAACAACCTAGACTGCTCTTTAAATCCCACGGTGGAAAACTTCAACAACGCATTATCATCTGCTTCGGACACTGTTGCTCCATTAAGGGTTGAAAAGAAGTCGAATGACAGAATTTCCCCATGGTTAAGAAACAGCACTGTTAGTCAAAACAAACGAGCCTGTCGGAGCTCTGAGAGAAAATGGAGGAATACCAAACTCACAGTTGACTATCATGCAGAGAAACTCGCAATTACCACCTACAATCAATCAATTCGAGTTGCAAGAAAATATTACTTCTCCAAAATTTATCACAGAGAACGCCGGAAATTCTAAAATATTATTCTCCACTATTGACCAGCTGCTCAACACGGCCCCCACCCCCCTACAACCCTCTGCATCAAAATGTGAGGAGCCCGCAGTGTTCTTCAAGGACAAAATAACTTCAATCAGATCCGGCATTAATTCCACTACATTTACAGATACTGTCTACAGTCCATGTGCTGTGACCATGGGAAAATTCACTTGCATGGAATGTAACTCCTCAACCTCATGTGTTAACCCAATACCCACTGCATTTTTTAACAGAATATTTGACAGTGTCTCAGATCAGTTACTAGAGATTATAAACACATCTCTTCTAACTGGTATCTTTCCGGATGCCTTCAAAACAGCGGTTATAAAACCCTTACTAAAGAAACCTAACCTTGACAGTAATGATATGACCAGTTTTCGACCTATATCTAATCTCCCCTTCATAGGCAAAATTCTTGAAAAAAACAGTCTCTGCTAAAATAAATCTCTTTCTCAAAAAAAATAACATCCTAGAGGAATTCCAATCAGGCTTCATGGTATGCCATAGCACTGAAACTGCCCTCCAAAATAATTAGTGACCTCAGACTTAACTCTGATGCCAATAAGGTCTCAATCCTGGTCCTCCTTGACCTAAGTGCCACGTTTGACACAACTGATCATGATATCCTGATTAATCAGCTGGAAAAGCTACTTGGCCTTTCAGACAGTGTATTACAGTGATTCAAAACATATATTAAGGGGACACAGTACTACGTCAGAATTGGAGATCACGTGTCGAACAAACATGACGCATGCTATGGGGTTCCACAAGGGAGCTGCCTGGGTCTGCTACTGTTCTCCTTATATATGTTACCACTTGGAGATACTATCAGGCAACATAATGTTAGCTTCCATAGCTACGCGGACGACACACAAATATACATCGCTGCAGAACCCAGTGACGTAACAGCCATCCACTCCATTGCAAACTGCCTTACAGCAATAAACCAGTGGATGGGCAGGAACTTTCTGAAATTCAATGAAGACAAAACAGAAATCCTACTGGTCAGCCCGGTAGCAAACATAGAGATGCTAATAAATAGGATGGGCAAACTCGCCGCCTGGATCAAACCAGAAATGACAAGTCTTGGTGTTATTATAGACTCAGACTTAAACTTTAAGTCCCACATAAAGAAAGTCACTAAAACATCATTCTTCCACCTCAGAAACATAGCCAAAGTAATACCGGTTATAAACCAAAAGGATGATGAAAAATAAGTCCATGCTTTTATCTCAAGCAGCCTTGACTACTGTGATGCACTCTTTACAGGCCTCCCCAAAAACACCACAGACAGACTTCAGCTGATTCAGAACTCTGCAGCTAGGTTACGAACTAAAACCAAGAGGAGAAAGCACATGACCCCTGCACTGGCTACCGCTAACCTACAGAATCGATTTTAAGATACTACTCCTCACTTACAAAGCTTTACATGGAACAGAACCTAGATACATTGCAAACTCACTGATCAGTTACGTTCAGACTAGAACACTAAGGTAATCTAATGTAGGGTTACTAGTGACCCCCAGAAATAGTACAAAGAAAACTGGGGATGCAGCCTTTGCTAACTATGCACCAAAGTCATGGAATACAATCCCGAAGGACATTAGAGAAGCCAGCTCACTGAATATATTTAAAATCAAATTAAAAAGTTCTTATTTTCATTAGCCTTTTGAAGGAGATAAAAGTGGGGTTACAAACGGTAACCGTGAATGTCCACTATTTTTATTTTAATTTTATTGAAATGTATAATTTTATGTCTAATCATTTATTATTGCATCACTTGTTTCACCTGTCTTAAGCCTTTTTATGAAAATTTCATTCTCTCTTGTAAAATTTTAAGTGATGTGAAGCACTTTGGGCTACAATTTTTGTATGAAAGGTGCTATACAAATAAAGTTTATTATTATTATTATTATCATTAAGTGATTTATCACCATTTGTTATGATATCATTGTCTGGATTTTGCATTTTTCACTGTAAATCATGTATTTCCCTATATTTTATTTAGATGTTCATGAAAACTCACAGTAAATTCAAAGGCTATTATATCAAAACAGAGAACATAAGGTACAGCACTTTCAATACCCTTTAGCCAAAGATAGTGTAAGATTCTGTTGGAAGTTACTGCCCTATAATTTAGATTAGATTGTCTGTGTAAAACATAACATACATATTTATATTGAAAAGTACTCAGATAATATAACTGCACAAGGCTGTTTCAAGCAAATATATCACCGCAACAAACCTATGACAATATTTTTGTGAACACATCCAGCATGCAAAACATTTTAATACCAAATACAAAGGACTGCAGATCTGGAAATAGGTCCTTGTGATTCAAGTCTTGCCCGTGCTATAAGTGTCTTAAGGTACTGCAAAATCCAAGCAACTGGCAATTTAGCACTGCTAGAGTTAATTATGCTTTCGATATATAATAGAAAATCTGGAATAATTTTTTTTTCTTTATTGCACTAAAACCAATATAACTGTTAAATTACTGAAGAAAAAAAGTTTATTTCTTATTTTTCAGGGTGTTGTGGCATCAACACTAAAATTTTATGTTCACTGCTTGTGATGTGTAAAAGCTCACATAATGTCACGTGGTACTTTTTTGTTTGTTTTTTTTTTTGTTTTTTTTTGTTTTTTTTTTAAATTGTACAGAGCAGTCACTCAGTAGTGAGAATGCATGTCAATCTTAAATTACCTTTCCTTATATAGTTTATGTTTATGGATTTATGATATACTTTGACATTACAACTGCAAATAGGGCACCAATATTCATTGTCTATATACTTGGAATATTTTTCATACCTGATGAGGCATATCTGGCAATATAGCAATACTTCTATTCCCTCAGGGTCACTGGAGTGATAGGTTTTAAAATACATGTGTATCTAACTGGAACAGCCCTTACTGTATCCACAGTGTACATTTGGTGCAGATATCTCAATACATTTTTCAGATAATACGATTATGTCGTTGAAAAGACAGGTCACCATTTGATCTTCAGAAAGCAGGTCAATTATCATCTATTTTCAATAGACTTCTGCTCCACGCCAAGATGCATCCAAAGTATAAATTTGGTGCAGAAATGTCAATGCATTCTTCAGATGTTGAATGGACAGACAGACAACAAAACGATTATGCAATACCCCTTTGGCCCGAAGTTGGCTGAGGAGTAAAAAGTGAAGAAAAAGGCTACGCTCAGACTACAGGCAAATGTGGCTCAAATCCGACTTTTTGCCCATATGTGACCTGTATCCAATCTGTTAAAGACAGTTTGAACAGCACAAATCTAATTGTTTCAGATCCGACCCAGGCCACTTTCATATGCGGTTCTAAATCCAATACATATCCGATATTTTGTAATGTGACTTCAGTGTGAACGGCCAGGTTGCTTTCATCTGACCTTTATATCATTGAAATGCAACAAACGCCACAATTCTGTACCCCAGGAAGAGGAGCAGCAGGAAAAACGCATATACTTCCATAAACACAGTGCGTGCCTGCATGGTCACGTATTACGTCAGGACCTCTTTTGCGCATGCGGGTTACCTCAAGGTCGCATTCAGTTCACACTCAAAACTGACTGAAATCACATTTAATGTGTAATATGAATGAGCACACAAAAAAATTGGATTTCACCAAAAGATCCAAATTGTGCATTAAGACCTGCTGTCTGAACGTAGCCAAAGTGAAACATCAAAGATATCAATAACTAAACATGAGACAAGCATCTAGTTCTAGGTCTTTAAGAGTTAATACTAGAGGTCTACACCACTTGATCTATTTGATCTAATAAGCTGGACAAAGGTAATACCTATTTGACTTGGTTGTACAAAGGTCTCACATTTGCTTCATCTGAATTTTTCAATTCTTATGACATTATCTCATGAATTAAACTTTAAATGTCCATCAGGACGATAAAGCAACATATTTTAGGTATTACAGTTTCTATGTTTTTCAGAGATTTTTCTATATTTAATGATTCATTAAA
This sequence comes from Apogon hyalosoma, assembly GCA_037367295.1. Lineage (NCBI taxonomy): Eukaryota > Metazoa > Chordata > Actinopteri > Kurtiformes > Apogonidae > Apogon > Apogon hyalosoma. The sequence goes on along the minus strand of JAPQRP010000001.1, from coordinate 29,115,872 downwards.
GCTCAGTGCAAATTCAAAGGTTGCTGTGTCAAAATAGAAAACTGAAGAAAAAGCAACTTTTTTTTGGTAAAATATACAATACCAGTGTGTCCAGCCACTGTCACTGATCCAACTCCATGGGTTTTACTTGTGAATCAGCGTTGCAGAAGATGACGGTGTTTCCATGGTAACTAGAGAGCTTCTGAATGTCCAAACGGGTCATATCTGATGACCAGGAAAAGATGACAAACTGCATTTTACATCAATTATTTACATGGATTGATAGGATTAGTGGATCAACAGGTATTAAACAGTTTAGATCAATGGATGTTAGGGGTTCGGGTGGAGGGTTAAACAGTTTCAAAAAGGCCAACAGCAGTTTGAGTGTGTGTGTTTTTTTTTTTATTATTATTTAGATATTCATTTGTTTTATTCGATTAGAAAAACTACATTACAAAGCACAGTGATGTGACATACAACATAAAATATACAGTATTTAATGGCTTGAGTGCTTTGCTGTAAAACAAATATTCTAAAAGACAGATTTAAAACAATAACTAAACATCTGTTTTATTTATTTATTTATTTATTTATTTATTTATTAGATATAAAGGCCTGTCTTCTCTACACATTACTTCCTTTTATGAGACATCCCAAGATTCCCTCGGGTATAATTAACAAGAAATACACAGGAAATCTATTCCTGGACATGCACTGTCCTTAAATATCCCTTAACTAGCGCTTTGACCCATGGGGATCCATGGGTTCTAGATGTGGTAGTTTTTTATACTGTTGTGTATTCATGCATGCTGTACCGCATTTGTCCAGTAGTCACCGCCAAAGCGCTCTGGGCATAGCAACATGACTGTAAGGCTATTGTATTCCAAAATTACTAATATCTCCCAAAATATTGGTCCTATCAACTTGTTGTTTTCACTAGTCTGTTCCTTGACAAAAAATACATGAGTATGCCAAACTGCAGCAGTCACCTCTTTACGGATTTTGTGTGAATCCCAAGACACACATACACACAGAGGCCACTTGGCTTTTATAATATAGATATACCTTAAATATATGTGAGTTTTCAGTACAGTCACAGACATCTATAAATCGACACTGCATTGGCTGCTGAGTGGACATCAAGTTTGTTACTGTACTGAACTGGTCAAGATAGGCCTTTAAACACATGCAAGTAAACAGGGAACTGCAGATTCTAGATATGAACCCCTTTAAGGTTTACATTTAGAAGCAGATATTGATTGGCTGTTTTTATATTCAAGTATGAATGATAATTGGAATTTTGGATTCGACACTCATAGCTAATAAACTATAGTGGATACAAACGTGTTTGATATGGACCTGTTACTGTATTATGTGGTGCCACTGGAACTGTCAAGACTATGAAAGAAGTTTTGTTCTAGTATGTTTCACTCATTTCCATTATAAAGTGATAGATTTATAGGACAGCTACATAGTACTGAGGACCTGTGGGTGGTTCAGTAGCTACATGTTTGACTATGAGAGGAGATTACATAGCCATAAACAGGTCACTACATCACTATCCTATTGAACTTGTCAGCAACGGCCTTTAATAACGTAATAAACGGAAGCTGTGATGTGAAACTGCAGCTCCTCATTCACCTTCATGTATCAGACCTGTGTTTACTGCTGCACTCCCAACAGTCAACGTATCATTTACAAATGCATCTGTTGGAGATCCACCTACAAATATGACTATTTGTTCATCTACGGTTGTCATTCTTGGTTTAACAAGATGGGCCAGGTTTCTTTAAATCTGTCCAGAAGTTCACCAACTCCTCTGTAAAGTTCAGAATATAGGTGATGACCTTGGAGAACGAGCAGCGGTTGTATCCTCTGTGATATTCATTAAACTGGGATGGATCTGGAGGTGATGAAGGACTCAGCCCCAGCTGTTTCAAGCACATGCCAATATAAACATCCTCTATATTAAAAGGTGCAATTGTTTTGGAGATCTCCACCAATTTCCCTGGAAGATCGTTGGAGAAGACGTACCCCGCCCCTACAGGATACGGTGGATATGTAGGATAAGGGTAAACCTCCTCTGAGACGTACCACTTTGAGGAATTTAGGCGGATGACTCTGCCGTTCCACTCTATCATTCCTGTCAGGTAGTTTGTCTTAGGGAGTTCTGGCTTTTTCAGCATGACGACTAAATTATCAACGTTCAGGAACATGTCTGAGTCGATCTTCATGGCATAAGCTGCATTACTGCAGTGAGTGGCCAGCCAGTTCATCATCACCATGGTTTTGATGGTCAGATTGAAATATGAGTCTATGAAGTCACTCAGGATCAAGTCTTGGTGTTGCAGGTTTTCATGTTGGATCTTCTCCTGCTGTTTCTCAACATCATCTTGTCTAGAGAGGCCCAGCATGAACAGAGTAAGAACCACCTCACCCTGAACCACTTTAGCTTTTCCCCAGGTCTGCCTGATCGCATTACGAGCCTCTACATTATGTGGCGCCACTGGAACCATCAGGACCAAGAAAGGGGTTTTGTTCTTACATGTGTCAGCTTGATCCAAAATAAAGTGGTAGTTTTGTGGGAAAGTGACGTGGTACTGAGGACCTGGAGGTGTTGTAGGGGGTGGGTTAGTGGTTGTATGGGTTTCATTAAGTATGACTGAAAGTTTTGGATGGACTCGATAAACAGGAGAAGAATAAACCTCAGTGGTCCAATTGAAAAACTTCTGGTACCGGTCATTAAGTTGAAAGCTCTCCCACCAGGAAAATGAGTCACTGATGTAACACAGGATGAGGAGCATAATACACAGCAGGAGCAGAACCTGGAACCTGGACTGAAGGAAAGGCTTCCCATGACCGGATGAGCTCCCAGCATGCCTTTAAATAGAAGAGGAGGGCCAAAGTCATAATGAGCACGTTTACGTGACCATAAAAATACAAATAAAAACTGGGGTTAATCAAATAATTGTAATAATCTAATCTGACATGCTCACATGCACTTCAGAAATGTGATAAAACCCTGAAAGGCAAGGCAAGTTTATTTGTATAGCACTATTCATACACAGGGTAACTCAAAGTGCTTTACAAAGGCATAAAAAA
>JAPQRP010000001.1:29087258-29099986 GCA_037367295.1 Apogon hyalosoma | reverse complement strand
CAGTAAGGCTTGTCCACGTAGTGAGTGCGGGTGTGTTTAAAACGATCACTGGAGTTGGAATAACGCTTGCTGCAGCCCTCGTACGGACAAATGTAGGGTTTCTCTCCTAAAGGAAGACAAAGAACAGACAGAAGAATGAAGCTGGTAAAATACTGAGATGGAAAAAGATGAAATCAAGCCAAACCAGAAGAAGCTGAGATGGTAGAAATGCATAAAACAGAACACCATGATTTGTAGATGTACTTCGACTTGTTTGTCATTGTGGAAAACAGTTCAGTAGTTTATTATCATATTATTATCATAATTAACCTTAACCCTAACCACTGAACCAGTCACAAAAGATCAACTTAACAGTTTGACAATTCACCAAACACAATGAGTGAGTTGAGAGAATGGAATGAAGGAAATAAACACAAACAAAAAAGCCAAAGTCATGGTTATAAATAGCAGGTATATATTTACTAAAACGTGAGAAACAAAGCTGCTTTATTAAATGCTGTGGTTGACAATTAATGACAGTTCATCAGATACTTTGACTGGCTGAGGTGTGACCTGGATCCATCTTTAGTGATAAAATGATCATTAATCTGACTAAACCTCCATACTATTAAAAAAACAAACAAAAACAAAAAAAAAACATAGCAATAAACTCTGACAACACAAATTTCTTCCTAGTAAATTGTTGTGTTTTTTTTTCTGTTGCAGAGCAGAACATTACAGCTATTACTGCTATTATTGTGTCTTTTTTATCATTTATGCTTGTACTCTGAGAAACCTCTGCACTAGAATTCCAATGTACCCAAACAAGTGTACAACTGGCAAATGAACTTTATCTTATCTTAACCCTTTAATATCCTATTTAGTCTCTATAGTGAGCTGAAGTCCCATCATTTCTGATTGCACCATGGGACTTTATTTCACAAAAAAACTGTGTCACAATCAGTGGTGCGAGAAGTCATTTTTATCCCCTTTGAATCCTTCATCATTCATAGGCTGGGAATAATTAGTGAACAAACCCTGTGTGGCATCACCTGCTGGTTTGTGAACTTACCTTTTTGAAGTCTAAGCTAATTACCATGCTAGCTGGTAAGACCATATAAATCAATACCTATTAATGCTAACATCAGCTAATGTAATTAAGTTAGGCTGGTTATTGTAATTAATCCTCTGACGGTATTATTAGTGTAAACACAGAGCTGCCTCTCAGGGACGAAAAGTAGTTTTATTCGATAAACATGAGCTATGAATGTCCGTCAGCAGCTGAGCTAATGCTAGCTGTCAATCAAAGCCCACACAGACCACTCAGTCACAGTGGACTTAATTGGTATGATTGTTAAGGTTTTGGATAATCTAAATATGTGAGATATTTGAAACTTCAGGATATGAACTATAGAGAATAAAACCATTTTTTGGACCATGCTGTAACCATGTTTATTTCTGCTGTAAATGTAACATGGGAGTCTTGATACAGTTCAAGTTAATGACAAAAAAGTCTCTTCAGACCAAGTGCCAACCTCCAGGGCTGAAAGATGTGGAGCTAAAACCTGTAGTCGAATGTCTACTTGACGCTGGATCCAAAACCAAGTCAATCCCTTGGACCCTCATGTCCAAATGTACAACTTCAGAGCAGAAATAAACACATTCAAACCTGAACCATAAAATGGTTTCAGTCTCTACAGGTAATTTTCCTCTAAATGACAAATGTAGAGGGCAGGAATTTATATATTAATCATGTTTTTAAATGATATTATTGTTAGTACTTGTGGGTGAGAAGCAAGACAGCCATTCTGTAGCTAACTCCATCTCTACACCTCCATACACCATGTCTACAGAGAAGATTCAGCTTCTTTTTCCATTAAAATCCTTATGGTTGCTCCTGGGTTCTTAATTTCCTCTCCTCTACTGTCAACACATGGTACTGTGAGTTTAACCCATAAAGACTCAAACATCCAAAACCATCTACTCATCTCTAATGTTTAATAACTGTTCATCCACTATTCCTACCAATCCATGTAAATAATTGGTGTGAAATACAGTTTGTCATCTTTTCATGGTCATCAGATATGACCCATTTGGATGTTCAGAGGCTCCGTAGTTACCATGGAAACACTTATTTCTACAACATTGATTCACCAGTAAAACCCATGGAGTTGGATTAATGACGGTGGATGGAGATGCATGTTTTTCTGTTCAGTTATTGAGATCTTAGCTGAAAAAGTCCCTTTTTCTTCAGTTTTCCCTGTTGTAAAATAATAACCTTTGAACTTACTCTGAGTTTTCATGAACATCTATATGATCAGTGAATTAAATATAGGGAAAAATACATGACTTACACTGAAAAATACAAAATACAGAGGATAATATTATAATAAATGGTGATAAATCACTTAAGAAAGGTTAAATAAAGAGAAAATTTCATTTGGGAACTGCCACAAAAGTAGCACTTGGTCTTTTTGGGTTACGTGCAATCATCCCCAGCACAGACTCCAACACAAACTTGTGCAAATGTGTACAAATCGTATCTGCTGTAGCGCATCCCGGCTGCCAACAGGCAAAGGCGGGGTTCACCGGGGACATGTCGCCAGTTCATCACAGGCCTACAACCATTTTATGTTTTCCTTTAAGGGTTAAACTAATAAAAGTTCTTATGTCAACACAGACAGTTGATGAGTGTAGATCATTTTCAAAATTCTTGAAGCCACTTCAAGTGAAACATGATTCAAAGTCAAATCTAACAACAAAATGCCATGTAATCGACACGCATGACAAGAAACTCTGGAATTCATTTGTTCTTATTAGTTGTATGTCTCAGTCTCATTGGCACCTGATATACTTCACTCACGAGATACAGGGTGCTTGCGCAGGTCATCTGAGTATTAAAAAGTATGGAATTTTGAAATGCAGTTTTCCAGACCTTGAAAAGTCTGGATTTTGTGTTAAAGCCTTATTGAAGTATGGAAAAATGTTTCGCTCATAGTTGAATTTTAGAGTATGCTCAAAGGCACGTAATCTTGTACAGTGCTTAATTTGTAAAGTGGGAGGTACCGGAATACAGAGGGGGAGTGGGTCCGGTGACTCAAAACGGGGGTGCAGATAACAGGGACAGTCTAAAACGCTTAATGTAAAAAAGTTAAACGTAGCTTAATGTTTGAATACTGCGATCAGTCATCACCAAATTTATTTAATAAATTCTCTCTCTCTCTCGTGCACACATTGTCAAGACGGAGTGAATGACTGGACTCAAACACACAAGGTAAAGTGTTTTATTAACAGAGAAATAAGGTTTAAAGTAGACAACATCCATAATATTGGGGGTTTTGTTTAGATTTTTGCAGAGGTGAAAGTGGACATGATTAGAGATGTCCATGAATAATTTGGTGATGACTGATCACTGTTTTCAGACAGAAAGCTACATTAAGCTTTTTTTCTATGATGTGCGCCTATGGAGAAGAAACCTTTTAATGCATCCATAAAAGTGGGGTGTTTGTTTTGATTTTAGGAGAGGTGAAAGTGGGCGTGACTAGAGATGTCCACATGAAATGTGGTGATAATCGATCGCAGTTTTCAGACATTAAGTCACTTTACATCCATGTTTCCCTTAAAATTCACCTTAAAATGCATCTGAACATAAGATTTTTGTGTAACTTCAATGGAGAATAAAGACTAACAAGACAGGTAACAAGAAATAATTTTTTATCATTTAGGTTATTTATTTTTTTATAGAGGCGCCGGATGCAATGAAATAGGTTCCAGATCAGATGTTGGAGGCGCTGGATCCCAGTCTGGCTGGATCCAGCTTAAATTAAAGGTGGGGGGCAAGATGTTTTCCTGGAGCCTTTTTTACTATATTGCTTAAAATTCCCTTCACTCCCTGATTACAACCAATTAATTAAATGCTCCAACACAAAAATAAAAAAAATGTAGTCACCTGTGGAACGGACAGGACTGAAAAAAACACCATCCAAAGATTTTGAACGCCCCCTCGAAATGATTGAACAGTGTTATGTCTATCAAACTCAACTGCCATTTGTCCCTCCCCCCTCCGTGCGTACCCCTCCTGCATGAATCGTGCGTTCTCAGAGGCCTGGAGCACTGGTACAGGAAATGAAACCAGAGCTTGGCTAGTTATATTAGCAATATTAGCATGTAAAGTTCACCGGAAAACTGTTTTGTCACTAACATAAGTCACTAGGAAATGTAATGTTAGCCCGATAGGTATGAACTGGGGCTGTTCTGTAAGAGCGGGGCTGTTAGAGGAGACTGAAGGAGGTATGCATGGATCGGAGCCGTGAGAACTGTAGCTGTGCAGCGCTCGTGGAACCCTCGGGAACAAGGATTGTGCGTGCCAGTACTCTGGAGGCGTGGCTTCGGAGGTATGTCTGAAGAAAGGGGTTTGGACTTTTGAATTGTGTATTTTCAAAATGTAGCTTGCTCAAACGTTTTTTCTAAGATCTCATACCCCACCTTTAAGCCCTGATCTTGTAGGATAAGGGCTACACGAGGAAAGCATGTAAAAAACTGGATATGATTTCACACTGGAATGATAGCCAGTCAAAGCTATGTGTAGCCTATGTCTTCAACTTGAAAAGGCTGTCATTCATCATGTGTCTGAACCCAGCAATGATAAGGAAAGATAACATTTCTGTGACGAGTTAGAATTCTCTATCAGCTGCAGATTTATCTCCCGGTGTCCTCGGCACCGTGCCCCCTGTTTGAACATGTAAAATGTTGAACTACTGTGCACGCGCCATTTATGATGAGGGTCTTTATGTAACTCCAAAGTAATACATTAGTCATGTAACACATTACAATTCTGAGAGTAATATTGTAAGGTAAGCACCAAAAACAAAGGTTTCTAAAAACTCCAGCCAAATTGGAGATTTCAGCAAATCTCCACTTTATCTGTTCTGTCCGGTTCAGTGGAAGGTAAATGAAGTCATAATTTACAACGGCCTTCATGAACTAAAGACAGAACTTGATTGAAAAACAGACCGCAGCTGTTAACGACTACTGAACTAACACAGTTCGACTCAACAGAGTTCAAATCCTTTCCCGTCCGCTCTGTCACATCAGAAAAGCAGTTTTTGATTGTAAAAAAAAGTCACCTGCTCATCCATTTGCATTGCATTGTATTGGTTACACGTCTCGGATTTGTTTGGACCCAGAACCAGGAAAACTACATCTCCATAGGTTCATAGTGGAAGTAACGTTTTGTTGTTATTCTTTTCAGGATTGTGATTGGTTAATGGTACTCGATCTCACTACACTGCCATCTACAGGCCTGGTATACTCTTGACGGTATGGATACACAGGGCCATGTAAACGCAGATTTTTCTGAAAATGGTCACGTCTGCACAAGGTTTTTTTTTTTTTTTTTTAAAACAAAGAGGGGGAAATATACATTTTCAAAAATACTTGGCTACGTGTAAACGGCCTATCTGAGACCTGAACATCTTCTACTTCTGGACATTGTAGGTAGGTTTTTGTTCTAGACCATAGTGGTTCTGGAGGTCAGTGTGTTCCTGGTAGTCTCCCTCCTGATTCTTTTTAAATCTTTTGCTGTTTAATTTGTGTTTTTTCTTCTCTTTGCACATTTTGTGACCCTGTTGACTTTTTGGTATAAAACATGATAATCTTGTGGTCAGGGTTTAATTTGAGCCAGCCAGATTGGGATCTGGCACCACCAACGTTAAATCCGGAATCTATTTCATTGGATCCGGCACCTCTATGAAAAAATAAATAGCCTAAATTTAAAAAAAAAAAAGTTTATCGTCATCTGTCTCGTTAATCTTTATTCCCCATCGAAGTTTCACAAAGGTCTTGTGTTCAGACACATTTTAAGGGAAATTTTAAGGGAAACATGGATGTAACTGGGACAGTCTAAAACGCTTAAAAAAGCTTAACGTAGCTTAATGTCCGAAAACAGTAATCAGTCATCATCAAATTATTCATGGACATCCTTAATTCTCTAGTTCTCTTTCTCCTCTCCAAAAATCTCAACAAAAACCCCCAATATTATGGATGCTGTCCACATTAAGCCTTCTGTTAATAAAACACTTTCCCTTCAGCACCACATGTTTGAGTCCAGTCATTCACTCCATCTTGACAATTTGTATATGAGAGAGAGAGAGAAAGAAAGAGAAAATTCATGAAATAAATTTGGTGATGACTGATTGTAGTTTTGGGACATTAAGCTATGTTAAGCTTTTTTACATTAAGCATTTTAGACTGTCCCCGTTACCTCCACTCTTGTTTTGAGTCACTGGATCCATCCCCTCTCTGTGTTCTAGCACCTACCACTTTACAAATTAAGCACTGCTTGTGGTCATGCTTCAATAGTTAAGCTGTTTCAATAGCGTTTCATCTCTCTGAAGGTATTTTTACAATATTTGACTTTTCACTGTTAGTTAAATCCCTTTGTTTTATCCATTTTACCTGAAGTAAAGAAGCTGTATAATAATTCTGCACACCTTAATATAGGCTGTTAATATCATAGGCCTATTATATAAATATATATCACCTAAGAATGACTAATTCCAACAAGGAATGTAATTTATATAGTTTGGAGTCGGAAAAATCAAAATACTCAATTGCCTAATAATTATGCACACAGTGTAAATCCTTATAATCAACAGGACTTATTTCCCTGACACAACAGTTTTTTTTTTTTTTTTTTGTTTTGTTTTTTTTTTACCTAATTTGAATTATTTTTGCATTGTACGATTGATTTTGATTTTTTGTATTCAAGTCTCAGTTTTTATCTTTTTTAATACATTTTTGATTATTATCGTGTCAGATGAGCTCCACTTTGTTTACACTATTACACACTGTTGTGGTTCAGTTTTGTGCCAGGAAGCTTTTATAATACAGATGTACTGTGATGAAGCACACAAAGTGCTGATAAACAGGAATAAAGACAGGAAACAGTGACTAACCCTGGATCTTCAACTAGTCACAGTCAAGGAATTTGGATTCTATTGTGAACAAACATGATTGACAGTGAAGTAGGGCAGCTTGTTTTTTTTTGTGAAGTGATAATATGTTTTGTCTTCATCTTTAACCATCGCTGGACCAACTTTATATAAAACCTGAGCCGCTGAGTGAAACCGCCCTGTTGCAGTTTATTTTGGGTTCTGTCATACTCACCTGTATGTGAACGGGTGTGAATCTTCAGGTTTTCCAGACGTGAGAAGCTTTTGTTACAGGTCGGACAGTGGTGAGGCTTCTCATTAGTGTGTGTCCGGATGTGAATCAGCATTTTGTACCTGTCAGACATCCACACGGAACATTTTAATATGAGGAGTTAAAAGTGTAACTAAAACAGTTACTTTTATTTTATTTTAACCCATAAAGACCCATGCCACTGGCAACCAAAACCATCTACTCATGTGGGACGTTCAGAGGTTCCGTAATTACCACGGAAACACCGTCATCTTCTACAACATTGATTCACCAGTAAAACCCACGGAGTTTGACAAATGACAGAAGTTGCAGATGCTTGTTTTTATGTTTAGTCATTGATATCTTTGCTGAGAAAGTCCCTTTCTCTTGAGTTTTCTCTGTTGTAATAATAACCTTTGAATTTACTGTGAGTTTTCATGAACATCTACATGATCAGTGTGTTAGATATAGGGAAAAATACCTTATTGACACTGAAAAATGCAAAATACAGAGGATCATTTTATAATAAATGGTGATAAATCACTGAAGAAAGGTTAAATAGAGAAATAAATTCATTTAGGAACTGGCACAAAAGGAGCACTGGGTCTTAATGGGTTAATGTAACAGAGAACAAATAATCTGTAACATTTCTGAAGGAACAACAATATGATTAATGTACAATATATACAACTGAATATATACACATCCATAAATTCATCAGTCTGGCTTTGTTAGACTTGATCATAAGCCTGGTTTTGTTTTATTTCTACATGAGTATTGTTTGTTTTTTTGTTTTTTTTGTCACTGTATCCTTCTGTAGAACTGAATCCTGTTTTTCATCCGTAGCAGAAGTTGGAACTGAACTCAACAAACAGGTGGATGAATAAATCCTTGTTTGGCACGTCCTCTGACATTTGACTGTCAAAACCTGTTCAACTGCTTAGAGCTGCGAGTACACTGTAAAAAGTATTACTGTTTAGTGAATAAATGCAACATGTACTCACGGTATGAATTACACATTTAATTCATTTATTTAATAGATTTTACATGAGTTCTTACTATTTCTTACTTTATCATATGGAGGCAACTAAATTGTAGAAAGTTGAATATTAAGGATATATTTTTACTCATTTTGATGAAACTTTCCAACGCATGGTTTCCATATGAAGAAAAGTAAATTTATTATGAATCATTTACACTATTTTCCCAAATCTTACAAACTATGACAGACATTATCTATGACCTAAAATAGAATAAAATACTGAATTAGACTAAAAGTACTGAACAGGAAACATAAATAAGAGGAAAGGATGCTAGAATTCTTTCGTCGCGTGTCATATTGAAGAAAAAAAAAGAACAAAAAAAGTGAAGCCAAAATATGATGGGTATGAATCTGTTGTGTTATTTCCTAGTACAGTTACATTTGATCAAATCCTGACAGTGATCTATAATTACAGCTGTCAGTGTCATCTTTTTATATGTTCACCCACTGGCAACAAACAATTACTGTGCACTTAGGTAAATGTATCTGGGTGCTTCTATGAAACTGGTCCCAAAAAACAGGACATGGAGGCTAAAAATTCAAACCAGATGTAGACTAATGATTATGAAGCAAGTTTGGAAGCACTTTGGGTCTATTTTAAAAATAAATATTTACTGAGATAAAAGAGAAACTGTTTTTCAGAAAAAACACATTTTAATATTATTTTTATACAAAAATCCACATGTAACACGGTAAAAAGGACACAAAAATTACGCGTCTCATAATCATAACTGCCGTTATCAGATAAAGCCTATCATATTATCCTGTTTACATGATCACTTGAATAGTCTGATAACTTCAGAAATCAGAAAATGATCAGAGTATTGGTGTGGATGTAAACAGGCGCAATAACCGGAAGTTTGAGTCTATCCTCACTACATACGGATGTGCTCTGAAAGAAATATAATAATGGACTGGAGCATCTAAACCAAGATTTTTCGATTATCGCTTTTCTTAATTGCATGTAAATGTGATCATTACAATTATCCGATTACTCCTAGCTATCGGACTTTTATGGTCATGTAAACAGGCTCAGTGTCTCAGTGTAAGTTAGTGATTAAACACTAATGGACAGAAAACATAGAAAGTAATTCAGATTTAAGAACCGTGAATTGGAGGGTTCTGACATTTTTTTGCGAACTTACTCAAAGTGATTATTGATTAATCTGTATTTGCTGCTTAATTTAATAGTCAACAGCTGATAAATGAATGGCTGCAGCTCTGTATGAGCTTTAACACACTGCATGAAATTATAAAAACTTATTGGGCCAGATCTACTAAGATCTCAATTTGCTTGTACTAATTTGCGTGCGCAATCTGGAATTTTGCGTGAGGTTGAACCCCGGTTTGCGGGTGATTTACTAAAAGTGACTACGTAAATGGTGCAAATATGTTGGAGACACGCCTTGAGGGTTTTGCATATGCTGAGTTTGGAGAGATGAAAACACAAAGCTAAAGCCTCAGTCACAAATTCTGTTACAAACGGCTAAAAACACCGTGCAAATGATTTATGGACTGTTTCGTACGACCTTCTCAAGGTGGCTATATAAGAACAGAGAGTTCATGGTGTGTTCGTGCACCATTCTTAAGTTTGTAGCCAGGTGAGCGATCTTGTCCAAGATTTTCTACAAACACAATACAAACCCCCTTTCGCACAGCGCACTAACGAATGCCTTACAAACAATATAAGAACAATGCATGACGTTCGTGGATCAGGAGGCTTTTCCAGAACCTAGATGTTCCTGTGGTGGCTGCAAGTAGATCTCAAGAACACCTTACGAAGTTATTAGGGGTCCCTTATGGCGTTCACAAGAATGGACGCACAGACAGAGATTCGCACGGCTTTCTTATGGTGGACGTAAGGTACAGTGTGGCAGTAGTGCGACATTCATGCAGCATTCGTGCAGCAAAATCACTCACGATTTATTTGTGTTTAAATGGGCAGGTTCCGCATGTAACGCCAGTGGACACAATGGGTTACATGCAAAACCTGGACTATGACTGCCGGGTCAAATACAAACTGTCAAGACGGAGTGAATGACTGGACTCAGACGCACGGTACAGAACATATAAAGAATAAAGTGTTTTATTAACAGAAAATAATCTTGAAAAAACAACAGAAAACCTGCAGAGATAATGCACAGTCCACAGTACCCGGGTGACGAGGATCAGGCTGATAGAGAGAATGTGTGTGACGGCCGGTTAGTGTTTTTAACGTTCACTTCTCTCTATCATTCTTGTGTGTCTTTGTTTTATTCTTAAATCTAACGTTCTACTTCAAATTTCTTAATTTGATGTGTTTTTATGACTCCGAATTTCTACCAGTTCGGGTCAGTTTTCCCGAATACGTTACAGGAATGCCGTCTAAGCACCACAGACAGCGCACGATCCCAAACATAAAACGCACATTGTAAAAGGATTCATATAAAAACAGGTGAACATAGTTTAATGTCTGAAAAGAGCATCAATTATCACCAAATTATGGTGGACATCTCTAATACTGGAATAGGCTCCAGCGCCTCCGCGACCATCTGGAGGATAAAGCGGTTCAGAAAATAAATGAATGAATGAATGAACGAATGAATGAAAGAAAAAACAACACTCTCAGATTAAACTGGTCAGTGTTTTTGCGGAGGTGAAAGTGGACATGACTACAGATGTCCACACAAACTTTGGTGGTGATTGATCACTGTTCTGGGGCATTAAACTACTAAACGCTTTAGAATGTCCCTCTTCTTCTGCTGCTGTCGGACTGAAACAGCCGCTGCATCGTCCTCTTCTTCATCTTGTAGCTGTGGAAGTTTCAGTCTTGTGGACATTATTACCATCTTGAATGCGATGATCACAACATGGGATGGAGTACACAGCCACTGTTTATATACCGATTCAAATATTCTGAAATATCTTAAGATCTTTCTACCAACGACTTGAGTTTCACGCAGGGTTGACGTACATTCACCTTACGACAAAATGATTCGTGAAGTGGCCATAGGTCTGATGTAGGAAGGTCCCAGTACACCCTTACGGAGACTATACGGTGGTTGTACAACACAAAATTACATAATTTTCTCGTGGAGGTCTCAAGTTGCTCTCACAGTAGCCGTATGGACTTCATAAGACGGCCGTAAGAAACTACTGCTCCCTCCACAAACGTCTACGAACTCCACAACTTGTACAAACCGGGAGATTCGTACAAACCCATCGTTCGTAAGAAGTTTTGTGTCTGAGACTTAAATTCAACCCTATTGAAATAGAGATGTTAGTAGATGAAGCAAATAAACACTTAAATGAGCTACAGCAAAGAAGCCTTGTTTGGTTGGAATGACTCAGATGCGAGAACAATGTTAACTTGCCAGGAGTTTTGTCATTGCAGGTATTGTGTGACTTCTCGTGGCTGGTGCTAAATCTGCTCTGACTTCCTCCAACAGCTCCAAAATTAGAAGACTTGATAGATATGTTTTAATGAGTGTTTACTCATTCATTCCAGAAATGTTCCCACGAGGGTAAAAAATGTGTTCTCTGCATCTTATTTCCTCATTTCATTGTCTCCTTCTTGCAACAATAACCACTTTTATGTGTGCACAATTACGCATCCAAACCGTTTGCTCCTCCCTTTGAGATGTGTTAATGTAGACGGAGTTTCTATCAGCAAAATTGCTTTTGGGTTTGATAAATCACTTTGCGTGTGCTAAATTAATATATTTACATTTTCTCCTCCCACAATTGCATGTAAATGCCCCATATTGCATATTCATTGCAGCAAATGCACTAACTGGATGCAGATGTGCTATTTTGCACCTTTGAAAGATGCAACCCTGTTAGTAAATCAGTTTGTACATTTTTTTAGCATGTGCAATGAGTTTGCACATGTTTTTATATTTGCAAACCTTTGGCAGATCTGGCCCTTAGTGTTAAAAACTTGAACTCCTTCCAACACAATGTCATCTGTGTGTAAAATGAGACCAAAGTATCCAAATTATTTTAATTCAATGAAACTTTGAAGAAAAACTTTGATCAGTTCTGTCTTGAAGTGAAATTTGATAAACCTACAGAAGAAGTGATCCATGAGAACAGTTTTACATTCAGCACATTCCATCCTGTTTGTCTGATGATTTTATCTGGTGTATTTACATTGCCCTGGGTGACATTAGTGCATATACTTGCCTGGCATTGAAACCCCGCCCATTTCTGGCACAGCCTTCCCACTGACAGCAGTACCCAGAATCCTTTTCAGGCTTGACATGGTAGTCGTTGATGTGGTCCACCAGGTCCTGCAGAGAGTCAAACAGCAGGTGGCACTAGAGGACAGAGAAACACAAACAGATGAGCACACATTAAATCCTGAACACACACACAGTCCAGAGTTTTACTGAACGTCCAATACATCAAACTAAATATTTATAAGCAAATATCAAACTTCATATCTTATAGGCTGAATATGCTGGAAATATTATTATTATTATTATTATTATTATTATTATTATTATTATTATTATTATTATTATTATTGTTATTATTATTATTA
>JAPQRP010000001.1:29067328-29078881 GCA_037367295.1 Apogon hyalosoma | reverse complement strand
GAATTCTTCATTAATTCAACTCCACAGGTCCATCTTCAACCCTATTTCTGAGTAATGACACCAGAAAGGTCGTTTTGCGCGCTGGCCCTTTAAATGCAAATGAGCCACTTCACACTAACAAAATTACAGCAAACTGGTACAAATGCTCAGATAAGGCATCGTTTCTGCTGGACTTAAAACTGTGGACACTGTGGATAATATGGCAGATGCTGAGGCTTTAATCTGTCACGAAGGTGTAGTTCAGTTGTACACTTGTGTTACCTTAGCTTGTGCCTGTACTGGTCATGCTTACGACATTAATTGTACTTTGTCTATTACTTATAAGCAAGAGAGGTGCAAATTCAGTAAAAAATCCACCTAAATGCACCACACTGGACCTTTTTATTATGTGAATTACGTGTGAGGGCAAAACCTGTGGGAGCAACCATTGCCAGACAGAAGTGACGCACCCACGTTGTTTCCGGTGGATCAAGTGTGAGTAAACAAGCAGCAGTCAGTCAGTGAGACTGAGTGAAAAGCACGTGTTCAGGAAGCAAACTATGGCTAGCAATTGTGAGGAAATGTGATAATGTTTCATCTTAGACTGGTGTCTGCTGTACAGGGTCCGTGACCAGTCCATCACAGCCCAGGTAATCAGAAAAAATTAGTCTTCATCACTGTTAGTGCTAGAACAGCCCATGAAGGAAGCAACATGTCACTGACCATGCCTGACTGACAGAGCAGCAACTTAGTACTCGCCCGTTCTAGACAACACGCTATACTGTAAGTTACCGGATGGAACCACTAGTATTATACGTGATTTTATATGGGGCAGGCATGTTCCATTATGTCCTTGGGCAAGACACTTCACCCACCTTGCCTCCAGTGTCACTCACACTGGTGTACAAATACGTGTGAATGTTCGCTGGTGGTCAGAGGGGCAGTTTGACACAAATTCACAGCCACGCTTCTGTCAGCCTGCTCTAGAGCAGCTGTGGATACAAACATAGTTTACCACCACCAGAGTGTGAATGTGGAAGTGAATGAATAATGGATCACTAATGTAAAGCACTTTGGGTGCTCTGAAAAGCGCTATAGAAATGCAATCCATTATTATTATTTTATGGAATAACTAGCAATGAAAATTCACCGCAGGTACCCTTTAAATGTTGGTTGTGGAAGTGTATTCTTTACATGATGTGGTTTTGTCCATAACGCTGGCCCAGTCCATCTCTTCTGACCTTGATCTACTGCAGGTCATACACTGATTTATACACCTGGATTTGATGTTTCAGGTGCAGCTTCATTATATAAATGCATAACAGACATGAACAAAATGGAGACGGATGCATGTTGGTTAATAATCTCTGCATTTTCCCTGAACACACAGATATACACAAACGTGCAGGGTGTAAAACTGTACACTTTGGAAAGCACAAACCTTCTTTTTTTGTGACCTAAAACATCGCTTACATATATGAAAGACCCAAATGTACAGGAACTTATCAATATGAAAAACATCCTGCTCAGTGTAGATGGGGCATGAATCTAATATCAGAGATCTTTGGAGGAAGCTTCAGTTGCTGCTTCAGTGTAATTTTTCTTCCTTATGCAAAGACACAGACTTTTTGACAAATCAGGGTTGAATTGATCTGCAAAAAAGGAATTTCAATACAGTAAAGAAAAAGCTTTCTATCTGGAATATGACACTTTTTTCCTACTAAGAAAAATGAATAACAAAATTTGCTTTAATTCTTAATCCAGCTAATACTGAGTTAGATTTAACCAGTAACAGACTAAAACTATTGTCTATGAGACTGAGTAACCTCTTGGTTTAACAATATTAAGTCTACCTAAGATAACTGTGTTTTTGTTGCTTGTAATATACACAACCTGGTTAAAATCTATTTTTCTCTATGGTATTTTAAAGTCCATTATGGTCTCTCAGTGGTTAGACTTTTATTCATGTTTTAAGAAAGCAAGCCAAGCAAAATGTGTACACCGCAGTGGCAGATTTTTTGTTTAATACAAGACAATCTGGTTACATTTATGAATATTTGGCTTCTTTCTTGTGGGGTTGTTTTTCCAGTATAAACTCCAGTTCCAGTCTTTGTTTTCTGATTTCATGCTGAGCTGATTATTTGTACTGACTGTCTCTCATGACCAGACTTATTGGACTAAACTTGCGTCGTCTTGAAACCTGACCGACGGACTCACCCGTGAGAAGAGATGAGGCTGGGGGCTGCTGCTGCTGTGAGAGGACTCCGGGGGTGAGGAGGGTGAGGGGAGGGAGGGGGAGGAAGGAGACGGGGAGAGGGAGGAGGTGTGGCGGCAGGTGGGGGACAAGCTGAGGTCCATGGCTGGTGGAGTGAAGCAAGACCTGGGTCGATCCTGAGAGGAAGACTGGGAATCTGCAGAGGAGTGAGACAGGAGTCAGAGCAGCTCCTCTGGACGCTCCAGCAGCCCGTTTACATGCACAGTAACACTTCATCAGTATTCAGCTTGAGTCATTTTTCAAGAGAAAATATCATAATTCTCTAATTCAAGCTTCATAAACATGAATCATTTTCCATTTTTCCTTCTTGAGAGTACAGTTAATGTCTTACTAGCGTGTTGGAACGTGGGTTCTAGATGTGGTATTTTTTACGCTGGGGAGAGCTGACTTTTAGGAAAAAATGTTAGTCTATATTTTATAAGTACTGACATAAAAATGTTTGGTAAATCTTTAAAATTGAAAGGACAGTATATTAATACTGATATCTAGGAACTGACGTTAGTAAAGGCATTGTTCCTGTTTTTAACTTCATTTCCTGTCATGCTGCGTGGTACTGTGTTTCAACCATCATGGGCATAGCAATGTGACTGTAAGGCTATTGTATTCCAAAATTACTAATGTCGCCCAAAATATTGGTTCTATCAACTTGCCATTCCGCTAGTCTTTTCCTTCACCAAAAATACATAAGTATGCCAAACTGCAGCAGTCAGCTCTTTCTGTATTTTGTGTGATGCCCCAGACACACAAACACACACACAGAGTCCAATTCCCTTTTATAATATAAGATAATGAGGTGGTTCTTCTAGGTTCAACTGGACTTGTTTAACTCTTTTGAAAATATTTTGTCTCTCATCCAAGAGATTTCTTCAGTTCTGATAGCTGGTGGGTGTATTTGGACTTAAAATCCTTCTGCTAATGAATTTAAGTGTTAGGGTCATTCATAAGCATATGGATTAACGCCTACACAGAACGCCTACACATAAATGATGATGTGGCTTGTCAGTCGCCATGTATGGCATTATTTGGCGGTGCCGAAATATGGCAGCGGCTCGTACTGGTTTTGGAGGACAGTGCATCATAATATCGTTTGCTGTGACATGCTGAATGTATCATTCTGCTGTGACATGTCAGATGACAATAAAGCTATCAATCAATCAATTCAATTCAATGTTTTACTTGTTTGACCTTAAGCTTCTTCGTACCGCCACCTACTGGATTGGACGTGTGGTGCAGTTTCTTTTACTCGTCCCCCATATGTCATCAGACTGATCTGAATACATTTTCATCAGGAATTTGTTTACCCAAGTAAATAAATTCCTGAAAATAAAATTTCCTGGAAATGTTGACGGAAAAAGAGCTTTCGCCTGCAAATAACAACATTATTGGTGTTACAGTGCATTTCATCGACACATTCTCCATCCCAGCTTCTCACAGACTGACATTTGGACAGGGTGTCACAATTCAATGCATAAGGTACCTGAAGAATATCATTTTGTCAAATGTCTGGACAATGAATTGCTTATTATTTTTGTAGGTTTAGGGATAGAAAGAGCCACATGCAGTTCCTAATAACATTTTTGCTCACATACAGCATCTACGTCATTTGACACATGAGAACTGACGCTGTCTGAGATCCTGCACATTAAAAATGAGCGCTATACGTCTGAACACCTGCTGGTTCAGTATAGAACTGTGGAGTCCAGTCAGTCACCATCACTGGGACCTTTTTGGTGTCATGCTGCTCTTGTTATGAGCTACACTGACAAATCTTTATGTTGGTTTGAGGTCAGAAAAGAACTGGCATTCATGGAACTGCAAATATTAAGTTACCAGGAGAACTGGGACTGAAAATCCCCCCTATTAGGCTATTAAATTATAGGAATGAAGTATAAGAGTGAGAGTCTTAATTAGTTCAACATGGGATCAGAGACTCCTGGAAGTAGAATTAGAACAGGGAGGAGTTGGTGACTTTTGTGTTGGGGAGAAGTTGTGTTTCTTACCTGGGGAGGAAGGCGGGGAGGGAAACGTCGTGCATAGCAGGCGAGGCCGGACAGCACTGAGGGGGGGGCAAGTAGAGGAAGGACAAGCCCTCTTTCCTAATCTCACTGGACCTTCTGTCCGGCCCGAGGGAAGCTTCAAGTCCAGCGGCTCGTCCAATGACAACATGGCTTCTGCTCACGTCTACAGAGGAAGAAGCGACAAAATAAAGGCATTATTTTCTGCCAAGTCCAACTCAATGGTCGCCATCAAGAATTCAACTTAAAATGCTGCAGCATGTGATCTTCAAGAGCTGAATGAAATGAAGGGATCTAATGGAATGCAGACTTCATGAGGAAAGTACATCTACACCATCTGTGGATCTGAAAGTCGAGTTTTATATAACTCACCCATTTAAATTATATTAAGGCTTAAAGTTATGCATAATTTAGAGTTTTCTGCTTTGAGTGGTGGGTGCTGTCCATGTCCTCTGTGCTTTGCTTTAGTTGTGGTTCAGATGTTAAACTAACAAGACCTTCAGAGGGTTTTGTCACGGAACATCTTGGCCAAATATAAGCACTTCTGTTTCCAAAAAATCGAATAAGATGGTAACAACTACGATGCTAAACTCAAGGCTTCAGAACAGCCGTTCTCTGCTTGTGGACAAAAGGTAGAAAAAAGTCATATGTGATGTTGAAAATGACAAAAGTAGATCAAGGAAAAAATCTGCACACCAGTGTAAAAGATTTATTCCAGCCATAACGTTTAAAGCAGCTTTGCTTTTCTTTAAATTTCTAGAGGAAACATATTCAGAGAATCTTAATCCTTCATGTTGTAAACCAGCACCCGAAAGCATTTATTAATCTAAAATGTTTCATACCTTTTTAACCACTGATCCTATCAATACATGTAAATAACTGAGGTAAAATACAGTTTGTCATCTTTTCATAGTCATCAGATATGACCCATTTGGATGTTCAGAGGCTCCGTAGTTACACAGTAGAAACACCGTCATCTTCTACAACATTGATTCACCAGTAAAACCCATGGAGTTGGATCAATGACATCGGATGTAAATGCTTTTTCTATGTTCCATTAATGATATTTTTACAGAAAAAGTAACTTTTTCCTCAGTTTTTCTTTGTTTTGATATTATAACCTTTGGGTTTACTCTGACCTTTAATGAACATCTACATGATCAGTGAATTAAATGTAGAAAAACACATGATTTTCACTCAAAAATACAAAATGCAGAGAATTTTTTATTTATTTATTTTTTTAATGGTGATAAACCACTTAGAAAAGGTTACACGTAGAGAAAATAATCATTTGGAAGATGCCATAAAAATAGTTCTAGATCTTTAAGGGTTAAATACCAGTCATCTTAAATACCCAATATCCTTTAATGTTATGTCATGCGATCAATTATCTTACAAAACTTTCATAATATACAGAGAAAATGGTTTCAGAAAAAAAAAGTTTTCATAATGTGAATAAGAACTTTAAGGAAAAAAGAGTCCTTGCGTATAATATTACAGATATCTACAAACACAAAGGAAGAATTCATATACTTTTAGGAAATGGACCCAATATCCATCCGTCCATCCCATCCATTTTCTGAACCACTTAGTGTTCTTGCCAGAGCCTGTCCACTAACTATATACTAAATATATAAAACACCCTTGTAGGTTAAATGTTATGAGGGACCCCCCAAAAATCACTCTTTTTATGGTTTATACAAAGCCGTATGAAGAAAGACAATGTTATTTGAATGCCTCAAAAAACTTTGGAATAAAACAGTTGTAGAGGCACTAAGAGGTAAAAGAACAAAGAATTCTCTAAAAGAAACAGGAGAAACCTTAGGATGACACAGGTGAGGACAAATATCACAGAATAATGTTTGTGGACAAAGGAGACCAGAGTTCACACCCACATTGAAGATAAATTCTGAATTTTTGTAATATTTGTTCTGCAACTTCCTTATCTACAGCGTTTTTACATCCTAACCCAGTCAGCTTTGTGCCTAATCCTAAACAAAACTTTGCTGCTGCATCATCACAAATTCAACACAACGGTATTTGGAAGTTAGTTCCATAAAGTATCTGCATATACGTTGTCTTAAAGTTTATGATATCCCACCTGTTCTGTTGTTCAGGTGTACGTTTGTGTTTGGTCCGTCAGTCAAAACGTGAATTTTCCTCCCAACAGCACATTGAACAATCAGGCAAATAAAATAAGCAAAGATTTTCACAGCAAATTTGATACTTTTGGAAACACCCAAATATATTTACATCTTTGGTAAAAGTGTCAAATCAAATGATGCATATCAGACCATGTATCAAAGATGAAAAGATGTTATATAAAGGTTGTTTCCTTCAGCGACTGCAGTTTGTATGTGGGTGCTTCTATGAAACTGGTTCCTAAAAACAGGACACGGGGGCTAAAGATTCAAACCAGATGTAGACTAATGTTACGAAGCAAGTTTGGAAGCACTTTGGGTCTGTTGTAAAAATAAATATTTACTGAGATAAGAGAAAAATCCAAAAATCTGCGTGTAAAACGGACACCGGGTTTCAACAATGAACTCCCCTGTTTTTTTCTTTCAGGTTTTTTTCCCCAATACCCACACTATTATACAATGCAAATCCACAGACAACTCAGTGAAATCTGAGTTTTCCCCTGAAATTAAGACTGCTCCACCAGTGCATGGATGATTCTACATACAATGATTACCCCAACATAATCTAAGTAAAAAGGACACAAAAATTACACGCTACTATTTTTTGGAATATTTCTTTATTCTCTCACAGGTTCATTTTGGAAATTGAGGTAAATATGCAAGGCAGAGTGTTTCACAAAAATGACCGCTGTTCCAAAATCACTCGCAATTTATTTGTGTTTAAATGGGCAGGTTCTGCATGTAACGCCAGTGGACACGGTGGGTTATGCACAAAACCTCAAATGAGACTGCTGATTCATAAAAAAAACCGCGTGTCTGGATTAGAAAAACCACTAGGATCGTCAAATTTAACACAGTGTCTTTATTTTTAGCGCTATATAAGACCATTTACAGCCATGTTTTCCAGATCAAATGCACTGACACCTAGGTAGCTTTTCATATCCCAATTTTGGTCCTATTTTTGGCTCCAACATTTGATTAAAAATTAATTAATTTGGGATAACTCAGAGCAAGAGTATTTATTTTTTTTGCATTTATCTGAGGTCATCATTAGGTACATCCTGTGGGGAAATATGTCTACATTTCTCTGTTATTATTGGGTCTAAAAAAGCTGGAAAAGTGCCAGATACCAAAATGAACCCAGTTTCATGGAAAGACCTATTTACAATAACTAATAATAAGTGTGTTTGCATAATGATTAATGAAGCCTTTTCCTCTGCCAACATTTTTTAGTCACATCATAACTGATTACAGACCTATTTAACCCGCATCAGAAACAGTTTATTGGATTAAGATGTCCTTCAGAGTATGTCCAAGTATCCAAAGTTCATCCTGTTAACTCCAGCCCAGTTCTGTGTTTTGACTTTCAGTTTGCTGCTCTGTTCATAAGGGAAAACCTCTGACAATGATTATAATGTGCTTTGTTATTGTGAGCCTGTGCATTTCTGTGGCGTGGCCTCACTGAGGGGTTTAACAAGAATTCGCAGTAGTTTTCCACACGTAGAAATCCGTCACTGCGGGTGAAGCATCAGACAAAAAAGTTGCCTCGGTCCATGACTCAACCGTGAGTACACGTTAGACCGAATGACTCAAGACTCAGATATCTCCTTCAAAGAAATAGATCTCAGTAAAGGAAACCAAACGGGAAAAACCGTGCTCTGAGTGGACCCAACCTGTGGGGAAATGGTTCCCAGCTGCCAGGAAAAGTGGACAGAGCGTCCACATCTGTCACGCAGCGTTCACACCTGCCCAGCACGTCTTCATCTGTCTGTTACAAATACCTGCTCTGTATCTGTTTTTCTACACGTACTTTATAAAAAACATGAAAATACAAATATCCGCAGATGTTACAGATGGTTGAGGAGACAATCCAGCTGACGCCACAACACTAAAGGAACAGTCAGTCAGTCCTCTTCTGAACCGCTGTATCCTCCAGAGGGTCACAGGGTGCTGGAGCCGATCCCAGCTACAGTGTTGTAAAGTAACAAAGTACTAATACTTCACTACTGTACTCAGGGATGTTTTGGGAGAATTTGTACTTTACTGAGTATTTTTTATTCTGTTTAATTTCACTTTTACTTCACTGCGTTTCCTAACTCTGTTGCATACTTCGACTCCCATACATTTTTAATGCGCAGTATCGTTAGTCGCTACAAAAAATAAATTAAAGGAATTTTGGTGTTTTCGTCGCTGAGATTACAACAAAGTCAGGAAGATGATTTGTCATTGGGCCTAATCGCGTAATGAACAAGTGCAAATGACGGTCCACACTCAACCTGTGGGTGACCTGTAGATGTGAGGGAGAGTTGAATGAAGCTACGCCAAAAACAGGTTGGTTTCACGCCAGTGGTTCAGACTTTGGATTCCTTATTTATATAGTGTAATGTATCCTCCATGTTTTGAGGAGCCACATCAGCTTCATAGTTTTGTTTTCTTTTCCCCCCAAAATTCTGACATTTATAACACCAACAGTTGCCTACTCCTGTTTAGGTTTTTCAACCTCGTTTGTGAAGTGTGTGATGTAGGCATCATTTTCAATATTTTGACTGCTTGTCTTTTACTTTACCGTGTTTTAAAATCCTGGATAAACTTTAGAATATTCACAATTCTGATGCCTTTAGTTAGTATTAACATTTACTTGTACTTTTGCTTTCATTACTTGAGTACATTTAATTGTAGATTACTTGATATAAAGTACAGTAAATACTAGATACTTAAAGTAGTATTTCAGTTGGTGACTTGAACTTGTACCAGTACTTTGTTTTAGTACTTTTTTGGCAGGGTACCTGTACTTCTACGAAAGTGTGGCTTTCCAGTACTTTTTACAACCTTGCCCAGCTCCCTATGGGTGAAGGCGGCGTACACCCTGGACGTGTCGCCAGTTCATCACAGGGCCGACATATAGAGACGAACAACCAATCACTGTCACATTCACACACTATGGGCAAATTTATGTGACCAGTTAAGCTTTTAGTGCATGGTGGATGAGGGCTTTTGATGGCGTAAGGAAGCAGGAGAGAACCTACGCAAACACAGGGAGAACATGCAAACTCCACACAGAAAGGTCCCTGGTGTTGGCATCAAACCCAGGACCTTCTTTTTGTGAGGCGACAGTGCTATCCACTGCACCACCGTGCTGCTCACTAAAGTAACAGGAGCTTAGAAATACAAAAAAAGGAAAAAAAATCCTTTGTCCACAAGAGGACGTCTGTAAGTCTATTGTTCAGCTGTAATGTGTCCATAGTACTGGCTCTCTCAACTGGTGGGTTATGACCCAAAAGTGGGTCGTGAACTCATTCTGAATGGGTCACAGAATGAAAAAGCTTTTTCCTCATTTGGCACAAACACAAAAATGAACTAATTAGATTTTGGTGCCAAAGGTCAAAGGTCAATACTGCTGTGACCTTACAATACAACAACTCCTACGTGCATGTGGTTGGGAGAACCGCATGACCTGATTATGATGCAAAGATATTGGAGGAATCTGATGAAACTTTTTTGATAATATTGGGGTAGGAGTAAGAAATAACATGGACTGAGCCACAATTTCTGACTCTGAACACCAAACTGAAGAGAACTAGTAACGGCCTAACTCAAAACCCAGTGCTGTAGTGAGCTCATTTACATGCACACTAATACTTCGATGATTATCCAGTTTCTGAAATTATCAGATTATTCCAGTGAACATGTAATCAGAATAATCTGATATGTTTTATCAGATGGCAGCAGTAATCTGACTATGAGAAATCAGATTAACATGCCTGGATTTCTCCCAATACTCTGATGTCTTCATGTACATATACAGGCGAGTCTGATTTATTTTGTTCTTTTACATCTGTGCTCATGTACAAAAAAATTAAATAAAAAAAAGGCCATAAATATACAATAACTAGGAGTAATCAGATAATTGTAATAATCATGTGTTTACATGCACTTCAGAAATACGTCAACTGAAAAACCTTGGTTTAGACTTTTCAGTCCATTATCAGATTTCTTGTATTGTTTATGTATGTCACTTCCATTTTCTCCAATTTCTCTTTTTTTATTTTATTTTATTTTTTTATTTTTTTTTTACACATACTCAGATGTAAAAGAATGAAATAAATCAGATTAACAGGTATACATGCATGGAGACATCAGAGTATTGGAGAGAAATCCAGGTGTTTAATCAGATTTTTCTAATCAGATAACTGGTGTTATCTGAAAAAACATATCAGATTATTCTGTTTACATGATTACTAAGAACCTGATAACTCCAGAAATCAGACAACAATTGGAGTATTGGTGTGAATGTTAACTGACTCATTGATTTCTTTTGTCCTTGTGGTTCTTCAGTTACAAGCTTTGGAACTTGGTTCAGTAAATAGGTGAAAATTAAGACAAATTAGGTCGGAAGGAACAGGTGACTTAAATCAAATACAGTTATTGATGCACTTTTCCAATTGCAGTTGATATTAATCATTGGCCCTGGTCCATTTATAGCATAACATTACATTACTTTGTGCTCAACTGCATATTGACATAAAACATGACTTTATTTACCTTCCTGTGACCTGGGCAGCACAAATAAAGTGCTGACAAATGAAATACTGAATGTGAAGATATTAAACACCTCAGAAAAGTGTACTCTATCAGGGAAATCCATAAATATCTGGTTTTGCAGATGCAGTGGGAACTAACGTTAGATAACTAATGTGCTGACATTACCTAGTGCCAACGTTTTTTCTCCTTTGATTTAAGATTCATAATTTTAAATATCAGCTTCAACCACTTCCTCTTATTATCAGATATAAAGCAATTAGTGGAGTATTAGTGTGCATGTCAAAGGGCTCACTAAGGGACAGACACAAAGACAGAAACGTCAGGGTATGACAATACTTGAGATGGAATAAAAAATTTGCATACACTAGAAAAATCTAAATTTTACCAAGTGTATTTTTCTCATTTCTAGTCAAAATATTTCATCACACTTAAAATAAGACATAATCACCCAAAGAGTAAATTTTCAGTGAGATTTACGAACTTATTTTTTGACAATAGACCTGGAAAATCTTATTTCAAGAAATCTTACCTGGATAATTTTCACTTGTTCCACGGGCAGATTTTTTTTTTTTTTTTTTGCTTGAATTAAGCAAAAGAAAAA
>JAPQRP010000001.1:29046502-29058389 GCA_037367295.1 Apogon hyalosoma | reverse complement strand
TACAGTTTATGGAGACCACAGGGAAATGTTTTAAAATGCATAATTCCATTTAAAAAAGCAAAATATCACTCCTTTAACTTTACAGAATATTATACATTTTCATCAGTTTTTATTTTTGTTCAAACTTTTGATGTGAGTTTCGGTTTTGTTTAATATACATAGTACATGTGCATGGGTAGTTATCTTTTTGTTTTGAGGAACTGCTTTGGATCAAACCGACTTTACCATGCAACACTGGCCTGGTGATGTTATTAAATAGGAACAAACCGACAGAAGGTGGCAGAGGTCGGAGTTAAACAAACACTGATCATGTCCCGTCAGGTAGCAATCTTATTTTAGCCCATAACAGTGACCTTTTCCCAAAATTAACCAAGTTCTTTTTATGCCTAAACTAAACCAAACCTTTGTGGTGACAGGGTCAAACCTAAATGTACAGTCACAGGGCATATTTATCACTATCAGAAGTATTTTATGTTCACAAATTTCACTCGTATTTACCAGCGACTGATAACCTACATATGCATATACACACACAGTAGATCATCTAATAGCATAAGGGTGGGTTTAGTTTTAGTTTAGATAGTTTTTCAGTTGTTATGAAGAAGTCTTGTGATTTATACAATCTGAAAAATACAAGATACAAGAACGCATGCCATCAAATATGATCCTGACATGTCATTTTTATTTTTATTTCGGCTTGCAGAGGTGGAAACACATTCTATTTCTATTGCGATTCAATTTTTTACAGCAGAATTATTGAAAAAGTACAGGCTCTAAAATGTACTCAAAGTCTAAAAGTGAAAAGTGTACATCTGGAAGACATTTGTACTCTTTCTGCACACAGCAAACTGAACCTCATGTCACATTACTACAATATAAAGACTATTAAACCAATCTACCTTCAACTGAAATGATGAATATACTGGAAATTTCTTGTTTCATCTCATGTCTTTTACAATGTTTTTGTCTTATTATGCTGTTTACTTCACTTTCATCCAGCTACTTCTTATACATTGTTCTTCCCTGGTTTCATTTGTCATGTGTCTTGCCATTGATAACAGAAGGAATCATCTTGTCTGTGTTAATGTCCATCAGTTTAGGTTGAAGTCAGGCTTCATGTTAGAAGGGCGAGTGATGATGCAAAATATAAATGGGAATAGCTAATTATTCTCAAATGCATTACAGCTGAATAGATAAGAGGAGAGAAGAAAGTACAGATATCTGTGTTAATTGTAGAGTGCATATGTTAAAAGTTGTTGGAAAAATGAATAGAATGCTCTACTTTAGTTTCCGAAAAAGTATTCATTCTTAATTATCTCCCACCTCTTTTTTAGCCTTCTTGTAGCTGCAGGAGATAACATATGCAAACTGTCAAAGTAAATGTGAAGTCCTTAATGCTCTATGTGGTAGTAGTCATTTTTGTTTTGACACATTACATTCTCAAGAAAAAAGGTTTGTTAAATCCTGACACCAAAAACTACACAAGTATATTTGCCTTTCTGCATAGACACCATCTCTGGATTCATATAGAAAACAGTTTGACAGAAGCTCATTAGCACAGCAACTTCTGTAACTCACATAAAAAGATGGACATTACATTGAAAAATGTAGAGCACATACATAATATAGATTCTCACTCAAGAGACAGCAGGCAAATATTTTGGGAGTAGGACAGATGGGAAGACAACCAGCTGTGGAGGGTGGAGGGCTGCAGCAAAGCTGTAATAAAGCCTAAACCCACCTCATCTCACTTTATCCAACTGTAGCTGAACGATGAACATAGCTATATATAGGCATCTTGTACAAACCAGCACTGATAATACTGCTGAACTCTGTAACTGCATCGTTTTCGGAAGGCAGCGAAGTTTACCTATTTCATAGCCTGTTATTCATCCATACAAACTAGAGCTGAAACGATTAATCCATTAATTAAATAGAATTTAAAAAAAAATGATTCGATTACAATTTTCCTGAATCAAAGCATCATTTCCTTAATTTTGCAGCCGGAAAAACTGTTCCACTGCAAAACAATATGGATTCACATCATTTTATTGTTATGCAATAAGCACAGATGCTTATTGTAACACACATGACACCTGGATCAACACAAAGTAGTATATTAGTTAGACCTTAAGTTGTTAGTAAGTTGGCTACAAATGTGTTGAAAACTACAGTGCACATATAGTTTGTTGATGTCTATTTGCCATTTAACTTGTTTTTATATATATATGGAGAGAGAGAGAGAGAGAGAGAGAGAGAGTTTGGACACACGTGTTTTTTCTTTATTTTCATGTCTATTTACATTGTAGATTCTCACTGAAGGCAACAAAACTATGAATGAACACACATGGAATTATATAGTTACAAAAGTGTGGCATAACACAAAACAAGTTTTATATTTTAGATTCCTCAATATAGCCAACTTTTGCTTTGATTATTGCTTTGCACATTCTTGGCATTCTCTCGATGAGCCACCTGAAATGGTTTCCAACAGTCTTGAAGGAATTCCAAGTGATGCTGAGCACTTGTTGGCCATCTGTGGTCCATCTCATGTCACTAAATGAGAAGGAGTGTCCAAACTTTTGACTGGTAGTGTACACACACACGCACGCACGCACGCACACACACACACACACACACATGTATAGTGTAGTTATTGATGGAGGTTAAGGCTTGTTTTTTTTTCTCTCTGCAGTACCTCAACTGGGATCCACTTCTCTTAACAGATTCATGGTTTGACTCCTTACACTTCCCCAGCTCCACCCTTTTCTCCAAATATGGTGGTGTTTAAGCCAAAATCACACCATGACAGTCCACTGAAAGCAAACTGCAGACTGACCAGTCAACTAACCTGAACCCAAGTTTGTGTTCATGTTTCATTTCTACTGGATGGTGGATTAGACCAAAACAGCTTTATATAGAAACTTTACAGCCTGTTCTTCTGCCCTGAAACAGCTGAAAAGCCTGAGTCAAGTCTGTGTTAGGGTTCTGTGGTAGTTTTAAAGAGGAAGAGGATGATTCGTGACTCAAAGGTTAACCGCTGTTTCTCCCTGGGACCCAAATTCCATTGTCAAAAACAACACTGGAACATCACAGATAGAAACATTATGTCCACATAAGCCTCTAAAAAGTAACAAATACTAATGCTAATGTATGCAAACAAACAGGACTGACTGACCACAGATTGTAGGCTAACAGTTCTTAATCATACATAATAGTAAATCTTGATTAAATTCAACCAAGTAAGTGATATGAAAATTCTGTCCCTATACATGAATGTGAATGAAGAAAATAAGTATGGAGACTAAAATCTCCCACCTTCACCCCATAGCTATCTGAAATGGGCTGTGGGACCCTATGACTAGGGGTGTGCCAATACATTGATGATTAGATTCATTGTGATGCGACACGTAACGATTCAATAATGATTAATAAATGTTAAAAAAATGATTATTTTTCATAATTACTAAATGACAGAAACACAACCGCAGCAGGAAAATAAAAGTGGTGCATGCCGCCCGGATGCCTTAAAGAATGAACCAGAGGAACACAGTAAAACCAACTCTAACTGTTTGGCTACAGTTAAGGAGCAACAGATTCACCCAACAGGTTTAAAGCTAGCGTTCGGAAGCAGGGCTGTCATGCTCTGACCTTTTTCCTGTTGCTTCCCTGGTGGCAAATATGTTGGATCATTCAGTGGTTAGACATAAATAAAAGATAATGGAGGCAAATTTGTTTGATTACTTGAATTTCTAGATACTGACAAATGTATCTCATTTAAAAGTATGAGGTAGCCACTGACGGAGAAAAAATCCTGTATGGGGAAAAAAGATGCATTGAAAATTGTTATAATCTTAATAATCATTATTATCGTGATAATCGTTCATTAATCAAATTGTAGTACCCGGAATAGTAATCACATCGAGTCATGGGGTGCCTTATGCCACGTTTCCACTATGTGGGACCAGCTCGACTCGACTCGACTCGACTCGACTCGACTCGACTCAAATCAACTTGACTCGGTATTCCTGGAGAGTGTTTCCATTACAGGATAGTACTGACTTTCCAGTACCTGTTCATCATAGCGGTGCGGCACGTTTTCTTCTGTGTCGTCTGCTCAGAGTTGCTGATAAACTCGGTCGTTGCGTGTTGTCTCGTCTGAATTTTTACATCGGCCACCAAAGTCTGAACCTCCTCAACTGACCGTGGTGTAGTTTTGGGCTGTCATCATGTGGATTAATGTACCGCTATATTTACTGTCAACTTCCACATCTGTTTTTTGTAAAACGGCAGGTCACAGAGACAGTGTCTGACCAATCAGTATCTGCAGTGTTTACACGTCACGTTTTAGTATCACTTGGAACCTCGGCAGAGGTGATACCAAAAAACTAGTACCAGGTACCAGATTCCAGGTCCTTTTTTGTAATGGAAATGCTAAAAGGCCGAGTCAAGCCAGTACCACGTAGCGGAAACGTGGCATTAGATGGCACACCCCTACCTATGACCTTCTTGAGAACTAAGCACTTGGCTGGACTAAAACCTCCTTTTATTCAATTCAAACACTCCCTAGTGGACATTAAAATAACTGCAGGTCTTACTCTGGCCTGAATGCGCCACTTGCTCTGAACATACACTTAGAATTTAGAGCATATGTTGAATCTTTAAACTCAGATGTTTGATGGCTTGATGGGACAACCCAATCCTCTAGAAACCCAAACACTTCTGTTCCTGGATTGTAGTGAAGGACATGAAGATGGCAAAACACTCACCAGACTGCAACAATTACATGGGGGGTGGGGGTGGGGTTGATGTACATATGTCAGGCCTGTTTGCTTCTCATCTGCCTTCAATCTTTTGTAAGATTGCGACGTTTTTGTTGTTTTGTCTGACCTTCTCATTTTTTTCTACTTAGAGTTTCAAAGAAAATTGCTTTATCTCTTAATATATTTCGTTCCATATCCCTTCTCCCCACCCATAATCCCTTCTACCACCATCCCACCGCTTGGCAGTGGGACAAGGTCAACACAGAAACCTCTTCAGTTCTCCTCTCGTCTTACCCTCCCTGTAATTCCTCACCATCAACGGAGCAACAGATCCCTCCCCTTCCCCAGACCTTTCATCCACCGCTAAGGACAGAGACGAGGGTGAAGGAGACATCCATACATGTTGGAGAAGAATGAGTGCAGACGAAGGGATGAAAGCAGGGAGGGAAGGAACGTGTGAGAAAATAGCTTTTAAGCTTTGTTGTCAGGCAAGACTGAGCCGGTCCACAACCCAGAAATCAATCTGCTTCTCCCTCTGTCACTCATTGAAGTCGCTCTGTTTCGCCCTTTATTCTTTCTTTCTCCTCAGCTTTCCCTCATTCCCTCAGCCCTGTCATCCAGACCTAAAATACACAAACACATGCACCTCACATTCCTACGTGCAGAGCAGATTCACCCAATTTGTTTCCACTGTGTGTATGTGTGCCAAGCCAGTAAATAATAACCAATCCCAGCTGTACTGTTGGCCGTCCCTCTTTCTCAGCAGGGAAACAAAGAAGGAGAGAAGGAACGAAAAAGAAAATAAAGCCCCCATCAAAATATCAGAGTAATGAGCTGGAAAAAAGTCGATGGAGAGTTAACAGGAAGACTTCATATTTGGAATAGATTTACTAGAAAAGAAAAGGAGCATGTTGTGAAACTGCTGGGAAGTTGAAAAAACACTATTTTCACTATTTTTAAAGGAGAAAGGATGAGTGTTCCTTAACATTATTGAAGACATCTAAGACTACAGTTCATTGGGCCCAAAACTGCAGAATTACCTTTCAGCAAAATGTAATTCAAGCTGTGGGACATGAAATAAGAACTCTATTTTTGAGCTGTAGAAAATCTGATGCAGATTTTGGCTGTTCACAAGTGTTTTCAGGCAGGTAGAGGGTTAGATATGTGTAAGATTCAGTCAGAAGCTCACCACACCGCACTATGCTAATGTGCTAATGCTAATGCTAGGATTAGAATGGGTATAAAAATGCAGAGACCATATTTCCCTGCAGGGATAATAAAGTGACTTAACTTTTCTAATATTTTTTCACCTTTTTAGCCTTTCATGGAACCATCTTCCCAAATTTAACCAAATGTATTAGTGTCTAAAACTAACCAAACCTCTAGAATCATGTATTTTTAATGCTACAAATTATACCCCAAACTTCACGCATATATGAAGTGAAAGTTACGATGTTCTGAAAGGTAACAAATACATTAGTCATATACATATCACTGTTTATCACTGCTTTCCTCGGACTTATAAGACTGCAGTTTTGCCAGGCATTTATTTTGTTTGGTGATCACTTGGTTTTTGTTTTTTTGTTTTTTTTTTCAGTTTTCTGTTTGTTACATTAGGTCCTTTTCCCCCGCAGAAACTTCATCAGGAAATGTAACTTTACCTAAGATTTTGAAAAACCTTGCCGTGTTTCCACTGAAATTACCCGGGTAAAAACCTGACCCCCAACCCCAAAATTTCCCTTAAAAAAAGTTCCTAGTTGAGGGGGTAAGACTTTTCAGATTTCCTGGAATTCTTAAGGGGCGTGGCTGTGTGCTGAAGAACTCTGATTGGTGGAACACACTTGCAGTATTCTACTCTTCCGTTCACCCTCTGTGTTTAACCCAGTGGCGTCTGCATCTTTTCCATGCAGATCACATGATGTTATTTGCGATGTATTATAACACCGGGAACCACTTTTAGCATCCTCCATCCAGGTGTATCGTGTTGTGGGCTTATCAGCTGCCATTTATGGCATCACTGTGGCCTTAAGCTTCTTCTTACTGCCCCCTACTGGACTGGAGGTGTTCAACTCATAAAGACCCAGAGATATTTTTTTGTTGATTTCCAAGTGAATTTTTCCTCTACATTTAACCTTTCCTAAGTGATTTATCACCATTTATTATAATATTATCCTCTGTATTCTCCGTTTTTATGTGTAAATCATGTATTTTCTAATATTTAATTCACAGATTATGTAGATGTTCATAAAAGCTCCAAGTAAATTCAAAGGTTATTA
Source organism: Apogon hyalosoma (assembly GCA_037367295.1). Classification (NCBI taxonomy): domain Eukaryota; kingdom Metazoa; phylum Chordata; class Actinopteri; order Kurtiformes; family Apogonidae; genus Apogon; species Apogon hyalosoma. Next base: position 29,051,350 of record JAPQRP010000001.1, on the reverse strand, counting down.
TATCAGAACAGAAAAAAAAAAAAAACTTTCAGTAAAATATATTAATTGAACATATAAAGAACTGTCTCCATCTACTGTTTTTTTTGTTTGTTTGTTTTTTTTTTAAATCAAATTACATGGGTTTACTGGTGAGTCAATGATGCATAAGATGACGGTGTTTCCACGTTCTTGTTTAGGTCAACAGTGGATGTTTGGGTCTTTGCAGGTTAAGTCAGTGTGTGGCAGCAAATTAGTTTATTACCTCTGTTAAGGAGGAGGTTATGTTTTCATCGGGGTATGTCTGTTTGCAAGATAACTCAAAAAGTTATGTAAGGATTTTGATGAAATTTCCAGGAGATGTTGATACTGGCACAAGGAAAAAAATGATTAAATTTTGGTGGTGATCATGGGGGGTGGGGGGGGGGTGTGTGTGATCAGCCTTGGTGGAGGTCTGCATTCTCTGAGTGCTTTTCTACCTCTGTTTCTACAATCTTCACTTCATTTGTATTTTGATCATTTGGGAAATGGAGTAAAAGACAAGCTATAAGAAGTGAATGTAAGACAAGGTCCATTTGCTGATTTCGCTCTTTTGAGTGTTTAAAGTTACTCTTTAGAGCACATTCAGCTCCTACAATGTATTCAGATGGACAGACAGATGATTACAGAGAATCTGTGATACGCTGGATACTGTACTTGCAAAGTACCTTAAAGAAGGTATTCGGCAAGTAATTCAGCAGCCAAGCCTGATTTAATAAATTTCCAGAAACTCTGAGGTATGGTGGAAACTCAAACCACACAGATTACCAGGAATTCTTGTACCCAGGTAAATAAGTTGCTGGTATCAAAAGTTCCTGGGAATGTTGGTGGAAAAGGGGCTATTGTATACTTAATGTCTGTAGGGGTTTACATTATATAGTCCACTTCAGAAAAAAGCATGATGAAGGGATCAAGGCTTAAGCATTATGGGTCAGCATCATCTGAAAAGCCATTAGAACAAGGACTGAAGAAAAAACCAACAGTCTGTCCATTGTAGTTGAAATCTATGAGTCACTGGGACACAGACAGAGTGGGTTTCTAATCCAACGCCCACCTGCCGTGGCACTTGATCCCCTTTACAATCATAATTTGCTCCCTCGCCAAGACATCTTTTTTTTTTTTTTTTTTGTCTTTTTCTTCCTTTTTCCTCAGAGTTCACTCCCTTCTCTCTGTCAAACCTTTTACTGGAGGCCAGCTTTTAGTCTGAAAATCTCCTCCTTCCTCAAACATAGACCTAAAAGAAAAAGAGAGGCAGAGAATGAGCGGGAGGGAGAGGAGAATAAGAAGAGAGGGAAAAGGGGAGCGATGGGGGGGGGGTTGCGGAATTTGCTCTATGTTTGGTTTGGAAGTGAAGGCCCCGGTGCTGGGCTCTCAGGAGGATAATGGAAAAGAGAGGGAGAAGAAAGGGAGGTTTATGGATGTGTGTGCACCCTCACAGGTGGTCGACACACAGATGGGGGGCCTTTTTTGTGTGTCTGTGGAAGTCTGCGAGTTTACTGAACTGTGGGTATGTGGGATTCAAGAACAGCTTTCATGTACTTTTCTTCCACGATGTATTTTTCTGACAACTTTTTACATTCTCTTATTTATTGCAATATCTTCCAACATCAAGACCAATTTCAGCCTAAACAGACAAAAGGTAACATGTAGAAGATGATCCCTTGTCCATTCACTCTAATGCAGGTATTTAGTAAAATACATTATTTGTCCACATTTGGACCTCTCGTCTACACGTATTTTAGGTCACCTTCCAAAGTGCAGATTTCTAAAATTGTGGTTTGTGTGTATTCTTGTATTCAGAGAAAACGGATTGACTGGAAAATGATGACATCACACCACAGTTTACTCGTGTCTATTACGTGTTTGTGTGATGAAGCTGCACCTGAAGCATCAAAACCAGGTGTATAACTCAGTGTATGACCTGCAGTAGAGCGAAGTCAGTACCGACACCTCAGGAGACAGACCGGACCGACGGTATGGACAAGTTCACAACAAGTAAAGAATACACTCTACAATCATAACCTACACTTAAGGTAACACAAGTTTACAAATGAACTAGCTGTTGCTAAAAAATTATGACACATTAAAGCTTCTGCATCTGCTACGTTCAGTATCATCCATGGTGTCCACAGGTTGGACAACAACTATGGTTTGTCTGAGTGTTTGCACCAGTTTGTAATAATTTTTGTGTTGCGTGGATGAAATAATTGTAAAAAAACAAAAAATAAAGGGAGTATCTGTGTTAGTGTGGATGAAATGTACCAATCAGTTCAGGTCCGTTGAATAGATTCAGTGAAGTCTGGACATGAGTGTCATTTATTTTAACCCATAAAGACCCAAACAGCCACTGTCGACCAAAAGCATACTGATCTAAAATGTGTAATAGCTTCTGATCCACTAACCCTATCAATACATGTAAATAATTGGTGTAAAATGCAGTTTGTCATCTTTTCATGGTCATCAGATATGACCCATTTGCACATTCAGAGGCTCTGTAGTGAACATGGAAACTCCGTCATCTTCTACAACATTGATTCACCAATAAAACCCATGGAATTGGATCAGTGACAGTGGATGGACACACTGGGGTTATGTTCAGTTAATGATAGATTTTACTTAAAAAATCACTTCTTCAGGTTTCTCTGTTTTTGATATAATAATCCTCAACATTAATTGGAGCTTTTATGAACATCTTCATGATCAATAAATTAAATATAGGAAAATATCTGATTTACATCTAAAAAAAAAAAAAGCAAAATGAAGAGGATAGTATTGTACTAATTGGTGATAAATCACTTAAGAAAAGTTAAAGATAGAGAAAAAAAATATTTTGGAACCACCACAAAAGTAGCACTGGGTCTATATGGGTTAATGTAGTTAGGCTAAGTTGCAAAGACAGAAATATCTGCTTGTATAAATCTACTTTAGATCGAATATATATATAAAAAAATGGAAAAGTTATATAATTCTAAAGTGATTTCTGCTGTACCTATACTTGCAAAGTTTTGTAAGACATTGCGTCTGCCTTTGGATGAGAGTAATTCAATTCAAGTTATTTATTTATTTACAGTCTACATGAAGGTGATAATCTGTTAACCTCCTGTTTTCTTTGTATATGTTCTCTCTTTAACCCCATGAGGAACCTAATGAGAATTAAATAAACTAAACCAAAACTATGCAGAAGATAAAAGAGTGTGAAAATTATGTGAGAGATTTATGATGAAAACAATGTAATTGAGGAAGTAGAAATAAAATATTAAAGAGAAATGAAACCACAACTGTCGTCTAATTTAGTTCTTTTTATAAGACAACTTTTGCATAAATCAAAATGAACAAAATGCAATGCAAAAGTGCGATTTGAGTTCTTATGCAACGAAATCAAAACATAAACTGAGATGAGATAAAAACTAAATAAAATATATTACAAGACTAAACAGATTTAAAAAAGAGAGACAACACACTAATGATTCACAGTCTGCTGCAGAGATTGGAAACTGATTTGCACATTGGAGTAAAGTTCACAGTCGCTATTTTCTACAAATAAGTAGAATCAGTACTTATAATTTTCCTCGGTTCTTTTTTGCACAGCTATCATGTACTGGGGTAAAGAATGCACGTTTTTTTGCCACTTCTGCATGTTAGCAAACTTAAGGCTATGCACACTCAAAACATGTGCATATCTCGTGTCTGTTTGCAGATGTTGGCACAGATGCATGGAAGCTTTAGCCTGTTAGAATCAGAAAAAGGAAGAGTGAATAAGGCATTCCTGGCGAGGAGGAGGGGGAGGGGGCGCTGAAGGGAGCCAGTGGTTAGTTAGTGGTTAGAGACTAAGAGGAGAAAAATGAATGCCTGGTCCAGGGCTGGGCTCAGGAATGATACCACAACCCAGCAACGAGGAGGAGGAGGAGGAGGAGGAGGAGGAAGGAGAGGGGAGGGGAGGAGAGGAGACGAGAGAAGTCAGATACATATAATGTCAACATTGCTGAATAAAATACTTGACATCTGAACATCTGGGTACATGTGCGTCTATGTTCTAGTGTTTTAACCAGTCATGGCACTTTTCATCCCTCAGAAATTACTTTCATATGTAACAACTCTTATGGTCAGGTTCAGACACTGTCAGACTTTGGTGAAGAAGGAAAGATGCCAAGTTTTTGTTTAACACACAAAAAACCCACAAACATGTTTAAAATTAACCATGATACACATAATACTATTTAAACCAAACCATAATCTTTTCCTAAGTCTGGAAAAAGCTGTTTTATTACCTAAAAACTCAAGGCAGTCAAGATGTGAACTCTGCTCTCTGGTGTCAAAGCTATGGATGCGTCCACCCAACCACCTCCTGCCTCTAGAGTCTAGAAGGTAAGAACACAATTACAGAATAGAACCAAAGGCCCTGTATCTCACTGGCATGTGCAATCTAGAGTCAATAACTAGTTGAATTTGTGAGGCTGTCAGGTTCTGCCGCTATGTCAGTTCTGTGATCTTGATGCAGGAGATCAATCTCCCAACAGAAGTGGGTGGTCCTTTCACTGGAGGAGAACTCAACTCATTAAATCAAAGTCCATATATGACGTCCTATCAGCGTTCAATAGTAACTATATTGATATCCCTAATCATTTACATGTTATAAACAGCCAAAATATGGCCCATTATAAGGAAAGGCAATTTTTTTATAATTCAAAAATTTCTTAAAAATTAAAAAATCTAGAACTGGAAGTAATAGCTTTTACCTCTGTAATGGCTAAACGGCACCTCCTTCTTAACTGGAAATCCACAACAGCCCCCTCCAGCACACAATGGATTAATGAGGTTATGTCCCTTTTAAAA
>JAPQRP010000001.1:29015250-29031734 GCA_037367295.1 Apogon hyalosoma | reverse complement strand
TCATCTATGGTCATGAGCTTTGGGTCATGACCGAAAGGACAAGATCCCAGATACAAGCGGCCGAAATGAGTTTCCTCCGAAGAGTGGCTGGGTGCACCCTCAGGGATAGAGGAGGAGCTCAGTCACCAGGGAGGCGCTCGGAGTCCAGCCGCTGCTCCTTCACATCAAGAGGGGCCAGCTGAGGTGGCTCGGGCATCTGTTTCGGATGCCTCCATGTGGAGGTGTTCCGGGCATGTCCCACCGGGAGGAGGCCTCGGGGAAGACCTAGGACACGCTGGAGAGACTATATCTCTCAGCTGGCCTGGGAATGCCTAGGGATCCCCCCGGAAGAGCTAGAGGAGGAGTCTGGGGAGAGGGAAGTCTGGGCAGCCCTGCTTAGACTGTTGCCCCCGCGACCTAGCCCCGGATAAGCGGCAAATAATGGATGGATGAATCAAATCAGCTCGAATTGATTTGATCTGAATTGAGCTGAACTGAACTGAAGTGAAATGAATCAAATAGAATTGAATTGAACTGAATTGCACTGAACTGAATTAAATTGAATCAGCTCAAATTGAATTGATCTGAATTCAATTGAACTGAACTGAATTGAACAGAATTGAATCAAATATAATTGAATTGAACTGAATTGCACTGAATTGAATCAAATCAGCTTAAATTTAACTGATCTGAATTTAACTGAATTCAATTGAACTGAAATTAATCAAACAGAATAGAAATGAATTGTCCTGAACTAAACAGAATTGAACTGAATTTAATTGTAATGAATTGAATCGAATCGACTCAGATTGAACTGAACTGAGCTGAATTGTAATGAACTGTATTTACTGGTCTACTTCCATTCTACCTTTTACTTTTGCTCTGGTGTTAGAGGTCAGTGCTGTATGCCTTTCATGTATTTGACACTTTGGGCGACAGTAGCTCAGGAGGTAGCGCAGGTCATTCAACAACCATAGGGTTGGTAGTTCAAATCCCACTTCATCGTTCCCATTCTGTACCAATGTAGTCTAGCTCCACCAATGTGTCAAAGAATAATGGTTTCAGTGTAAAGAACTTTAGCTGACTAGAAAAACAATATATAAGTGTATTTAATTAATATTAACAGTAAAAAAAAAATGATAAAGATTCTCACATTTAATGGAGTCATGTTGGTCTGGGCCCTTTTAGATGTTAGAAAAACAACATATATGTTATTTCCTGTGTTATCTGGACTGCACACCAGATATTAAAGTCTATAATGCCACAAAATGTAATTAAGTGGTTCTCAACAGGGGGGGCCACAGCCCACTAGGGGTCCTCAAAGATTTGCCAGGGGGCCTGGAGTTAACTGTGGATGTTTCTACACAAAACACAGATGTTCAAAATAAAATGATTCTGGGGAATAAGCAGGGTGGTGGAGAGCTGTGATCTACTTGTTGGCTAGGACCTGCCTCACACTCAGCGCGGTGTGCACGGGCGCGTTGTCCTGGTGCAGCAACCATAACTTGTCTCTCCAGAGTCTGCCTGCTGCGCCGAACCCGGGCATGGAGGTGATTGAGAACCTCCTGGTAGAAGTGCCGTTTAACTGTTCGACCCTCAGGTACAAACTCATGATGGACCACTCTGTCCTGACTTGGGGTTATCGTCCACCTCCTCGCGGCCTCTCTTGAAGTGTTTGTGCCACTCGAAGACTCACGGCCACAATATTGCATCTTCTCTGTAAGCCTCATGGAGAAGTTTGAGACACTCTGTTGGGCTCTTCCCCAACTTAACAAGGAATTTCAGATTAATTCTTTGCTCCACGTGTGTTGTCACTGTGCTACACAAAAGTTGCATGGCATGCCTAACAGCACTGTGTTTCACAAAAGCCTGAAACAGAAGAACAGAGTTAGATAAGTGGCTAATATTACTGCAGACTATTGGCGGGAAGTTGTGCAACACAACAAAATAAGCAGTTACCCAACAGTCACGACCATGGCTGCAACAGTCTCGTTTCTTTTTTGTCGCACCTTGTATTTTGTCCTGTAAATTGCACAGAGCTTAAAAAATGTATTAAAAAATTTGGTTCAGACACACTGTAAAGAAATATGAGAATATATTTCATGCATGATTTTCAAAAAGTTTTTAATACAGCAATTCTAGTTTCATATACTATTTTTACCTGAAAAAAATGCAGAAAAAGTCTCATCATGCATCTTTTTTGGAAATTTAACTTTTTTTTTTTTAACCACAAAAAATCCAGACAGAAAATTCACATCACTTTATATCACATCACATAAATTTATGACTATAATGCACATTTTGAGCTGCCCCTCTCTCTTTCTGTATAAAAGGTGATAAAATAAAGCTGCTAGCAGACTTTATCCTCTTGTGTCATTTCCATGTCTTTCTCTCAAACCTGACATGTCATCGCTGACACACCCTGTGCATATGCAGTTTGGATGGCTGTAACTATTTCACTGTTTGTGCAATTGGAAAAAAAAATCCAACGGTTTCTGAAATCTGAGACATTGTGCTTTATAGACTTTATTGGGTCATTATGATAATTTCACTCACACATGTTCTAGAAGCAGGAGAAGCAGCTGTTTTAGCAGAATTATAACATGCAGTAAATTGTAAATGACTGATAGATTTTGGAAGATCTGGAAAAAAAAAAGTGCTCTGGAAGAAAGGGCAAAAGGACTCACTCACAGCATATTTTCTAACCTTTTAATAGTCAAAACTAGTGTGTTGACCCGTAGGGATCCACGGGTTCTAGATGTGGTAGTTTTTAATGCTGTTGTGTATTCATGCACGCTGTACCACATTTATCCAGCAGTCACCACCAAAGTGTTCTGGCCATAGCAACGTGATTGTAAGGCTCTTGTATTCCAAGATTACTAATATCTCCCAAAATATTGGTCCTATCAACTCGCGGTTTTCACTAGTCTGTTCCTTGACCACACTGTAAAAAAAATTCCGTAGTTTTTATGAAAAAAATCTGGCAGCTGTGGTTGCCAGAATAATTCTGTAAAAATTACAGTAGATATGTAAAGTTTTACAGGCTAAACTGTAAATTCTACAGTTAAAATCTGTTAAAATTTCCAGAAAGAATACACTTGAATCTGGTAAAACTTACAGCTTTTTCTCGTAAAAGCAACATGGGTATGCTGCTATTTCACGTTTTGTCAGTAATATTTGCAGAAAATTGTTAATTTTACATCAAACACTGTTAAATACTACTGGAAAACACTGCACAAACAACATTGTTTTGCTGAAAAAAAAACTAATAGTAATGCCATTTTACTGATATATTTTGCATATTAAACTCAAATTATTTATTAATATACATTATTTATTTATTAAAATATACTAAATTATGCATTATTTACAAACGTACTTTACAGCCATAGAAATAGCTTTCCTATTTAACAGAATTTACTAAAAAAATTTATGCATTACATTCTAAAACATTTTTTAAATTATATTCTCCAGTCATATTAAAAACAATATTGAATATCCTAAACATAGAACCAGAATGTAACCATTATACGCAGCGAAAAGCAAAGTGAGTTACACCTTTTGTGTCATCTTGCTAAAAGATCAATTATAGAAAACACAAAAACATGTCTTTCTTGTCGCTCCAGAAATGTATTAATCTTGAAGCAGTGAACAAAATTATCTGTCCCTTCCCAAAATACATTTTTATAACAAATTCTGAATGGGTAGCAAGTGAAAAGTATGTTAACTTTCCTGCTAAAATGCCTTAATGACAATAAAATGGAGTTGAATTCACTCTAAAATGTATTTTTGTAATGCAGAAAATCTTGTTAGATGACAACAAAATCTCAAACTACACAAACATCTCATTGTTGCTGCCATTATTGTAAAGGACTGCTCATCCTTGGGCAGATTAAACACTTAGAGTCTAAATCTTAGACCATTTAAAGTAAACTAAAGTAATGTTACTGGATGATTTCAAACCCGTCAGTACAAAAACTGTGAACAAAACACCTCTCCTTACTGAAAGCACACTTTTGAAATACGTCTATAAGGCTCTTTTAAAATGTCTCATGGTCAATCAAGCCTTATGTCAAGAGAGAGAATAAGCACAACATTTCTTTATTAAGGAAAAAGTCTTAGTATCTTGAAACAAGCTCCTTCACATTGTATGAGAGGTTAAAAAAGAGAACAAATTCTGAACATAATTCAGTAATAACTGACTACAAATATGATAACTGTAAAGCATGCAAACCATCAAACAATCATTGGGGCACATGGCTTACCACAAATCATACTCAGATTAGTCCAAGTTCAAACATCACGCCACTCATGATCCAAAAGTTCCTGAATCAAGGTGAGGACTCGAGGGTTCACATTAAGGCGGGAAATGGTTGTCTTCTCCACTGTGGTGTCCTTCTCTGGGTTGATGGAGAAAAAACATTTGGAAATATGAGAAAAACAGAAACTTTATTGATTATAAAAAAGTTTATTTCAAAGCACAGGTTTTTGAAAGCTATTATTTAAAGATCTGTTGCTTTGTAAAACAGTAAAAAATGACAAGTCCTATAAACCCCATACAGCAGTGACATTAGATTTGTCAGCTCAAATACATTAAAAGGGTGCATCAAGTCAATCAATAGAACATACCTCTGCAGAAACTCCAGGGCTGAAGCCAGTGCCGATGGATAGTGGATGTTAAAGCAGTAATAGCTCCCAAACAGCATGCAGAGGATGGAAAGGAAGGAGGGGATGTTGTCATGCACGATGTTTTGATCTACACTCAGCATGAACCATGATAATGAAAAGCAAGATCGTCCTAAACACAACAAAAAGAACAAAACAATGCTTATGTTCCAAACATTTTAGATAAATACTGAGCATATTTACTTCTCAACCTTAAAGGTTAGTTGAGTCATAACACTTTATGTACCAATAGGGAAGAAAAAAGTGATATGACTTGCTTAAAACCACAATCAGCAACGTTGTGCAACAAGAATTTATGTACAAATATACAGGAAAGAGAAGACATGTTGAATGCAAAAGAGATAATACAAGAATGACAAGGAAACAGGAAATGTGAACTTACCACACACAACAATGATTTAATAACTAAGGTAAGGACACCATACACCAGGGTTTGACAACTGTGGCCATTAAGCATCAGCGAGATTCATTTAAACAAGGAAAAACACGAGTCCAAAGTCATACTGTGAAAACGGCAGACAGTTATATCAAATAAAAAAAGCCAGGAAGGAAGTATTTACCTTCCTCTGATGACCATCACACTGCTAAGGCATTTACACACTGCTACAGGCGAAAACGAGGAAACAGAACATCTGCATCAAGTGAGCACCAAAATTTGAAGAGAAAAAGACCTGTCTCCTGCTCTACCAAAAAATGAATGTGCACATGAACAAATCTGCGTCAAGGCTGTAACTGAACAACCAATACACGGAAAAATAAAATGTTGGCAGTTAGTTACACACGAAAAACCACAAGCTGACAGAATGTGTGCTTCCTGGGAGTGTCAGTTTTTGAAAAAGGAACGCCAACATTTATCATATCACTGCATAGACAATTGACCCTTTTGCACCGATGTCACATATATCTCGTGACTAGGGGTTCGGCGCCATGGTGGACGGCCAAAGCACACAGCAAACAAACAGAGGAGCCATGGATGATTTAAAGGTACTGTATGTAGGATTGTGGCCAAAACTGGTACTGAAATCACATTCAAAATACTGCAGAGTGTGGTATCCCCCCTTCTCCCCCAGACTAGGGGTTGCCAGATCCAGCATGAGTGTCCACTACATGGAGCTACCAGGGCAAGAGACAAGGCCTACACCGAGTCTCTTCCTCTGGGCCACAGTCTCTTCTCCCGGGACCGGCCCCGTGTTTTCTCCTGGGGCCGGACCGTGGTCTCTTCACCCGGGCTGCAGTGTCTTCACCCAGGCCCATGCTAATAAAGGGGAGTGCAGCTTGACCTGGGAGAAGACACCGCAGCTCCTCCCCTGGCTCACCCTGTGGCTCAGTCCCAGTCTCACACCCCACCCCCCACCCCCGGCTCGGCTTCTCCCTCCAGATGTGTTTATGGATCTAGCAAAATCCTCCAGTCTACTGGAGTTTAATGCACATGATCTGTACCATTCCATTCTAAATGGAGTGCCCATAGACAGGTGCTGATCTAAAGCAGACTAAAGTATGGATGTGTACCAGTTCTTCTTCTCAGGTTGGGTGCTGCACCCACGGCAGAGGAATGTTATCTCATGATGGCAGATGTAAGATACAGCTAACATTAGCTAGCTAACTGTGTATGAGGACACTCCATTTATAACATAATGGTACAGATCGTGTACATTGAACTCCAGTGGACTGGAAAATGTTGATAGATCCATAATCTCATCAGGGGGCAGAAGGTACGGGTCTGTAGCTAGCCCTGCTATCATTAGCTTCAACATTAGCTCTGTTGTTGTAATGGCTGCCTTTCTACCAGCTACACTGTGTTATATGTCGTACTGTTATTGTCATTATGCTGTGCCATATGTTATAATGGTCGAACTTTACATATGACTGTGTGTAGATACAAAGGCAGCCACTACAACAACAGAGCTAATGTTGTATTCTACTTATGACAGCCACTGTACCGTAATAGTACCCTTGCGATTTCACAGTAGTGAACCCAGTTAGCCACCTAGCTAGCATCTGCTGGTGCTAATGTGCTATCGAAACAAACAGAGCCTGTTCTATCTGTAGTTTGTCTGTAACCAGCTGAAACCATGGGTGTCTCTGAAGAAGGATAGAACTGTTGTGTGCGGCCACTGTACGAGTAAAGCAGGTTTAAAAACGACAACATTTAGCTCAAATTCTATATTCGCCGGTTTACCGTCCAGTGTACCGTCCAGCACTTCCGCCGTCCGTCATGGCGCTCGTTTGAGGCGCGAACTAGTGATGGATAGATGAGGCGTCATGAAGCGTTTGGACACACTGCCAAACTGTACTGATACTTAAAAAAAAAAACTGAACTGATACTGTGTCACTGAATACTGACACCTGCTGGGCCTTAAAAATCCCTACAGGCAACCTAGTTGACTGAACTGATACTGATTTGATGACCTAGTAAATACAATAATATAATTTAAGTCATTGTATTTTATATTGTATTATTTCATATCTTCATTTAAATTTAAAATCTTTGATATTTTTAGATACAGTCAATAATTAATGTGAACATGTATCATAACGTGAAAATCTAAGTGAACGTGTTATGAATGAGGATGCTTGTGGACTGGGGTTTTTTTTTTTGTTTGTTTATTTATTTATTTACAAATTTTTATTAAAAAAATAAGTTTTTCCAACGTTCTGAAATTGAGTCTGTTAGGCTTTTTTGATACCACTTCTCCAACTGTAGTAAACACCCACTCACACGGCACAGATGAGCAGATATGAATAGTAAACTAAGAGTCACTTTGAAATTAATTTGAATTCAGATCAAGTGGAAACTGAGAGGAACAGGATGAAACAACAAGGAAATTAAAACAAATCCCTTATTTTCCGATATGAGATCAAAATGGTCCCACACGGCGGAAGCCTTTCTTTTGGCTTGAGGCTGCTCCATAATTCTTGATGGATCTGACATGAACCGCAAAAGATCAGAGATTCTTTTGGCGGATGCATCCCGTTGACAGATGCGCTTCTGTATAAACACAGTTTGGCGCGTCAGAGTCAGTTCGAAACAGTGCCTGTATCGGTCACGTGACTTTCTTGAACCTACATGCGCACCGACACGGGGTTTTGCTCTGAGTTCGACGCATGCGCCGACTCATCGAGCTGTCGAACCCATCACCAGCGCGAACAGAACGTGACGTAATATGCAAAAGGTTAACATCACAAAGTTAGCACCTACAGAAAAAAAAATAAATAAATAAAAAATAATAATAAAAAAAAATAAATAAAAAAAATAAAAAAAAGTTAGCACCTACAGGAAAAATGTCAAACTAGTATCTTATCTTTACGACAACAGAGTTTATGATGAAGCGGTTTAAGTTTAGAAAGCATAATTTCACTGACCAGTGCTTTGTGTCGTGTTCCACCGCTGGCAGACTGACGGACGCGGGGAAATAGACATGTCTGTGATAAACCGCGATGAAAGTTATTGGAGATGTTGCATATGATGCATTCAATGTTAACTACGACAAACGACAAACGAGAACACTGCATATCATAAAAAAAAAAGTGCTATGATATGTTCAAATAACAGATCAAGAAACTGAATTTTTAGTTCCTGAAGAGAAATGTAAAGCAATGAAAATGATAAATGTTAGTTTTATTACTACTACTAATTCATAGTAACTACAACTGTTACTATGAATTAGAATTTTGAGAATTGTGATAAATATAACAAAACAGGATAACTCAGACACACTATATGCCCTTAATTTATTTATCTATTTAATTTTAACCAGGACTGGCTAAAGTAGGGCTGCTATATGTTTTGTACGAGGTAAAGTTAACGTGAGTTTAGCAGTATCTGTCGTAGTCAGTAACAGTAGTATTATAATTTAGGTATAAGTGACCAAGTATTAATTATCAGTTCTGCTTTTTTAAGGAAAAAAAAACACTTTTTTTTATCGTATGATAATTTTAATTTTCTTGGCCAGTATTTGAATTATTTAAAAAATTATATAACATGAATAAATGTTCTGGAATTTTACAGTTTATCCCTGTAAAAATTAAGCTCCTAACAGGAATTACACATTATTTTAACACTTTAATGTTGTAATTGTAAACTCATTGTACTGTTTGTAGCATTACAGGTTTTCTCTGTCTAAGTGACAGCAATCTGTAAATTCTACAAAGAAATCTGATTCTTTTCACATAATTTTGCATTTAAAATAAAAGTTATGGTCTGTTCTGTATTTTACAAAAAATAACTGTCAAGTAAACAGGGCTTCTTTGTTTTTCCATTTACCTTTTTAATGATGTCATTACTTTACAGCATTTTGCTGTCAATTTTACAGACATTTTTTACAGTGCAAAAATATGCAAATATGCCAAACTGCAACAGTTAACTGTTTCCAAATTTTGTGTAAATCCCCGGACACACAAACACACACACACATGCACGTATACACACACACACACACACACACACACACACACACACACCCAGAGGTCATTTGGCTTTTATAATATAGATAAGAAAAAACAGTCCAGGTGGACCATTTTAGGCTTAGGGTTTAAAGGGTTAAGTTTTAACTTTCACCAGTGCACTCAACTGATTTAATAACATTTCTAACATTTCTACTGATGTTGAAAAATCTAATTCTGCTGCATCATTTCAATCCTTAGGGCAGTAAAAAATCTTTAATTAAACATTTTACTTCTAGCTGTTCTTGTTCAAGCTGATTCAGTTGCTCTATATTTTTCTCAGATGTGTTCTCAGTGGTTCCATTGTTTTTTTACTACTCCATTTCTTCATGAACTTTAGCATTAATAAAGCTACTGACAGGTTTGTTTTCACTGTGATGGCAGACATACAGGTGAAGGTGCTTCCTGCTGAACATCCAGATGAACGGGCAGTTACGCTGATGTGCACCACCAGCTGTGATCTGACCGAGAAGCCCACATCCTACATCTGGTACAAGAACGGACAGTTTCTGTACGAGGACTGGTCTCCTTGGTACCAGGAGGTTCTCACTGGCAACGATGACACCACTTACTCCTGCTCCATCAAAGGACACGAGGCTGTCAGAGCTCCTCACGTCTCAGTGGGTAAGTCACTTTAACTCAGTTTAACCCAGTTTAACCCAGTTTAACCCTCCAAGAACTAACCTGCCACGACCCAAGGCATAAACTAACAGCACACTGAAATAATTGAGGTACATTGCAATTTCTCAAAAGGAAGGATTTGATTGATTGATTGATATCTTTATTTCGATTATGTAAATGATAATTTAAAAACAGAAATGCAAATAAATTATAGATTTGAAAGAGAATGAGAACAAAACAAGACAGTAACTTAAAACTGTAACATCTTAAGCCTCAAAATTTACATGAGCAAAAAGGAGTAGGAAGAAGTATGAACTTACCTAATCCTACCCCTTCAAACCTTTTCATAGAAATCCCCCAACATCCAACCTCTGAATGAAAGACTTCATGAACTAACTGTCTGGTGTTAGAGAAAATAAGACATGCCACAAGAGGTATTGCAGCCAAATTCTATACAATTTGGCAGCCTGTCTTATCTTATATTGAAAAGATGGACACAAACAACATCTCATTTTAACTAAGGATATTCTTTTCTTTTTTTTTTTTTAATTAATTTACTTAAGTCCATTTTTTTTATAGATTTTATTGATGTATCTATTTTGGATGTGTGAGTTTATTTATTTTGTTGGGAGTATGAAGTGCATCAGACTTGGGATTGTACAGTTATGATTGTTATAATATAAAAATTCAATTAAAATAAAAACTTTGGTGAAAAAAACATGCAAATTCTCAGCTTTTCATGGTCATCTGATTAAAAAAGAGGAAAGAAAATTGTATAGAATTGATCCTCACAGTACGAATGCACCACAGTACAAGAAGTTCGCTTTACAAATTGCAGCTCATGAGAATTTTTGTCAGTAAATATGAGTGTAAATCTGCAGTACGAGCAGGTGTTCCCCCATAGGTGCAGCCTCCACAGGTTCACCTCATGTTCAGGAGAACCAGCATTCAGATGGAGGAGATTAAGAAATCCCAGAATGAGGACAGTGTTGTGGAGGAAGCGATTAAAACAAGTGTTGGCAAAGAGGACAGGGGTTTATGATTTTGTTGAAAAAAAAAATCATACAGACAAATGAATGTTTAATTCAAAAAGTAGAACAAAGTAGATTTGTCTGGATAGGTTTTCAATGAAATGACCTGCAAGTGCAGACAGTGATGAAAGTGAGGCCAGACAGAAGAAATTAAGTGAAGAGAGAAAAATCGCCAGAAATTCTTCTACATTATGAATCTCCAACCTGAAGGAGATTCTCCTTCCAGAGAATAACCCTCCTCCTCTTCCTCCACCTCTCGTCTTCCTCCTCCTCTTCCTCCTCCTCCTCCTCCTCCTCGCTCCACCATCTTCCTCACACACAAATCATCTCATGTGTTTTTATAATTGTTATTTTTTTTCAAACTGCACTTTTTCTGTTTTAAAAAATACACTAAAACCCTGGTTTTGGAGGGCTTGAATGGATTTATTATATTTCAACTCATTTCAGTGAGGAAAGGTGATTTTTAAAATGAGTAAATTGCAAAACAATCACAGTCATGGAACAAACTGAAATTTGGGAGGTTCCACCATAATGGTCTTTGCATTTGTGCAGATGGGTGCATCTATGAAACTGGTCCCTAAAAACAGGACATGGGAGCTAAAAATTCAAACCAGTTGTAGACTAATGTTATGAAGTGAGTTTGGAAGCACCTTGGGCTTATTTTAAAAATAAATACTTTCTGAAATAAAAGAGAAACTATTTTTAAGATAAAACACATTTTTATATATTTTTACATTATACTTAATACAAAAATCTGCATCTTTCAAAAGGACTTTGAAAATTCCGCACTACTATTTTTTTTAATATCTTTTTATTCTCTCACAGGTACATTTGGGACTCAAACTAATTATGCAGAGTGTTTCACAAAAATGGCCGCTGTTACAAAACCATTCGCCGTTTATATGCGTTTTACTGGGCAGGTTCTGCATGTAACGCAAGTGGACACGATGAGTTACATACAAAACCTGGAATGGGACTGCCGATTCATGAAAAACCCACATGTCTGGATTAGAAAAACCACTAGGATCGTCAAATTTAACAGTGTTTTTATTTATAGTGCTATATAAGACCATTTACAGCCATGTTTTCCAGATCAAATACACTGACACCTAGGTAGCTTTTCATGTCCCAGTTTTGGTCCTATTTTTGGCCCCAATATTTGATTAAAAATTCATTAAGCTTGGGATAACTCAGAGCAAGAGTACACATTTTTTGCATTTATCTGAGGTTATCATTAGGTACATCCTGTGGGGAAATATGTCTACATTTCTCTTTTATTATTGGGTGTAAAAAAGCTGGAAAAGTGCCAGATACCAAAATGAACCCAGTTTCATAGAAGCACCCAGATGTAAAAGAATGAAATAAATCATATTAACAGGTATACATGCAGGAAAACATACTGGGGAGAAATCCAAGTGTGTTAATCTGATTTCTCTTAATCACATTTCTGCTGTTATCTGATAAATCATGTCATATTATACTGTTTACATGATCACTAATAATCTGATAAGTCCTATCAGTAATCTATTCTATTCTATTCTATTCTATTCTATTCTATTCTATTCTATTCTATTCATTCACTTTGTATATGTTTGGGTGATTCCATTGCATTCATTATAATGTAATTGAGTTATGCCTCTCCATGTTTTGCATCTCATTAAGCTTCTGTGCAGAGCTTTGACACAAACTCTGCAAAAAATGTGCAAATAAAAACTGTAATATTGAAACAGAAACATTCAGGAAATGCATAAGTTTTATTAAATACTTTATCCTATGTCTTGTATCCAGATTCTGTCAGTTCAGCCTGTTTCACTGTGCGCTATGCAGGGGGAAGGATGTGTTCGTATGAGCAGACGTCTGTGGAAAAGCCCTGCTCCATCACATACCCCAAAAGTAATCTACTCTAAGCATTTAAAGGATGTCTGGAAAAAAAAATGCTTTTAAATTTGTGTTTGTGGATAAATCTCATGTTATATAAACAGCTGTGAGTCTTTTTTGTTACATCACACTAACCACTGTGAAATGTTTTTATTGTATTTCTATAGATGTAGGCATTACTGAAACAGATGAAAACACTTTTTTCATACTGAAGTGTAACAGCAGCTGTCCCGAGGCCAGCCCTCACAACGCCTTCAGGTGGTTCATCAACGGAAAGCTGTTCGGACACTGTGAGAATCAATACATTACAGTTCGCAATTCTAATTTTGACGTTGACACTTTCACCTGTGCTGTAAAAGGCCACGAAGATCTGCATTCTGATGAATTCAGTAAGTACGAGCTTTTGTCTGTGTGTAAGATTTTTCATTGACCTTTTATAAAACACAACATTTCATTAAACAGTCATCCAAAGGATCCCCATATTTACTTTTTTTGTGTAAATGATTTGGGGTTTGACCTCTACACGTGGCTGATGATGAACTCCTTTGTGAAAACAGGATTCATTTTTTATAAAAAATAAATTAAACTGGCTGAAATTGATCCTTTGTTTATTCCAGCATGCTTTAAAAGTTTTGACTTCTTTTCTAGGAGGTTATGCCATTAAATACAGCCTCAGGAGAGTCTGTGCTCTGGAAGGATCTTCAGTGACTATTTCCAGTTCTGGTACTGTTTTTTATAAAATTTGGACGTTTAAGTCATGGTATGAACCAAAGACGAAACCCGATGGTGTAAAGCTGAAAGAGGAAGCAGGTGATAGGGAAGCGAATCCGAAGGACAAACACATCAACCTGACTATGAATTACCTGATGAAGAACAACTCTGGAGAATACACGAGGATACGTGATGATCAAGAACAATGGCCCGATGTTTCTCTTCCTGGAATGATTTTGATCATCACAGGTCATTTTAACTTCAATATGTTTTTAATGAAATGTCTGACACAACTTTAACGTGGCAGCAAATCTTAAAATGTGTTCCAGCTGTAGGGAGGCTGGTGGGATAGACAGGTCGAGTTCCATTCCCACAGTGAAACTTGAAGATACAAAATCCAATCTAATCCACTTTATTTATACAGCGCATTTAAACAACAACAACTTTTCCAAAGTGCTGCACATAGAATCGTAAAAACAATAAATCAAATAAAAGAAAATACACTAAAAGCGATAAATAAGTATATGAAACTACAACAATGCTATAAATAAAACAATAAAATCAAATAGTTAAAAGTAATACAATAAATAAAAGACACAAAGGACCCCTCAACTCACGCAGAGTTAAAAGCCAGAGAATAAAAGTGGGTCTTAAGATGAGACCCAAAAGACTCCACCATGGGGACTGTTCGGACGTGGGGGGGGGGCAGGGTGTTCCAGAGTCTGGGGCCGACCACAGAGAAAGCCCTGCCCCCCCCTGGTTTTAGGCACCAGAAGCTGGAGCTGGCCCTCGGACCTCAATACGCAAAGTACTGTTCATAGCATTAAAAACCCCAGACAGTCATTCCATATCCAAACACCTGGAGGGTCCTCAGTCACCATGTAGCAATCAATAACAGAATACGGGCCAATAACATCACCATTTTGGCCATTTTAAATGTAATAAAGCCAATAACTTAATAAAATGTTTGAGGTGACACCATAATAACGTGAGCTTTCATCATTATACCTCAAACAACATGAACACTTCACTAAAACTGCAGTTCCTGAAGTTGCGACTTATGGGAAAAATTGCTAAAATTAAAGACTACATGGCAATAAAAAATAAAATCAAGTTTCAAAATGACACAAACATCACCCCATAGGGTTTTAATTAAGACATAGCACATACGTTTTTATTGTTATCTACAGTACATACAGATAACCAAATTCCAACTGATGACTTGGCTTAAAAAAGAAGACAAAATGTAACAACAGACACAAAATCTAAAATATACTTGAAATACACAAACAAAACAAATGGGCATCCCAATAAATATGTACAAAATGGATAATAGCTTATAGCGCAGCAGAATACCATGTAGGAAAGTAACAGTATGATAAATAAATATGCTCCTAAATTTCAATTTCAAGCTTGATCTTCTGCACTTAGTACATCTTATTTCATGTATGTTGAATGCGTGCATATTAGAACACTTAAGTCACCTTTACGTTCTTTTTCCAGGTGTAAAAGTGACCATGTTTCCCTCTTCCGTGGTGACAGAGGGCCACAGAGTCACACTGACCTGCACCACCAGTTGTCCTCTGACTCACCCCTCGATGTACATCTGGTTCTTCAACGGTCTTCCTCTGACCCTGAAGGAGAGTCCAAACAAACACCTGGTTCTGGACCCGGTCGGCCTTCAACATGCAGGAACCTACTCCTGCAGTGTTACAGCCCCTCACAACGTCAGCTCCTCTGAAGAGGCTCTCACTGTTCAACGTAAGTGAAACTTTACATTAGGAGCAAAGGGTGAATATGAAGCCTGATGAAAGCACCAGGAAAACTGTGATATGTCTATTTAGTGTTAAATCCTTTAGTTTCTACGGAGACGTCAGGGATAAACCAGGTCAAAATTCTAGCCAAGAAACTGGTTAACTATCAATACATATAAATAACTGGTGTAAAATACAGTTTGTCATTTTTTCATGGTCATCAGATATGACCCATTTGGATGTTCAAAGGCTCTGTAGTTACCGTGGAAACACCGTCATCTTCTACAACATTGATTCACCAGTAAAACCCACGGAGTTTGATAAATGACAGCGGATGGAGTGGATGTTCAGTAGCAGACATTTTTGCTAAAAGAAAAAAAAGTCACCTTTTCCTTAGTTTTCTCAGTTTCTGACATAAAAACCCTGAACTTTAATCAGAACTTTTATGAACATCTACATGATCAGTAAATTGAATATAAGAAAAGACATGATTTACACTTTGAAAAAAAGCAAAATAAAGATGATAATATTATAATAAATAGTAATAAATCACTCAAGAAAGGTTAAATATGAAGAAAAAAATGCATGTGGGAACTGCCATAAAAGTAGCACTGGGTCTTTATGGGTTAATGTACTTACAGTTCCTCAAATATTCACTTGAGGTTAGTTCCAAAGGTCCCACACTGTTTTGCTGGACCACCTTCAGCTTTGATTATGGTATGCATTCACTGTGGCATCATTTTGATAAGTCTATGCAATGTCACGTCATTCATTACACAATGTTCATTCATTACACATAATGTTGCTTAACATAGCAATCCCTTGTCATATTTTTGTAATATTTTACAATACCATAATATTTACAATAAAGCAGACCCAAAGTATTTTTTTTACAGTAAATCTCTTTAATTTGCTCTGCACTATGGGGAAATGTATGTGATTTGCAGTAACTTACTGTTTTTTCCTCATTGTTATTTCTCTCTCTTCTCTATTTACATAAATATTTATATAAACACCAGATTTCTTATTTTCCTTTATATTTCACTCTTGTGGTTTTTCTTTTCTTTCTACCTGTATACTGGTGTGCTGTATGTTGCTGCTGTCAGCTGTGAAATTCCCTCATGGTGGGATCAGTAAAGTCTTATCTTTTTCAAATTGCGGCAGTTTACCATGTTTACATTCACAGTGGTGCCACACATTACCGTAGAGCTACTGTAGTTATAGTGGTGCCAAAATGATTACAACACCTGACAAATCTGAAAATACCAGCCTTTTCTTTCTTTCTTTGTTTCTTTGTTTCTTTGTTTGTTTCTTTCTTTGTTTCTTTGTTTGTTTCTTTCTTTCTTTGTTTTTTTCTTTCTTTTTAACTACAGACATGATT
>JAPQRP010000001.1:28996853-29008817 GCA_037367295.1 Apogon hyalosoma | reverse complement strand
ATGTGTGTGTGTGTATGCATGTCAGAAATATAACTTTACATAATCAGTTATATTTTTTCTACAAGTGATACTGAAACTTTGTAAACAGTTCCATAAAATAGAGTTCTTAAGCTAAAAAATTAGCCTATTTGAGAAATGGAAGGTGAAACTCGCATTTTTGACACTGATGTTAACTTTTACTTGATCTGGCCCAAATGGAAGTTGTCTTTGAAAGAATCTTGTAAAATTTTGTTTGAAAATGCACTGTTTACAACAAAACATACATATTTATTCAGATTTTAAAGGGAACTACATTTCTGTGTACCTCCCTGGAAACAAATATAAGATTTCACTGAAATTAATAATATTTTTTTGTATATTTTGTGTGTTTCTTGCATCACACACATAACCACACAAGGTAGTTAAATAGGCTACTCAAATATTTACTTTTTACTTGAAGTTGATTATGGTTTTCCCTTTGTCAAAGGTTACTCCAGTTGGGGAGGTGGAGGTTCAGGCAGCAGAGGTAAGGAAATAAGTTTTCCTACACATATTGTATGATCACACCAACATGGTAGTTTATTGTAGGCATGTTGCCAGCACAGATTGTCCATATAGCTTCATGTAGAGATGGGTGATAATGGGGAATTCACATAGTATGCATGTGATGATGATGTGAATTACAATGTTACTCTGGATTACAGTCTTTACTCAAAAGAAGTGGAGCATTATGTTCATGTCAGCACCTCTGAATTTCTCACTGTTTTAGGGTCTGGGGGATTTGACTTGTATGGGGGAGGTTATAAGGACTCCATGTCTGGACTGGGGGGATATGGAGGAGGGGGCCACATGAAGAGAGGTCTTTCCGGGTCCATGCTGTCATCTGCAGGCACTCATGCTGATGCAGTTATTGCCAAAATCAACCAGCGCCTGGATATGCTTTCTCAGTTGGAGGGGGGTTTGAAGGGGACACGTGGTGACAGGTAATCATTTCTGTTGAATATCATAAACATACCTCCAAGCTGATGACTAATATCCCAGTAATGATGTTAAAGATACTGTTATCACAGCACATGTTATTAGTCAACATCTCATTTGGACCCATGAATGTTCTTTATGCATGGCCGGTAGAGTGCCTAAGTCAGGGGTGTCCAATCCTGGTCCTCGAGAGCGATTATCCTACATGTTTTAGATGTTTCCCTCTTCCAGTCCGCCTGACGGTCATTATCAAGCTTCTGCCGAGCTTGACAATAGGCTGATCCTTTGAATCAGGTGTGTTGGAAGAGGGATACATCTAAAACATGCAGGATAGTAGCTCTCGAGGACCAGGATTGGACACCCCTGGCCTAAGTCCTGTTATTACTTCAGAAAGAATACATGCATTAATGGGAGGTGCTGTAGATTTGATCCCATTTGAATTTTGTCAACAGTCACACTCAATGTTCAAATCAAAAGATAATTTTAGAAAAAGTTGAGAAAGTCACACTTTTGAACTACATCTCTAACCTCACATTATCCATGTCACAGACACCAGAAGGGCTCGAGAGATTTTGTCTTTTTTTTTTTGGAAAAGAGTAAAAACATAAAAAGACGTGAAAACTTTAAGGTCTGTTAAGTCTGGTCACACTGAAAGCTGGAGAGGCCTCAAGAGCTCTGGGCCACTTGTGAACAGAAGTTTCATCACTTTCACAACTGAGTCTAAGTGATGTACATTTTTACAGTCGTATACTTGTAGTTTTTAAGGATGATTTTCTTGACTTTTGAGTCTATCTTCTAAAATTGACAAACATCAAATGTGCAAGTTTTAATATGTTTCAAAAGGATCAGAGAATGTTCTTGTCATTGATTAAGGTTTATATTTTTCTGAAATAAGTTCCCATAGTGCTTCACCAGAAGCGATTACTCCATCCAACTAATTAACTCTTTGTTTTAAAAATCATCTTAATTTCAGAAATGTATTTTGCTCTGACACAAAAAGAGGCATAGACCTTCTAATGCCGCTTGTAAAAGCAGGTCCTGTCTTAGTTTAGTAATCAGAAATGATGCCTTTTTAGTGAAAGTAACCAATGCAGTAGTAGAGAAAATAAAGCTCTTATGGATGTAAATGAAGTTAAGTAAACGGCGGTCCTATCTTCTATAAATGAATACAAAAGCATTCACTTACAGAATATAACCTTGGTTATATTATGTAGGTATCAATTCTCATTTGTGATTTTGAGGGAGTGAGTTTTTCATAGACTGCATGTGAAAGCCTCAGCATCTGAGGGCACTTTTATTGCTTCCCATTTGTTTAGTTCAGGTTTATGTAATTGCTGGGAGAACACATTAGGGTCAGCTCATGAAAATGCATGGACTCTGTTGGAAGTGCAATAGTAGACCATGTTTCCCATTTGTGATCCTTGTTCATGAAGTCAATCCTCTTTAGCTAGTACTCCTTGAACATTGCCTCTGTCGTTTTTTGTTTTTGTTTTTTTTTTTCTCTCTCTACACACTTGTTATTGTCATCCTCCATGTGACCTAACCCTCTATTCTGGCTTTAGGTTACACAGGAGAACTTAGGTTATACTACGAGTGTTTATCTGACAATACTTTGTTGAGTTCAAATGTTTGAAGACGCTTTAAAAAATGGTTAAAATTACCTGAAAAAGCCCAGTTCATTTCTTTTCCCTTTTTTTATCTACACATTATAATCTAGGCACTTGTACAGATACTTTTTGGCATTCATCTCCTGACATGACATTATTGGTTCTGATGAACCATTGCTCTTGTCTGTTACAGCATATCCTTTAACAAGGAACAGGGTTTAAATTAAGCTGTATTTCCCCCAATCTACAGGATACAGGAAAATGATTTCTCCACTAAAAAGGTCACAAGTATACTGTTGACAGGCTTGGATCATTGGTTTTTGATCTTTGGTTTATGTGGTTTATAAAATAAAGCTGGGAGTGACCAAAAAATCTGAAGAGAAAGTGAGACCATGGAGGAGAAGGTAAAGCAGATGGAGAAATCCAGATCTGACTGTCCTCCCTGCCTCCCTTGCTCTCTGCTCTTCTCTATCACTCCTTTCCCTCCCTCCCTCTCGCAGGTTTGACCAGTACGAGTCATTCGACTCGCGCACTTCCGCTCTCGCCTCCTCCCGAGATCTCTACAGATCTGGCAGTGGTAGCTATGGTTACGGTGATGGCCGTGGAGACAACATGCTGTTGGGTCAGCGTGGAGGCTCTGGCTTCGGAGGGGGAATGGGGCTAGGTGGAGGAGGAGGCTTCGATAGCCCCTCCTCTTCCTATGGAGTCGCTAAAATGCGACAGAATATGAGAGACTCCTTCACCGGTGGCCAGGGAGGAGGTTCTGGAGGTGGAGGATGGGCTGGAGCGGGCCGACGTTCCCCCAGAAGGGGCGGAAGTGCTGGGGGTCGAGGAACTGGAGGAGGAGGGTTTGGAGGCCGCAGATCCGACCCCACTCCATTAGGAGGAGGTGGGCGAGGGAGCGGTGGTGGCGGCAGCCAGTCCCACCGTGGCCACTCTCCAGGAGGTGGTAGAGGCAAGCTCCCATCCCTCCTGTCCAACCGCATGTACCCTGAGAGTGGGGGTTTCCATCAGGGTTCCAATCAAGGGCCTCACGACTTTCCTGGGAGGCATTTTGGCGGGGGCCCACGGGCCGGCCGTCAGCGAGGCCGCAAGAGACCTCTCAACAAAGTAAGTACCTCCAGCCAAGAACCGCCTCAGATACTGGGCAAAAGATAAAGCCCTTTCTGGTTCCACCCTTTTTGTGTCCTCAGCCAACTGGCAAGTCAGTCTCACCTGCTAAAGGAGATTGAATCAGATAATCCATTTAACAAATTGATTGACACCCAATCTCTGCCTGTTCCCCTTATTTTATATGATCAGCCCCTCTGATCGAAACAGCCCCATTTAAGGCAAATGGCACCACTTCCTGCCCCATTTCATTAGACACATGTGGTGGTGTTAAAGAATTGTAATCTGTAGGGTTTGCTTTAATTTTTTTTCTTGACCTCAGACCTGGGATGATGCACCTAATACTGCTAGTACAGTAAAGCCCTTTTTTAGTTGGGCTGATTGATTTTTTTTTTTTAATTATGTTTTATGAAATTCTGTAAAAATGTATTAAAATAGATACCAATACCATAATTGTTTTTCCTTTACCTACAGTCTATTTTAAACCTTCACAGCTAGAATGTTCTAAACAAAATTTGGGTGTGTGATTGCCTTAGATTTTTCTGGAATTCCAGATTCTCCAACCTGAGTGTGACCTATGTGAATTGTGCAGATCCACCTTCCTCCACTCTCAAGTTGTAGCTCCTCACTTGACCCTCCCCCATCACCACCACAGAGAGGAGCTGACACAATGGCCTGATGAGCTGCAACTTAAAGAGTTGGTAGGAGGGACAGATCTGCGATTCAAGTGGGTCACATTGTCAGACTGAAAAATCCAGACTTCCAGAACAATCACGTCAGACAATTTTCTATTGTTTTGCGTAATATTACTGAGGCATATTTTAATATTGAAAAACATCAAAACCCAACACTTGACATTTTTTTTATGTTCTTTTCATCTTGTCAAATAAGATCTGAGATTATTGAATCCACAAAGGTGAATCAAAATTAAGGAACTAAGCACTGAATTGACAAATAATTTAAAACCACAAATAACTGATTTACCATAAAATCAGCTCTGAAACTCAGAAATTATGATTTGACCTTTAGTGATACTGACTGATTGGGAGTTTCTAATCTTAATATTTATGGCCATATTGCCTAGCCTTAATTTCAGGGAGTTAATTGTATTACATTTGTCACCAAGTGTATCTGTGAATGAAAGTGGATTGTTGTTGACTGTAGCAGGTGAAGCCACAGCGCGACGTCCAGAAGAAGAGGAAGCAGACACTCAGTGGAGGTGATGAACCAGAGTCAAAGATGAATAAGACAGAGGCTGCTGGCAGCGACGCTACTCAAGGTACTTTACAGAACAAAGTCATGGTGGACTCGACGTGAACAACGTTGGTACTTGACCCATGCTGATGCAAATATTCTCCATTTCCACAGAAGAAGCAGAAAAAAATGGTCATGAGAGCGAAGCAAAGACTGCTGCTACAGTGAGTAAAGCTTGAGATACTGGGCCCATTTACTAATGCTTTGCACTGGTGAAAATTTTCTTTTTGCATTTAAAATAAACTGTTGGAATTTACTGAAGAAGTAGAGTTGCCACTGCAAGGACATGGACAGAGTGCAAAATTTGAAGACCTATTTAAATGAGAATGTTGAAGCAGATAACATTCCCAAGAAGGGCAGGGTTAATAAGCTGAGTGTTGTCAGGTTCTTACTAGAATACCTGCTGGTGATGATGATAATAATGATAAATACATTTTTCACTTTCTCACAGGAAACAAAATCTACTGCAGATGAAGATCAAGGTAAGCTTTGTCTGTTTGATGCTGTGTTTCTGTATAATTGTTGTGATCTATAAATCTAACCTGCAAATTATGCACATTTCCATCTCTTTCGTTGTTTCCATAAGCTTTTTTAATGATGCACTTCAAAACACACAACATATTTTATGGAAATGCAGCTCATGTCTGCTGCCTGTCTTGTACAGTTACACGCTTCCGAAAATATACCAGCATTTTTAAAGTAATCTTAAGTTTTCATGATTAGCTGAGCCAAAGCAGGACAACGATTCTCAGGCGAAGAAAAAGCCACAGGGCAAACAGAACACACCCCAAGGCCAGGACAAGCACCCAAAAATGAGGAAGAGGAGGGGCTTCCTGGAAAGGTAAGTGGAAGTCTTATCTTATATTCCTTCTCTGTTTTGTCTGTAGATTTTCACTTATCCAGCTCATGATAATCCTAAGGCTCATTTTATGCTCTACATGAAAGACGCAGACGGACATGGACGGAGCATTCTGTCCATCACCTGCGTACATTATGTGCCTAATTCTGTCCATTTTCCGGGAGCTTGCAGATGTGTACCTGGAGGGTTAGGGTTATGGAGGGGTATCACTGCAAACAGTGGAGGCAGTGTTGAGATTTGAACAGACTAATTTCCATAAATATCGGCTTTCAAAAAGCAGCCATTTGAGTTGGTGAAAAACTACCGACATATTTATGACATCTACCCTTCTCGACGTTAAAGGTGGGGTACAAGATCTTAGAAAAGCGGTTCGAGCAAGCTTCATTTTGAAAATACACAATTCAAAAGTCCAAATCCCTTTCTTCAGACACCCCCCACACGAAGCCATGCCTCCAGAATACTGGCAATGGAATGCTTGTTCCCGAGGGTTCACACGGACCGCACAGCAACAATTCTCCCGGCTCGGGCTCTGGCTCCTTGTCCAATCCATGCATACCTCCTTCAGTCTCCTCCAACACCCCCGCTCTTACAGAACAGCCCCAGTTCATACCTATCTGGCTAATGTTCCATTTCTTAGTGATTTGTGTCGGTGACGAAACAGTTTTCCGGTGAACTTTACATCCTAATATTACTGATATAACTAGCCAAGCTCTAGCTTCGTTTCCTGTACTAGTGCTCCAAGCCTCTGAGAACGCACGATTCATGCATGAAGAGGAGTATGCACAGAGGGGGGAGGGACAAATGGCAGTTGAGTTTGATAGACATATCACCGTTCAATCATTTTGAGTGGGTGCTCAAAATGATTGGATGGTGTTTTTTCAGTCCTGTCTGTTCCACAGGTGACTTTTTTTTTAATTTTTGTGTTGGAGCATGTCATTAGTTGTAATCGGGGTGTGAAGGAGATTTTAAGCAATATAGTAAGAAATGCTCCAGGAAAACATCTTGCACCCCATCTTTAACATTAGCATCCACATCAGTTAAACCTCCTCTGTCGTCACCGTGTTTGGTATTATTGACTTTCTTCTTCTCAAAAAACTTTACTTACTCTTTGTGGTATTTGGCCTGTTAAGTAAGAGCAATGCCCTCTGGTGGATTGATTGAGAAATGCTCATTCCAACATACATGACGCATGGAAGTATGAAGGCAGTGACGCATGAAAATGTTAGAAACGGACGTACCTTTTTTAAGTACATAAAGGGAACATAAATGAGCCTTAAATTAGGGGTCACCAACCCTTGTCCTTGAGAGCTACTGCCCTGCATGTTTTAGATGTATCCCTCTTCCAACACACTTGATTCAAATGATAAGCCCATCATCAAGCTCTGCAGAAGCCTGATAACAGCCGTCAGTTGTGCTGGAAGAGGGAAACATCTAAAACATGCAGGATAGTAGCTCTCGAGGACCAGGGTTGCTGACCTCTGTCCTAAATGATGTAGTAAAATAAGCTCCAAACTTAAGACTTAATATGCTAAAATGTGAGACTGAAATCATGCTTGTTTTTCTAAAGTTTATACCTTATATCTCTTTATTCTTGATTGTATCATTTAACCTTTTATACTTGTACTCTGACAGACCTCTACATAAGAATTCCTTTGTGCCCAAACATGTATACAAATAGCAAATAAACTATCTCTTAAATCCATACACGGTCCAAATTTTTGGTCATAACAACCCTAACTTTAATTCAACCACTTTGGACCTACTCTGACTTGTATTTTCTCATTTTTGTTCATTCAGCATTTACTGTTCAGTGAATGCCGTTGTGTTGAACTGTGTACACTCACTACAAGGTGAAAAGTGAATCAAAGATGCGGTTGTCACTGTAAAATTTAACTTCAGCCTCTAAGTGAAAACTTTTCAGGTGTTTGGGTTTTGGTAATGATTTACAGTTACATTGTCTGTAACTTTGCTAAGAATAATTTACTGGTCAACTGAACTTTTTCATCTCATTGCAGCTCTTCCATCTGGGATTTTATTCATTCATTTACCTGATGATTATAATTGTCCATTTTTTTTCTTCTCTTAGGGTGATGTTTGCCTGCTCTGTGTGCAAGTTCCGTTCATTCTACAAAGAGGACATGGAAACTCACCTTGAGAGTCGCTTTCACAAAGACCACTTTAAGTTCCTCTCAAGTCAACTGTCCAAACCTACTACAGACTTCTTACAGGTGACTGATACACTGCATCTCAAACACACACTATATCCACAAAAGATTCTACTAAAAACAAACAATGATAGACAAGCATTAATGTTACCATTAGCAGAAGAGTGTAACATGTCAAGTTAATAGTTTTTTGACACTTTGTGTTAAAACAACATTGCTATACCTTTTTCAGAAATGCATTTTACTGGAGTAGCTCTGTATCAGTTTCAGGCCATATTGTTGACATTGGTAATTCTTTTAAAAAGCCAGTTTTCCATTTTGTTTTTTTTTTTTTTTTTTTTTTTAAAAATTGCACCCTAGTTGTCTTAAAAGGAATGTAGATTAAAGTGTAGATTTGGATAGTATTTAGCACTTGAATTATTCAGACCTACAGGTTGAGTAGTTACGTGCTTAAGTAAAATATGAGCATAAGTCATCTGAATAGGGATATCTAAACTGCATGTATAAATATCACCATAGTCATTTATTAATGGAATTAAATTGGTCAGTAGGGGTACATAAACCACAGTTGGGTGTCTACAGTCAATGCATTTAGAGTACAGAAGGAAAAATTATGTATTTTTTAGTCAGTAATAACTGGCTTGTATATTCATTCCTGTATAGAACATATAGTCTGTATAAAGCTATTCACATAATTAACATTTAAATCAAACTAACTATTGCTTTCAGAGGGAAAGTCTGAACTGGTTTTAGATCTGTGCTCATAACTGAGCTAACCTCTTAGTGTGTTTACAAGATGGACAATGGACAACTGCTTAATAGCCAAGACTGTGCAGACAAAAGTTGTGTCAAAGAACACATAAAAAACAAAAAAAAATACAAAGACAAATAATTTTAATAGATGCCCCATACCAAACACAGATCTCTCATAAAACTAAAGTTTTTTTCTTAATCGAAAATGCAAATACTTTTTTTTAATTGTTATTTATGTCTGTTTAAAATAATCTGTATTTATGAACAAAAAATGCCCATTGACACCATTAGCAGGTGCTATTATTATAATGAACTTGTGAAGCGGTTTGGTTGTTTGAGTTTGTCTTATGCATGTTTATGTAGATGGAAAAGAACAAAGTAAATATTGGGTTTTGTCTGGAACACTGAAAAAAGCCAGGGAAGGGCCTAAATATAGAAAGTTATTATTGAGCTATTGAATACTGTTAATGTTTTTTTTTTTTTTGTAGGAATATTTGCAGAACAAGTTTAAGAAGACAGAGCAGCGGGTTAGTCAGTTGGAAAACCACGCCTCTGCCATCTGCCAGGTTTACAAAGAGCAGGACCTCACCAGAGGTAAGAGCTGCTGTGTGTGGCTGTATGTACATGTGTCCACACAGGGAAGGCTGGTTGATGCTCACTGGATGTTTCCTTCTCCTCTCGTTGCAGATATTGGTATGGAGCACTTCATGAGGAAGGTAGAGGCAGCGCATTGTGCAGCATGTGACCTCTTCATCCCCATGCAGCCACACCTTATACAGAAACACCTCAAGTCTCCTGACCATAACTACAATCGTAAGGTAAGGAGCTTTGTGAAAAACTACTTAAAATACTCTCTTACAATCTGATTTTTTTAGGAAAAAATTAAACCAAACAGAATAAGGAACGGTTACACTAAAAGCTATGTAACACCAATGGCTTCTGCTGGATTATATGAAAGGATGCCTGATATGATACGACTGATGTGTGACTTGTCTTGTTTTGCAGGGAATGATGGAGCAGTCCAAGAGGGCCAGTTTATCTGTCGCTCGTAGCATCCTCAACCACAAACTCATTGGCAAGAAGCTGGAAAGCTACCTCAAGGTGTGTACAAATCATGAACTTGAACATCTGTGAAGTTCTGTACCTGTACATCACATCAGTATGATTTGGAAATGAGAATAAGCACTAGAGGCAGATACTTAAAAGGTGCTCTGCCACACAAAACCGTTTTTACTTGTATTTTTTGAAATATCTTCGGCCCATAGGTGTTTGTGTTATGTAGTGAATTTGAAAATGAATCACTTCCTCCTCTGTCTGCTATTGACACTGAAAAGAAATGAGCAGACAATTAGATCAAGGACAATAAGTTTAGGTCAATTAGAAAAGCTGGTCAGTGTGATGTGTCAATGCCTGAACTCATTACTATTCATGAGCTCCCCTGGGTGAGACCACGCCCACAGAATTTGTCTAGCTCAGTGACATTTTTCCTACACAGCAAGCTGGGGCACCGTAAAGGGGGGGTTGATACAGGTTAGAAGTTGTGAAAATTCCATGTAAGGTCTGTTGAACAATAGAGGCATAGAAGCCGGGAGTCAGACGCTCAAAGCACATTAGGTTTCACTTTGGGTTTACACCAATTCCTCTACTTGTTGTGCAGGGTAAAGGATGCTGAAAAGCCAGGCTTTCATTGGCTAGCTGTTAGCCAATCAGAGTCAAGTAGATTAGCATGTTGAATATTCATGAGAACTGGCACAAATCGAGCTGAATCTTCCAGCAGGCTTTCTATACCACGTTAGAATGGCTTGAAATTTGGTAACCAAGGCATTTTTTCCCACATGTTCAGAGTCTATGGTAGAACATCCGACATTATGACAAAAGTAATGAAATGTGTGTGGCAGGGCACCTTTTAAGTAATGATGATGCATTGCGGTGTTGACATCCTCGCACTTTCTCGGTAGATCGTATGCAAAATGTCAGTGGACAATATCAACACTTAAAATGTCCAGTGACAGACAATTTAACATACTATGAAGTATGATTTGAGTGTGACTTGTAAATTATACTGCTAAGATAAATTTAAGCTTAAGTATCTGAGTCATAAATTCAGATTTTCCTCCACTCTTTCTCTGACAGACTTAACTTTTAATGTTTGGTCCTATTCTATATAATCTGTACTGTATGGCCTCCTAATTCATTAATACACACAGAGTTCAGGTCCACAATCCTTTTGGCTTTTGAGACTGTTTGTGGAGCAGATGCTGTGCAGAATGTATCATTTTACCAATTACACCCAAAGCGCACACACAGTGTAGGGTTCTGAAAGTCAAAACGGGTAAAACAATATGGGGAAGTTTCCTTAGGGGATTATCTTCTGTTTTTAGACCCATCAAAGTGCTGTAAAATATTAAGCTTTCCACAGTGTTTGAATCTTTTAGAAATGTTAACATCTGCAAAGTAGTTTTTAAAGCCACTCACCAATCATCAGCTGTAAAGTAAATGTACGACAATTCCCCGATGACTGAAGCACTTCGCATCTTTTTACTTCCAACTGTCATTCAGTTGGCTTTTTAAATCTCATTGCAGCTTTTTGGGGCACAGGGGGCAGGAAAGAAAAAATAATACAAACCAAATTTTCATTGAGTTCAAGTACTTTCCAGAATACTAGCAGTGTCTATATTACTAAAAAATACACACTTACTGAGGACTTTTTCATATTAAAGTGCCACATTTTTTGTCAGTGTGAGATGCATCACTTGGCTCGACCTTACATACCTACATCCAGTAGTTGTTTATATCACAGGAACTAGGGATGCAAATTATCAATTAATTCATTAATCATTAGTTGGTCGACCTTATCAATCAGTTAATTAATTGATAAGCGGCGAGTTTCCTGATAACCTGAATTTCTCTTTCAATAGCATCTATAAGAATAAAAGCAAAATATTGTTTATATACTTCATGAAAAAAAGCATGTCATATTTCTTAATGATGGATTAATTGTACCATTGGATACAGTACAGGCAATGACCTTTATGTAGTAGAACAAAATAAATTCTGCAAATATATTCTGCCCCTCTTCAGAATAAATTCTTATATGTGCAAATGTAAGAAGGTCCTGGGTTCGATTCCAACACCAGTCGGTGGGTCCTTTCTGTGTGGAGTTTGCATGTTCTCCCTGTGTCTGTGGGTTCTCTCCGGGTACTCCAGCTTCCTCCCACCATCCAAAGACATGCACTGATAGGTTAATTGGTTAATCTAA
>JAPQRP010000001.1:28968317-28986682 GCA_037367295.1 Apogon hyalosoma | reverse complement strand
CCACCCCCCGAAACATGGAACCCCTCCAGACCCAAACGACAGACCAACCAGCTCCAGGTAAACGTGTGTGTGTGTGTCTGTGCACATACTTGTACACAGAAACTGTATCTGGCATTTGTTGAAGTGACTAATTTTGAGTCTTTTCTCTGTTTCAGTACCTGCTTAAAGTGGTGTTGAAGACATTATGGAAGCACCACTTTGCATGGCCCTTCCAAGCTCCTGTAGATGCCATCAAACTCAATTTGCCTGTGAGTTGCATGTTTGTGTGTTGGCATGTCTGTTTTGAGTATATTTTCCAAAACACACAGATAGGATAATGGCCACACTATTAATCAAAAATGCAAAGCAGCAGAAAGTTTCGTGGATGTGCCTGAACTGGTCGGTTTCCTTGACCTGATGGTCTCAAACGGCACCTTTTTTGAACTGATGTCATCTTTAAACAAGTGATGCCAGGCACAGCAAACCCCACCCCTCACACGTACAGTATTTCAGCCATTATAAGGAAATTGGAAGATTTAAAAAAAAAAAAAAATTAAAAAAAATAAAACATTTGAACTTTGACCTACTTTTCCCAAAATGTAATAACATCTATTCTGGATCACTGGCAATCTATAAATTTGGTATGAATTGAACCAGTAGTTTTGCTGCTAAAGTGTTAACAAACAAACCGAACCAAAACAGTACCCCTTGCCTCCTATTTGGAGGGCGGGGTACTAAAGTGCCTTCTCTGTGGTGCTTCAGCTGTCACAAGTACCAAGCTCATAAGGATAGCTTTGACAGGAAAAATAAATGGACCTTTCACCATTTGCAGCTCTGCTATGATGGAATACTTTCAAAAGCTACATTTACAGTTGCTTTACTATAGTGATTTATGATTTCCATCTGCCTTCTGGAGTATTAATGAATTCAGAAAAAGTCAGGAGTTACAAAAACAGGTTCTTGTATTTCAGATGTGACATTTTTCCTAATGTTGTGTTGTAATCAGATTTTCTGTCTCTCCTCGCCTTTTCTGTCAAGGACTACTATAAAATCATTAAGAACCCTATGGACATGGGCACAATAAAGAAACGTCTGGAAAACAACTACTACTGGAACGCCCAGGAGTGTATCCATGACTTCAACACAATGTTCACAAACTGCTATATCTACAACAAGGTGAGTCAGAACTTCCCTTCTACACAACCTATGCTGTTTTTTTTCCATATGTGTCGAGTAGGCTGTCGCATTATAACTGCAAAACTGAGAATGTCAAAACACCATGACCATCACAGTTTTCAAGGTGGTTCTGTTTTTCATGAGGTTGTGAAACTAACAGTATTCCACAGATTTATTATCTTTATTATTTTTATAGATATACCAGGAATTCTGTCTTTCCGTCCAAGCGTTTTCTCCAATTTATTTCTTTTTATGTTCTTTACCACTAGGAGAGATGCAGTGCACAGTTTCATGGCTGAATATAAATTTAAAAATTTTTTTTTTTTTTACAAATTTTTGAAAATATTGACTTTATTAACTTTTATTTATTTGTCCAACCAAATTCTCTGACACTATTCACCTGATTCTTTTCAAATTTCACACATATGTTCTTTATATGTACCTTTCTCCCACTTTTTGCATTTTTTGTAAATTTTTGAAAAATTTTGAAAACATTGAATGTTAAGACTTGAAATTAATTATTGGGTAGGCAGGGTATCGGTGAGCAGGAGGGTACATGATGCATTTCCTTACTTATAAATGTGAAATGATGTTGATGTCTTCACACTTTTTTCACATTTTACCTTAAATAATTAAAAAAAAATCCAATTGTTGTCAGGGGGTTTAGTAATTCTTCCTTTTATTGTGTTTCTTCAGTCTGTCAGAGGTAGAAATGTTGAGTTAGTCCCCTTCAACCTCCAGAAGTTTGCATTTAATGTGTTTTTCTGAGGAAAACAAAATGTAGAAGTTCAGATCGTTTGACTTGGGTAACTTGGGGAGCTGTATAGATGCACAAGTCTGAAGTAAGTCTTGGTTTTATGCAGATATGCTGCTTAAGCACTGGCACAAAACATGATAGAGGTCGTCACTGTTGCTGTGAGGAGTGTAGATTTTTCATTATAAAACTGGTAGGACAGATTCAACTGTGGCAAGCTGCTTTAGTCAATGCCCTGATACTGTATCTCCTGGTTTTGGACCATTCAGAATCAGTGCAGGATAAATGTCTTCACTGTGAATACCCTAGCAGAGACCTCATGACTTTGTGTTTGTTTGTTCAGTCTGGTGATGACATTGTGTTGATGGCGGAGGCCTTGGAAAAGCTCTTCCTCCAGAAGATCACAGAGATGCCACAGGAGGAGACGGAGATCCCTGTAGTTTCCAAGGGCCGACGTGGAGGCAGACGGGACATGGGTGAGTTTTGGGGCTGCTCTGTTATCCAGAGTCTTCCATACGTTACAAGGCTTGCATGTAGTACACAAACCGTTATGGACAACACCTAAGACCAAACGTAAATTCATTGTTTAGAGCTTTAAAACAGCAACTGAGACCCCTCTCACCACAGTGTGAATGATTTATTAGGAGTCTTAAACTATGTTGTGCCATGCTACTTAACCAGAGGTAAAAATGTCAAAATTACACATTAAATGCACTTTTGTAGCCCTTAATACAGGTTGACCAAGTAACCAAGTAAATCCTATGTGTGGTAATAATATAATGTGTTTACAACATTAAATAATGATTTTATCTGTCAGGTCTATTCAGAGTTCAGCCCTTAGTCGTCTCTGAGGTTCAACTGTGAATGTGTTTTGTAGAGAGAGAGTGGTGAAGGAAGCACAGAGCAGTTCAGTTACCTGTGTACAACGCCACAGCGTAAGAGTATTGCACTCATTTTAGCAGGATTGCAAATAAATCAATTTATGAGAAACAGCTGAAAATAAATGGAAAAGATCACAGTGTTCTCTAATACGTCACAGGCCTGTTTGAATTTTTTGTACTGGTAAAAAAGAAAAGCAAACACAGCTACGTTGAGCTTTGTTGAAAGCAGTTTTGTTTTTGTTCATTATTTACACTTGTTAGCAGGAATTTCCATCAGTATCCGACAAATCACAACAGCGAAACTTGTCCAACAGGCCATTTACATGTTGTCTGAACTGGTTCCTCTTCATCGACAAATGCCAAGAGTAGATGATGAAATGTTGTTACGAAAATCATGCCCTATGTTTTCAAAGGCAGTTGGATCTGTTCTATTTTCCATGTTGATCTGTTTGACTGGTCACAGAACGCACACTGTGATGTATTTAATGTTGGTTGTTGTACTTTTTTTTTATATATTGTATGTACCATCCTCCTCTTCCAGCTTTGAACAGTAAGTCCGATTCAGGCCAGGACTCATCATCCCCATCCACAACCCCCCACACACGAGGCTTCTCATCGCCTGCATCCACACAGCAGACAGGTGCCACTCCTGCCCCTCAGGCCCCTCCCACGCTGCCCCTTTTGCAGTCGCAGCCCCCTCGTGTGCCTCCGACGCCTGCCTCCCATGCACCCCATCTGGGACCTCCGTTCCCCCTGTCAACACCAGACGGTTTGCCCCAAGGCATGACTTCTGTCCCCCCTCCGGCCCAGACGCACCCAGGCCTCCATCCTGCCCCGATGCTGCAGAGCTCCCCCGCCCTCATCAAGGTAAAGAGACGAACAGAAGAAAACTACAGCTCGTGTTTTTAGACTGTCCATCTTCTCACTGTTTGGTTTCAAGCACAGTCTTTAGGAACTTTTTTTGTCCCTGAATTGTTGTATTTATGTTTTGTAGTATTACAAAATATTGTAGACATTAATATATTATGTTTTTTAATTTAAAGCCTTGCATACTTTCAGAAAAAAAAATCAGTCTGTATGTTACTCTTGAAGGATGCCACCATTAGAAGTGCTGCAAATGCCCCAGTGGACACTCAATGTATTAGTTTTAAAAAGGGGGTCCAAAACATTTTTGGCAGATGTGCAATAAGCAACTTTATAATGGAAATAATGGTCATCATTCTGGGGCTCAGAATCTATTTCCAGTAATATGTTGTTAGGATGACTAGATTAAAATTTGAAGGTCAAAGGCAGTGTTGTATAGTAATAAAGTATTAATACTTCACTACTGTACTCAAGTGTGTTTTGGGAGAATTTGTACTTTAGTGAGTTTTTTTTATTCTGTTTACTTTTACTTCACTACATTTCCTAACTCAGTTGCATTCTCATGTACTCAGGTACATTTTTAATGCACAGTATTGTTACTTGTTAGAAAAAATAAATTAAAGAAAATTTAGTGTTTTCACCACTGAGATTACAACAAAGTCATGAAGCTGATTTATCATTAGGCTTAATCGCGTAATGAACAAGTACAAACGACGGTCCACACTCAACCTGTGGGTGATCTGTAGATGTGAGCAGCAGCGAAATATTCAGTATTCTGACACCTTTGGTTGTTATTAACATTTACTTATACTTTTGCTTTCATTACTTGAGTACATTTAATTGTAAAGTACTTGATATATTTTAGTACAGTAAATACTAGATAAAGACTTTAACTTGAGTAACATTTCAGTTGGTGACATGAACTTCTACCAAAGTTGTTTTTTGATAGGGCACCTGTACTTCTACCCAAGTGTGACTTTCCAGTACTTTATACAACACTGGTCAAAGGTCAGAGTCGCTGTGACCTCATCAAATGCATTTTCAGCCTTAATTCAAGAATTCAACTGTTGGTTATGAAAAAAATCACACAAATCTGTTACAGGATAAAATAATGGAGCATTGGTCTTTGCTGTTAGTTTGTGTCACTTAAAGGTTAAGGTTACTGTGAAACCACAAAACCCATTTTTAGTTATTAATAATGATTAGTATAAGGAAACACTTATCTGTTTTTCAATCTCTGAAATTTCCACAGCCAAGAAAAAGTCAAAAGAGGAAGGCAGACACCACAACGCCCACAGCCAACGACCAGCTCAGTGAATCATCTCCCATCTCTACGGAGACGCGTCCTCGGCGAGAGAGCAGTCGGCCGTCGAAGCAGCCCAAACGGGACCCGTCACAGCCAGACTCTCAGCACCACCTAGGTCCAGGCCTGGACACGGGAGGGACTGCAACGCCGAAACGCCAGGAGCAGCTGCGTTCCTGCGCACGCCTCGTCAAAGAGATGCTGTCCAAGAAACACTTACCATACGCGTGGCCCTTTCATAAGCCTGTGGATGTAAAGGCTCTTGGCCTCCATGATTACCTTGACATCATCAAGCATCCAATGGACCTCAGCACCATTAAGGTGATTTTTACTTGGCTGTTAACCACTGTGAGGTTTACACACCACAGGTGGTCCAGACTTGAAGGTTAAAAATTAAGCCAATCCACAGTATGCTATCACCAGACACATGGGACCCTATAAAAGGAGAAGCAGCACACATACAGTAGATGATAGAGGCAGAATGTGTTAGTCTTTATCACAACAACAGACCAAATCTATGCAGTGTAACAAAATTACACCTCGGTTCGGATTTATTTTCAACTCTCAACTTAATTTCAAGAATCCTCTCCAAGCATCCCTAAATGGGTGCCGTAGGCCTTGTCCACACAGAGATGAAAATGTTTTCCTTGTAATAATGGTAAAACTGTAAACACAGCATCGTCTCAAGAAATGTGTGTCCACATAAAACCAATGAAAATGCTGAAATACACAGTGTCCCAAAAAAATTGACATTGGAGTGACTACATGGTCAGGAGAAATGATATCAAATTTTTTGGGACATCCTGTATATATGCCAGGCCTGTAACGCAGAAAACACAGAAATACAACAAAAAAAGAGAAGACATGGAGCATGTGTAAAAACTAGTGTGACGTAAACGAACACAAGAATAAGACGACAGAACATGGGGGTTTAGGGAGAGGTGGGGCTGTGATGTCATTGTTTCAGGAAACATGTATGGGTTGTAAACACAGAAATGTATGGGTAATATTTTGAGAATTGTTCACTTTGGGACCCATTTCAAAAATTTGCATATTTGGGGTCCCAAAATGCTGGTTCCAAGTGGCTGAAACGCCTGGAGACTAAAAAAAATGGTTTTTTTTTCAGATTTCTGAAACTCATGTCTGTGTGGACAAGCCCTTAGCTTAGAAGAGATTTAAGAAAAGTCTCAGAGCATTTCTGTGCATTTTTGTGTTTGCATGAAGTCTGTGTTGATGTTTTCCTCCGACCTGGTCTTGTATTGATCTTTGCTGACTCTTTTTCTAATGGTATCAGCATTTTATTTTAAGACACAAAGTACAAATTGCTGCACATTTATAAAAAAAAAAAAAACAAGAAACATCAATAAACAGACTTCACACAGGAAGATTACAACACATATGGACACAGCAGGACACACAGCGGCTGTGGCTCAGTTGGTAGAGCGGGTCATCCAATGACTGAAGGGTTGGCGGTTCGAGTC
The DNA here is from genome assembly GCA_037367295.1 of Apogon hyalosoma. Lineage (NCBI taxonomy): Eukaryota > Metazoa > Chordata > Actinopteri > Kurtiformes > Apogonidae > Apogon > Apogon hyalosoma. The sequence continues at coordinate 28,980,244 of JAPQRP010000001.1, read as the reverse complement.
CTGGCTCCGACTGTCCACATGGCTCCGAAGTGTCCTTGGGCAAGACACTGAACCCTAAATTGCTCCCAGTGGGAGCAATGGCAGCATTGCATGGTAGCTGCCGCCCACTGGTGTATGAATGTGTGTGTGAATGCGAGGTTCTGTAAAGCGCTTTGAGCACCATGAAGGTGGAAAAGCGCTATAGAAGTGCACCTTCAACCTTTTGTTGAAGGTGATTCCACCAAGTTGGAGCCAAATTTGTAAATGTAGTTGGAGCAGGGAACAGATAAGGCAATAATATTTGAGGAACAGAGTGGTCGAGAGGTTGAATGAGGCAGAAGCGTAGAAATGTCACCAGATGAGGTTGTATAGTGTCTAAATACACTGAAGTGGATTTTGAATTGAATTCTAAATTTTCTTGAGTAAATGGAGGGATGTGAGTATGGCCTTTATGGTTCTAATTTTATTTGCATCATGTTAAATTACAGAGTAGAAAATTGTGATAAGTCTGTCAGATAAATCTGAATGAATGTTAAAACCTTGTTAGCCACTATAATGATAATATTGCTCTCTCCTTCAGAAAAAGCTGGACAGCAGGCAGTACAGAGACGCCCAGGAATTTGCAGCAGACATCAGGTTGATGTTCTCCAACTGTTACAAGTACAATCCACCAGACCATGACGTGGTCAACATGGCACGCAAATTACAGGTGAGCGACACATCACACACTGTGCACAAAGGATTTGACATTTAGGTAAAAACTCGAACATGCTTAAAATATTCTACATTTACGATATAGTATGGGTTTACTCTGTAGAAGCACTGTAGTTCCCACTAATGTGAGACACTAGCCCAGTTTTTAGCAAAGACGGTTTAATAATAATTATACCTGGTGATGGTTAAACCTCTGCTTACTGTTAATACACGTCAGGCTTCTGTTGTATTTTCAAAGGAAATGCAAACACATTTTTGTCATAGTAAAGAATATCAGAAAGGGTTAGATAGAAAGGTCAACTGTGGAGTGAACAACCGAGTTCATCAAATTAACTAATGTGCATTCATTTCATATGTTATATGAAGTCATTGTAGCTGTCAAACACGTTACATTTGTTTTTTGTTGACTTCCCTGATATTTCAGAACAATATTGCATATAATAATTTCTTTGGAATGTCTAATTTATATTCATTAAACTCAAATGTATTCATCAGTGCAGTGTGTAATGGAACTGGTTGGTTAGTTTTATATTAATTTTGTCTCAGTCAGTAAACCTGCAGATAATTTTCTAATGTTTAGTTTAGAATTATTGGTGTGTACTACCTATCTGCATCCATCAATGGACACTATAGTGATGATTCAGTTACTATCCTGTATTATAAAAAGGAAATGGACTCTTGTCTGTGTGTCTCAGGCATCACACAAAATCTGGAAACAGCTGACTTGCAGTTTGGCATACGCATGTATTTTTGGTCAAGGAAGAGACTAGCGAAAATGGCAAGTTGATAGGACCAATATTTTGGGACATATTAGTAGTTTTGGAATAGAGTTGAGAACTAGCACTAGTTATAAACTCTATATGCATCACATCAGCTGCAAACTTGTAACTATGTTTGACTACATTGTCCCCATCAGATAAATAAATAAAATAAAATAAATAAACAATGGCCTCCCAATGGCCGATCACATTGCTATGCCCAGAATCATAGAATGTGTGGGATAAACAATAGGGCTTGTGGTGTCAGATTTCATGTGCAGAAACAGACTTGCCAGCTGGGAGGTTATTCAACTGAAAATGCCATTGGAATTTACCAAGAAAGTAAAAGAATGAACTGTATCAGAGAATCTAGAACCTGTGTTTCCCACAGGTCAACGGGCTAGTAAAATTATAATCCAAATTCTCAGACCTCCTCAAAATTACACCTTACTATTAGGTGTGTATGTGTGGTTATGATCAGTAAGTTCTCAGTCGTTCTGGATGTAAACCTAACTTTAATGGAATGAACTGTGAGCTCGTCCACATTGTTAAATAACTGACATTTTACACATTAACATCTGAACACCGTCTCAGGATTGTCACTTGCTAACACTGTTGCTAATATTCTTTAGGACAGTGGCCCATTGTAGGTGGTGCTTAGAAAAGGGTAAATTTTTCATTCAGAAGAACTTAACTTTTTTGTGTGCTGTATTTTCAGTGTCTATTCCAGATTTCGTGAAGTGTTTCAACCCTTAATCTGACTTCTAATTATGTGAGACCTGTAAACCTTATTCCAGAAGACTCTCTGACACTGACTTGCCTTTAAAACACAGTCTGTGAGCTTTTCAACCTGTGAATGTTATTATTTAATGGTCTTATTTTCTCTAACTGTCCTCGCTCACAACAGGACGTGTTTGAGATGCGTTTCGCCAAAATGCCCGATGAGCCAGAGGAGCTTGCCCCTGTTCCCACCCCGTCGTCGGCCCTCCACCCTGCCCCCTCCACTCGACAAGCCCCGCCTCCTTCTGCCGTCTCCGAAGACGACAGCTCCAGTTCTTCCGAATCGGAGTCCTCGGGAGGAGACTCAGAACAAGAGCGAAAACAGCGGTTGGCTGAGTTACAGGAACAGGTTAGAGGATGGAAAATGAAGGGGGAGGGAGGCTAATGAGACAACAGGTGGGTGGGCCATGCAGAGCAGCTTTACCGAACGTGGGTGAATGCTGAAACACGCAGAGACAAATGTGAACGCTGCTGTCTTTTTCTCTGTGAAATCGCCGACTGTTTGTGTGTTTGTGTCGTGTAGCTCAAAGCTGTTCATGAACAGCTGGCCGCTCTGTCCCAGCCCCAGGCCAGCAAACCCAAGAAGAAAGAAAGGGAGAAGAAAAAAGAAAAGCACAAGAAGAAGACGGGAGCAGAAGAAGCCATGGAGGTGCCTCCCTCACTTCTACAGATGTCCAAGAAAAGCAAAAACAGCAAGGAGTCCATCATCGTAAAGAAGGAGAGGAAGAAGCCTGGGTAAGTTTTACAGAGGGTGTAACAAATCCAAACTCACTCCTCAACCTTTCAGTGACATTCAGCACAAACCAAATACAAGATTTGTGCACATCTGAGGGAGAAATTATGTCACATGATGTTCAGTAAACAATGTCTTATTCCCTGGATTCAGTTAAGTCAAAATAGTGACAACTCCCACTTAGAAAAATACACCACAAAATACACTTCCATCAAAAAATACATTTAATACCTTTTATTAAATTCCTTCAAAGCCTTTGCTGCATATGTTATGAGTCTGGACTGACATGATTTTTGCAGAGGTTTACAAATGTGGGGCGCCAACTATGGTTAAATTCTTTTCACTACCGCATACTGAATGCTGAAATTTAAGTACTGGTTGATTTATTTTACTGAAATGTTTTGCTTTGTGAGATTAAGATCACATAAATTCCTAAAGGTCTATTTCAAAGTCAAAGCAGAGTTTTTCTTGGCTCAAACTGAGATGGAGGCAGTGTCCTCATCATGTCTCCTGCACCTTCACCTGACTCAAGCATTTTATAAGCAACATATTTTAGGAAGATTTAGGAGCCAGTTTTAAGGTTGATTCGCCAAACAAATACATAATATGAAATAGGTGAAGTTACTGTGGCTGCGTCTTAACTGATGATATTCTTATCTCTACAGTTTAGACAGACAGCAACACTTGTTGGAGGTCTTCAGAGAAAAAAAAAGAGGGAGGGTGTCAGTGTAACAACCTTTTTCGCACTGCACAAGAGAGTTTAAAAGCCTCCTTTTCCACACCAGTACTAATGTAACAGGTGTAAAGATGTCTTGAATGATCTTGAGTTGTAAATGATGAATTACAGGAGTAACTGATGGCAGATATTGAATTGTGTTAAGATGAGGATTTCACAATTCTGAATGAAATTACAGTGGCAGAAAATATAAGATTTTTTTTCTGCACCGTTTCATTCATGATATGGGCACTCTGCTGAAACATAAAGGCAAATTTTCTTTTTCTGTGTCTTTCTTTTTCTTAATATTTTTATGAATAACATAAATAAACTAAAACACTAATGAGGTAATACTTCTAAATGCAATGTCTAATTTTTGTTTTAGAGCTGAAGGTGGCCACTTTATAATTCTCTATCCTGGAAAAAATGAAGTAAAATGTTTTGCATTGCACTAGCTTTTTCCTGTCTGGGGGCTGTCTCTAAACACTCCAAGGTGTCTTTGTCCAGCAGCTGCAGAAAAACTAATCAGATATTTTGTCCATAACAGTAAGAAAGAAGGAGTAAAAAACAGTCGGCCAGCTGTGCCTCCTCAGACCGGACCAACTCCCCTTGTCCCCTCGGCGTCTCTCGAAGCAGAGGATGACCTGGGTATGTATTATATCAATCCATGTTAGTGAGGAGTCTCTGTTGTTTTGTCCATGTTTTTCTCACATCTGTCTTTACGTCTTGACGTTCTCCTCCCCAGACGTGTTCGGGACGGCGTCTGCTGACAGGTGCAAGCCCATGTCGTACGAGGAGAAGCGGCAGCTGAGCCTGGACATCAACAAGCTACCAGGTGACAAACTGGGTCGTGTCGTGCACATAATCCAAACACGTGAGCCATCGCTGAAGAACTCCAACCCGGATGAAATCGAAATAGATTTTGAGACGCTCAAACCCTCCACGCTGAGAGAGCTGGAGAAGTACGTCTCCAGCTGCCTCAGGAAGAAGAAAAAACCGTCAGGTAGGTTGTATGTGTGCACGGATTTAGGTCTGAATGGATTCAGTTCTCACCCGAGTTGAAGCACTTGCATAGCAGCAGTTAGTAGAAATAGTAAAAAAAACAAAATTAAAAAAATACTTGGGTTGAGTTTTCCAGTATTTGTTCTTTACTATTATTTTTCCGACAATTTCTTCCTTTTACCAATTTCAACACATACAAACAAGACAGTAACACACATCCATAAGTGCCACATACATTATACACACTACATCATAGAAAGCCTCTTTATAAGATGTGGAAAAGATACAGGATGAAAATCAAGTTGACAATTATAATTAGACAGAATGAAGAGGACCGTAGGAAAAAGGAAGTCATGGTGTCTTTTCATGTGGTGTTGGCGGTTAGATCTCATAATAGTGATATATATCATATATGTCACTTTTGTTTTACTGCTTGTAAATACCAGAGGAATGAGTCTCATCAGTAAACATCTGAACAAGTTTGTTGTTGCAATGACCTAGAAGAGTTTCCAGGAAGTCTTTGCATGTTATAACTCGCAGTAATGATTTATACATTGTGGAACATCTTGTTTGTAGAGATGGGATATAATCATGAAACACTGATTATAAACAAGCCATAAGATGTGATTGAAAGGATCACAATTAGTTCAATCACTGTATTGTGTTTTAGTCCAGAGGATGATTTTATTGAAGCCCTACTGATGTGAGATAAGCTCCTCCACTGCCCAGTCTGGTGAAAGTAAAGCACAGGAGGGTTAACATTCAGGTCATAGAATAAGTATCTGGCCTTTCCATATTAATTATATACAGTTGTCAGTCAAATAACTAATTGTTACATTTTGCCGAAGTCTTATATTAGTAATGCAGGAAATCTGAGATGCAATTTGGTGAAAGTTGTGATCGTATTTGTTGCAGCAGCAGAGAAGCCTCTGGAAATGACAAAGATGAAGACAGGATCTTCATCTTCAGACAGCAGTGACTCCTCTGATAGTGAAGACTCTGAGAATGGTAAAACACTGGCTGCAGACCATACAGTGATGAAATCTCAAGTGTGTTAGTTTTTTTTTGTACCAATGATTGCGTGCATGTATGTTTGTTGATCAGGGCTGGTTCCCAAACAACAGAAGAAGGCCTCGATTAACAAAGACACCAAGAAACCGCATCACCAGTCTATCAGTATCGGAGCCGGCCCGGTCGCTCCTCAGCCTCAGCCTCAAGCGGTCCAGTCCAAACCACCCTTTGTTCCCCCTCCACCCGTCCCCATCCCCGTCACTGTCCCGTCTCTGGACTCGTCCCAGCTGCTGGGCTCTGGATTTGATCCTTTGGCCCATTTCATGAACCCTCACCTAACGCAGTCCAACACTGAGTCCAATCCAACCCTGACCACTGCTGGGGCCTCCATCACCTCAGGCCTCCTCAACGCAATCACGGCCAACAACCAGACCACCACTGAGACGCATCCTTTCCTAAACCAACACCCCATCATACCCTCACCAGGTGTGTGTACATAAGGACATCTTTAATCAACTGGTGAGTTTGTGGTTGTTTGTGTTTTCTGTTCTTTCCTGACTGTTACATTTCTGGTTCTGTTTCCAGCGGTCCACAACGCTCTTCCTCAGCAGCCATCAAGACCCAGTCATCGTGCAGCACCACTTCCTCCCAAAGTATCTCAGCCTCCTCAGTCATCGCTCCCATCCCTGCCTCCATCCTCGTCGCCTCACCTCCAGCCCTCGCTCCCCCTCACCCTCCCTCAGCCGGTGCCCCGCCCCCGCGTCCCTTCACCACCATCGCACGGCATCCTGGGTACCCTTTCAGCGCAGCCTCCTCAAGCGCTGTTGGAGGACGACGAAGAGCCCGCGCTCAGCACTTCGGAAACGCCGCCTCTCAGTCAGGTGCACACGTTCCTGCAGTCACTCCAGGCTCGACCCACGCCTCAGACCCTGCACGCGCAGTCACCCGCTCAAAGCGCCTCTCAGCTGATGGGGTCCATGCACGCACAGGCCGCAACGACCTCCGCCCCGGCTCTCACGCAGAGACACAGCTCAGGCCACGCCCACATGCAGCAACCGTTCCCTCACACGCACATGTCAGCCACACAGCAGCAGAAGGGTGTGGCCTTGCAGCAGAAGGTACAGCAGATGCAGCAACTTCAGCAACAGCCATCGCCACGGAGCAAAGCAGAGCCTTATTCAACAGGTAGGCTCGCCAGCACATCCAACCCCAGTTCCAGTGAAGTGGGGATGTTGTGGAAAACCTAAACAAAAGCAGAATACAATGATTTTCAAAACCTTTTTGATTTTTGTTCAATTGAATACACTACGATGACAACGTATTTAATGTTGAAACTAGGGCTTGGTATCACGGCCAATTTCCTTAATCAATTCCATTTCGATTCATAAGGTTCTGAATCGATTGATCACAATTCGATTTGATCCAATATACAGTGGTGGAAAAAAGTTTTTGGACACCCCATGCATTTGTGATATATTGCATTAAGAATCATTCTTAAGTCACTTAAATCTGCCAAGTATTGTTCCCTTCTCCAAACCCACATGCTCCCTTCTGCGCGTGCTATGTTCTGTTGAGGTCAAAACTGGATGCTTCAGCAGAAAAACATCCAGGACATAACATGCTGAAACTGTTAAGTTGTCACTGTTATTTTTTTTCTTATAAACAATAAACAAAGAAAATCATTAGCATCTGTTTGTCTGATGCAGCCACATCTTTTGAAACACAAAAAATATTTTTCTGCAAATATTTCATGATAATATTGGAAACTGTAAAAATTTGAGGGTGTGCCAAAACTTTTTTCCACTACTGTATATTTGTTTCCATTTTCCAGACTTTTCCAGACCTGGAAATTTATAAAATCAAATTCCTTAAGGTTAATGACGTTCATGTTGTCTTCTGTTAATGTAATTATACTTTTCTTTTTTCTTTTGTTCAAACAAGTTATGTCAAGCAGGTAACATCGAAAAACTAGACCTTTTCTGAACAAAAGAAAAAAGAAAAGTATAAAATTAAATTCCATACTTTTCCATTCTTTCCATACTTGCGTAGGAACCCTGTTAGTAAATTATCTATTGACCAAAGAATCAGCAAATGGAGGAAGCAGATTTCACTCTAGACCACAGATGTCAAACATGCGGCCCGTGGGCCAAAACTGGCCCTCCAGGGGGTCCACTCCAGCCCCTGAAATGCAAAATGTACACTGAAGATATTGACAATCAATGGTGTCCAGATCATTTCAGTTCAGGTTCCACCTACAGACCAATTCTATCTTTAGTGGGTCAGAACAGTAAAAAACTGTCATAATAACCTAGAAATAATGACAACTACAAAATTCTGTTTGTTTTAGAGTAAAAAAAAAGAAGCTAAAATTAGCCTATATAAAAATGTTTACATTTACAAACTATCCTTTCACAAAAAATATGAATAACCTGAACAAATATGAACATTTTAAATGTCTGAAGTGTAAGTTTACCAATATTCTGTCTGTTATTAAATGTTTTGTGAATTTTTTGATCCACTGTGATCTGTAAGTTGTAATGAACATGTATAAATGATAAACAGAGACAGAATATTGTTCAAATTGCACTTAGTTTTCTTAAGAAATGTCAGTTTGTTCATGTTATTCACATTGTGTTAAAGGATAGTTGGTAGATGTAAACATTTCATCACATAATTTTACTTTTTTCACTCTAAAACACAGAGCAAAGTTTGGAGTTGACATTATTTCTATATTATGTTATTATTTCACTGGTCCAACCCACTTCAGATGAAATTTGGCTAAATGTGAAACTGAACTAAAATGAGTTTGACAGCACTGATTTACAGAGATTATAGACGCAATTACTTTAACATGTCAACATGTTGTAGATATAATGACTCAGTGGTTGAAGCAGCAGAGCTAGAATCTGTCAAACTGTCTTCCAACAACAACAGATGTAGAATGCATGTTTATACATGTACATGGGTTTCAGCGCAGCAGAAGAACCCCCAGAGTCTGTAGGAGCCCAGTTAGTCACACTTAGAGAGTGAAATCTGTGCCAAGAGTGGACAGTAAATCTCTGAAACACCCTCTGACTCAAGAGTGGAAGCACAAGACAAAGAAATGTGAAAAGACAGGAGTAAACAACCACAACTGGATGGGTTTGTACAAATTCGTACAAAATCTGGAATCTGTAGACATTCGTGGAGGGAACATGCATGTCTACGATGTCCAGATTTTGTACAAACCCATCGTTGGTAGAATGTTTGTGACCGAGGCATTAGCACTCTGTCCTTGAAAATGACAACATCCGGTCTCAGAAAATGAAAAAACACGGTGTTTTTGGTCCGTTTTTTCCATTTCTGTCAGGTAGGAACTTTATTTTTTTATTAGAGATGGCGGTACTTTTATTGGAGGAGAACTAAACTCATCCAACCCCAGTCCATATCTGACTTCTATCAGTGATCAACAGGAACTAGACTGATATCTGGAACCATTTACATGTTCTAAACCATCAACATATGGACCAGTAGAACGAAAGGAACATTCTTAATATTTAAAAAAATGTGTAAAAAATTCAAAAATCTAAATTTCTCTCACCTGCCTATCAGGCAGTGAACTAATTAAAAACAGAGCAACGTGAGACAAGACATGACATAAAAAGTTTGACATCCCCTACAGTTTCACTTTCCTAGTTTGCCATATTCATTGGGTTCCGTCTGATTTTAATGCCACCTTTCACCGCGTGGGCGGCTGTGGCTCAGTTGGTAGAGCTGGTCGTCCAATGACCAAAGACTCGGCGGTTCGAATCCTGGCTCTGACTGTCCACGTGTCGAAGTCTCCTTGGGCAAGACACTGAACCCTAAATTGCTCCCAGTAAGGTCTGGCAGCACATGTGTGAATGGGTGAATGTGAGGAACTGTAAAGCGCTTTGGGCACCATGAAGGTGCATAAAAATCCACTACATAAGATCAGTCCATTTAACAATATTACTGTAAAAGGTTCATGATTTTAATTATTTTTCCTGTCAGCGTGGACTTCAGATAAAACATGCTTCTGTTATAAATTATCAGCTGCATATCTGGAATATCATCACATGACTACACGGACGAAAACCTGACGAGCACAAACCTGCACATCCAGGAATTTTAAAGGAATCTAACCCTATCCCTTCTTTGATGAACTGAGCTGCACTTTTATTTATGCAGAGTCATGTTATCACGTTGGTCTGAGTCAGTGTGAGTGTTTTCTGAAGACCCTGTTCAGCCATATTCAGGAAACACGACTCACTGGAAATCTGATTATTGTATACTTTAATCTACTACCATGCGTAAAAATGAGTCATAGTAACGCATGTGGATCATGTGTGACAGTGAGTCATTAGATCGACTGTTGAGTCAACGCTGTTCGTACATCTGGATTTTTGACTTGAATCCACATTTAAGCTCACACAGCTCAGAAAGAAAAGGAACTAAGGTCAATATGGGTTTAAGTTTTTGATTGCATTATAATAATATTCAGCACATGCAGGTATGACCTTTATTACAGCTGCAACAACTCATCAGTTCTATAGAAAAAACAACCATCAGACACTTTTCGGATCCACTTTTAAACTAAATCAACACACATTTGCTTCTCTGAAGTGACGTTTGATCCAGTTTTCTGCCCATTCCTGCATCATACATACACTTTTACATGATGAAAAAAATCTCTGTAGATTCTCTAAAGACATTATTTCATTTGTGTTCAGTTTTCACTTTGACACAAATGGATTCGTTGTATAAATGTGTGTAGTTTATGTTTTATAGTGTTGTTTATTGTATCCACTGTGCAATGTTTTATTATGATTATTATTACTTACAGTACCTAGTCTGGAGCAAGAGATAATGTAAAGCACAAACACAAATATATTCAAAAAAGGTATAAAAAATTATTTCTAAATAGGTATATGGAAGATGAGGGATAAAAATTGCTAAACATACAGGATATTATTAGTTGATACAGATATTTATGGAGTACATATATGTTTTATATATTTGTATGGATGTAGTATATATGTTTATCAATATGGACATTTATGCAGTATATACATGTCTTATATATTTGTATGGATGTGGTATACATGTTTATCAATATGGATATTTATGTAGTATATATATATATATATGTTTTATATATGCCATATATTGGAGAACTAGCACAAAAGTAGCCCTGGGTGTGTATGGGTTAAAATGACTCCTTTTACTTCTTACTGCTTTATTCTTTCTGCTGGTACTTTCTAATGTGCCGTTGCTTGTCTTTCACTCTTGTCTTTACGGTGTATCTCTGTATTTGGGCCGATGCTTCCTCCTGCTGGTGCTGATGTGAACTAGGGCTGCATGATTTTGGCCAAAAATGAAATCCAGACCTTTTTCCTCTAAAAACTCAATTTTCAATTTTTAGGTGAAACTAAAAATGTCAACAGAAGTCAGCATGCTGTTTTCGTGAGCAGCCTACAATGCAAGGCCCTGCTCCCTGCCTCCAGTCTGAGATGGTGGACCACGTAAGACGAGTGATCCCCATACAGGTCTATTTGAACTGGGGGATCCGTGCGTGGACCTCAGCTTACATCGGTGTTACTAGTGCAGCCCATCACAGATTTAAGGTCTGTGGTCATTACATGGACTTCTGTGAAAGACCGCCCTCACAGATAGGAGGAGGAGCCTACGGTAGCCCACAGGCCCAGAGCCACGAGAGATGAAATCGATTTGATGATTTCCCTTTTTTAAAAACCGCCCTAATTAAAAAATATGATTTCGATTTGAACTCCGTGAATGGCGCAGTTCTAATGTGAACTTACGTTGCATGTCTCGCTGTTGTCGGGTCTGTGCGGCAGGAGGAAGGAGAAGGTCCTGAGCGCTCCGTCACACTCCTCCACCGTCTGGTTCAGCTCCTGGCAGCTCGTCACCACTGTGTAGAAGTGAGTGGGGATCGGAGGAAGGTCGGCAGAAAACCTGCAAACACAAGAACACCAGTCCTAAGTCCAACAGGGTTACTCTGATCTACACGCTCTGAAATACTTTTACTACAGCTGTGTTTATTTAGATTTCTGAATTTGTTTTCACTGTGCTCTTACTCTTTTACTGTTGTTGTGTTGTAAAGAACTTTGTTTAAAAGCATTATATAAATACGTGTATTATTCCATCCATCCATTTTCTGAGCCCGCTTTATCCTCACTAGGGTCACGGGGGTCGCTGGAGCCTATCCCAGCCACTT